>JAVJIF010031938.1:0-228413 GCA_038442645.1 Agave tequilana | reverse complement strand
GAGGAGCTAAATTACAAGTATTCTCAAAAGATTACAAGTAGATCTCCTCAGAGATTCTGGGAAAATGTGCCGATAGGAGTTTGGTCAGCGCGCGACCACTTTGTCCCTTTGACGATGCGAGCGATGAGATTCCCTTCTCGCCTGGTTCGGGGAATCAGAGAACAGAAGGTTGGTAGAACCCTCTTGCTGCTTCTCAAAATCGCCTTCGATAAGGAATTCCTTCTCGCCTGTTCCGGAGATTCCTTGAGAGGAAGGACGACGTTAGGTATCAACACCCTGGTTAGAGAAAGCAATTCTCTAAAAGGTCTCTGAATCGGGAGAGCGCACGGTGCGTCGTGAAAAAGCCTCTGCTTGTGGAGTCTTCTCTCTGTTTTTTTTTTATCGATCGATCTCCCTATGCCTTCCTGCTTCTCTCTCCTTGTACCCCTGGCGGGCTATTTATAAGGAAAGCAAGGGTATAATCGTCCCCTTTGAAGATATGGAAACAGATTGAACCGAATCTGTTTGAATCTGGAAAGTAGCCTTACTGCGAGGCTAGGATAGCTTCTGCGGAGCTAGAAAATGGCAAGTCGGTTGATCTGTTTGATCCTTTCCATATTGTTGGGGGATTCTCCTTGATCCTCTTACTCGTTCAAGAGAGTCAAGAGATTGCGGCAATCACCTGCCATATTTGAATCCCGATTGGATTTGATTAGATTGAATCCGATCTCATCAGGAGATTTTGATTGGTCGAAGGTTGACCATAGCAGGCTGATAGCGGAGCTGCCGCTTTGAAGCTCATAGCGGAGCTAGAGGCAATCCTAGCGAAGTCCGAAAAGAGGCTTTTCGGCGAAGCTATCAGTCAGCTTCCTGGCGATGCTCTGGATGATGCTAGCCTCTCAAACGAGGCTATCCCCTTGGGCTAATGTAATGCTAAATGCTAGCATTTTAGACCTGCTGAGGTCTGTTTAGAAACAATCCGGGTTCACTGTTCTGCTTGCTGGATCAGTGGAGTCCAAACCGCTTCTTTGTCCCTTGGAGGTGGATGAAAACTGGTCTTCAGCTCGTCTGTCCCTTGTTTTTGTAAATGTCAACAAGTTTAGACATCGTTCGGACCAATGAGAATCTTGTCTTTTTTAAGTGTCAACAAGACCCCCTTCAAAGTTTTCGAGAGTCTGCAATAGCTCAGACTCCGAAATACTTTGAACTGCTGTGATGGTGGTGTGGAGTATGAACGTCGCCATGATGGTTGAGTTCAGCTTCGCCTTCAATCCTGCTTTGGGATGAATTTGCCGAAGAATTGCACTGGTTCGCGAGTAGCTTCGCGTCGGGGTAGCTCCGTATCTGGGCTTCCAAGAAATAAGTTCGCTTTGGAACTCCTGTTGCCTTTTCAAAGCCAATTGCCGTGGGGCGGTTACGAGGAGGATCATTCCTTCTTTCGCGCCAATCGAGAGAGATGTTCTCCGATTTGCACGTTTCCAAGGGAGGATATTCCCTTTATTCAAGGCGCCATAAGTGTCTTTTATGAGGGAGACGTTTTCTCCCTTTGCACGGTTCCAAGGGGAAACCGTCCCTTCCATCAAGGCGTAATAAATGCCTTGAATGCGCTCGTGCTTCCACGCTTGGGGTGATCGCACTCAGGCCATGGGGCCTATAAATAGGACACTTGAGGTCCTCTGAAGAGAAATGTTTTGCCTTTCTTCTTCTCTTCTCTTGGTTGAGAGAGATACTCAGATCTCTGAATTAGTGGAAAAACCACTCTGGTTGTCTAACCGGCCAAGGACCAGTAAGTCTTGATCATTCAAAGACTTCACTGCTTTTAGGGAACTCATCTCCCTTGATTTAGCTTTGGCAGCTCGCTTCAGGGATTAGCTTCCCTTGTTCTTCATCTTGCAATTGGCTGCTGCAGAGAAGGATCTCCTCATAGCTTTCTGTGAAGCTATCATCTTGGCTTGATCAGTGAAAGGTCGTTGCTTGTTAAGTCCGCTGCGCAGGCAGGACTTGGGACTTGGCTTCTTCAATAGTTGAGCCAGTCTTGCCATATTGGTGAGGTTGAGACTATTCTTCACAAGATCAGTCTGACTTTGCCGTATAGGCGAGGCTAGAGGGACTTGGCGTTTGTTGAACCAGCCATGGTTGCGTGCAGGCGAGGCTTATCCTCTGCTTGACTGAAGTCGGATTACTTTGCGCCGAAGAATCTGACTTAGTATTTTTGCAGCTCTTTTTGTGCTTGACTGCTAACCTGCTCCAATTTGCCTTGCAGTGAGCTATGCTTGCCAGTCTGGTAACTTGATGGAAGAAACCATGAAATCGCCTTATGCTTCCCCAGTTGAAGCTTTACTTTTAAGCAGGAGGAACAATTCGGGGCAGCGAATGCGCGTCCCAGGGGCTGTTGGCAGCCTCTTACCCGAGATGATTCGTTCTGAGGTGAGGCTGGCCGCCGCTTCGTCGGAGGTGATCAGTGAGATCACTGACATCGTTGCCGACTTTCAACTTTGGTGGCCTTCGTCGGGGACGATCACTTCAGGGGAGTGGGCCTCACACCCGTCAGATCCGTGGCATCAAAACAGTTCCCATTATAGGTGATCTGACGTGTTGGCGGCGATAAGCTTTATTGCCAGGCTTCAACAAAATGGCCTGGCAAGATCTGCCATTTTGTAGAGAAAAATGACCGTGTCCTGTGGCACCACTGATTACAGCCTTATGCAGGAGGAAGGCCCTTCCTGTCTGTTGGTCTGGCCTGAGAGCAGATAAAACCGCTTGTATGCACATGACCTTGTTAGGTAACTGGGGTGTGTTATATAAAACACAACTTTGATGTAATATCAAATGTACCCTTGCTTTTGAATCAATGAAAGTTCACCGTCTGATCATCTGATTTTTGCTTGCTTTCACTGAGAGTTTGGTGGCATTGCTGGGCTAAACTGTGTGCGGAGCTAAGGACATAGTCTTTCCTTTGAATGATCTTCGCGAGACTGGTGCGTACCGCGAGCAGCACGCTTTTTAGAGGGCTAAGGTAGGCCTTCCAGCGAAGCCCTTGAAGGATTGTGCGAAGTCCGCACTTTTGCACTAGTGCGAAGTTAACTCTTAGTAGAGTGGAACCGGCGTTTCTCGGGAAGGCGCTTCGGGCGCTGTTTCGAATTAATTCGAAACGGCGGCATGGGCCTTTTTTCGAGGCCTCATTTCAGGCGCTGATTGGCCTATAAAAGCCCGATTGGGCTGAATATGGGAAGATCTCCCTTTTTTCAGAGAACTTTCTATCTCTTCCTCTTCTTCTTCCTTTTCATTCAGAGATCTTTGAGGACTCTAGCAACTCTTCAATAGCGCCCAAGAGACGAGCGGGAAAAGAAGTGGCGACTTCTGCGGCGGAGGGCGTTCCTCCTCGGTCATCGAGCGACCTGTCGCTGGTAAGGAACTTTCCGATCTGATTAGAGAGTGGTCTCCATCCTTTGAAGCCGATACTCGGCTATTAGGACGATCAAATATGATCTGTCCTTATCAGGGAACTCGTTTCCCTTCAACTTCCCTATTTTGCCTGCACCAGGGAAATAAGAACTGGACAGTTCTTCTTTGGGCTTTCGCACGAAGCCATAACTTGGGCCATCTCCGTACTGTTTGAGGAAAAGGACTTGAATAAGTCCTCTCAGTCATGATGACTTTTGACCATAATGCCCCTTTGATGACGTCAGCCCTTAGGGCTATGTCACTTCCTGCTTTAAGCGAAGCTGGTGCTTTGGATATTTTCTACAAAGATGCAGTCTTATGAAGTGAAGCTTTTTCAAAGCTATCGTCTTGCAGGCCCTGCTTGCTGGGTGAGGCTATGCCTTAGTGAATTTTTATGCTTTCGCATCCACTTGATTGGTGAACTAATCATAGCTCATTTCTGTTTTTACAGTACATTACGCCTCCGGCCTTCAGAACAGTCTGTTCGGTGTAGCCAGTCGAGCAGGCGGAAGCATCAGCTTGCAGTTCTTTGGCAGGCTCATTGTTCAGTGAGCGAGCTCCCTTGTACGGAATACGCTCATTCAGGGCGGTGGTCCGCAGGCCATGCGGAACATCTTGACTACGGCTCCATTTGAAGATATCGACCGTCAGGCTTACAGAAAGCCTGACTTCATGTTCGGGGATGCTGCACCTGATCCCGATCGCCAGCTGCAGGCCGGTGAAGGCTAGTGGATCTTCCAGTTGGACGGCGAGAGATTCTATCTCCCGTCCTCTAAGCGGCATTTTGCTTTGTCTTCCTTCGCGAGCGCGACTCAGGCTCGGAAGATGGCGGGGGCGTGAGCCTAAACGCCGAGTCTGTAAGTGTCGGGAGGTTGACATTCCAGTCCGGCTACTCGAGGGCGGCCATCCTCGTAGCATAATGGGACTATACCCTGGGAAGGTATCGCGGGACCTTCCAGTAGGAGAGAACCCAGCTGCGGCGCCGACCTTTGGCACTCAGTTCTGCGAAGTTGACGGGAACTACCCCGCCACCGATTTCAGGACTCCCGGTTGGGTCCACCCTCCTAGATCGTGGTGGGCGGAGTTGACCAACTATATTCTCACCCATTTTGAGGGGACTTAGAGAGGTTAAACCTCCATGAGGCCGTCAGGGCGACCTGCTACGGCATCGGGATGAAGGTGGCGTGCTTCTACGCCATCCTTGAGTTGTATTGCCCGGCCTCGGGGACTTTCTTCACCCCAGTTGTTGAGTTGGGCATGGCCCTGCATGAGATGCGGGAGATCTCTGCTTTGCCCTTCGGGTCTCTTCCATACGAAGAGTACTTTCCCTGTGAGGCGGAGCTGGCTATTCTGGAGAAGCAGGAGCCTGCTCTGCTCGAGACATATCGGGAATTGATGTGCCATTTGCACATTTGCTCCAGCATCCACACTGGTGGCAAGGGTAGCTCGAAGAGCTTGAAGAGCTGGGGGAACTACTTGTTCCCGGATATGACTAGTGCGCCTGAGGCAGCTCATTGCGGAGTTGCTGAAGAAGACATCTTGGCAAGGATGGAGGTGCATGCTGAAAAGGACATCGTCGTGGCAGAAGATGATGGTCCTCTCGGGAAGGGTGATGTTCTTCGGAGCTTTCACCATCAGGCCCGTCGGCCTATGTCTCGCAAGGCGTTGCTGGCCGGCTTCTTAACCATCTGGTTAAAGAAATGTGTCGTGCCTTCTTCTTCGGGTGACATCGTCCATCGACTGTGCTGCTGCCTGCCGTCCGCTTGGTTCATGGCCACCGTCTGGGTCTTCTCTCGGCCATGGTGTGTTGTATTCAGAGGGGCCTTCGTGCATTGACAGAGGCTTTCTGCAGGCCAATGACGTCAAGGCGGGGGAAGGGTGCCGTCCTGCCTTGTGACGGACCCAATCCTAGGGTAGGTTTACCGTACACCTACTTGATGGCGTGGTTCGCCTTTCACTGTCCCAGTTTGATTGGAGCTGGGGAAGACCCTCCGCAGGGTGTTCAAACGGCGCTTCTCCGTCGCTTTGAAGGCCGTTCGTGGCAGAAAACTTATGTGGCCGAGGCTCGTAAGTTAGTGCGTCGTTATGACGCTTATAGCCTGTTCTGTTGTTTTTCTCGCCTGCGGGGTGCAGGATACAACGAGGAATTCCATGATATGGAGTCAGGTCGGTCTCCCATGAGTCGGGGTGTTTTCGAGTAGCTGGTCTGTATCCGGCCCTCGCATTTGCTGTACAGGAGTGGGGATACCTGCTACCTGGAGACCTACGTCCCGAGCCGGTTTGCCCGCCAATTTGGGTATGACCAGTTGTATGTGGGCAACCCAATCCGGACCTGGCTTTCATGGGGAGCCTCATTGATGGGGCTCGTGCTTGGCGGTTCTTTACCGCGGATGACACTGGAGCGTGGCTACGCACGCCGCCGAGGGATCCGGCCTTTGGACGACCCTGTGTTTCTGCCAATGGTATGCGGCTTCGAACTCCACACCTGCTAGGTTTAATGCCAACCGTTCGGGTGTGAAATTAATTTCTCATCGGATGAGGCAGAAGGCTTGCGATAAGATGGAGGGCAAACGAGTCGTGTTCCTGGCATAGAGGAGTTCATCGCTGTAGATGACAGCGGGGCTTCTGATGCGGGGAGCCCTTATTTCGAGGCAGAGACAAGGGCTGATGCCCACGAAGCTGATGCTCGTGAAGCCGGGTCTGGTGTAGTGGGGACAGCTCCCTCACAACATGTGGAGGAAGTGGAAGAAGAGGACTCTGATGTCCACTTCAAAAGGAAGCGTGGGAGTGGATCCCGTAGGAAGTCGTCGGCGAAGAGGCCCCGTCGCCAGACTCCTACCATCGTGGTAGAGGGTGAGCTCTCTGCTGCGCCTCCTTCTGCTGCTCCATTAGTGGTTGAGCCGTCGGTTGCTGAACCGACTATTGGTAAGATTGGCCCCCATCTAATATGCCTTCAGCGCACTTTAAATAACTCATCATTTGCTTTTGTTGCAGGAGCTGAGGAGCAAGGGGAGCAAGGGGACCAGTATGATCCTCTATTCGCTTATGGAGCTGCTGCTGGTTCCTTTACTCGCTTGAAGGAATCTGGAGGTGATGCGGCCGACATTGGCCCGTCGGGCACTGGGACTTCTAATGGAAGTCCTATGGCATCCAGCTCTACCGGGTGGTCTGCGGAGGAATCGGCGAGCAGGCCGGCTATCCGCGTTGATTCTGGCAAGAACTTCGCGATGGAACCCCTAGAGACTGATGAGGCTGACGAAGTAACATCAGCCTTTGGTAAAATGACGACCTTTTGATCTCCTCTTGTTTGCTGCATCCGCTTTTTTTTTTAACCATGGCTTTATTGCAGGTGTTCGGCCTCAAGATACGTCGGCTTTGAAGAAGCCGGAGATTCCCCTGGAAGGTCAGAGGGTGGGTTGAGTGCTTCGTCCACGACGGATGTTGCCATGTTGGACGTGTTGTATGGCGACTTGCCTTCTTATCAGCCCACGTCAGCTGAAAGGCGAGAGGCTGAAGGGGCGGCAGTCCCGGAGGTATCCTCACTCCCAATCACATCACCGAGTGAGGTGCCGGCAATTTTGCCCAGTGCGGGGCTGAGGGTGATCGCGGACCCTAGTTCCCCGACTTTGATTGTCGAGCCTGCTGTTCAGGAGGTGGTTGCCAGTCCTTCCTCCACGGTGGCTGGCGTGCTGGTGTCGCTGAGGACTCCGCCGAGGTCACCTTTGGCTTGCCCTGCTGCTGTCGATGTTCCCGCTTCTTGTTCTGCGGCGGTGTCGACTGGGATGGTAGATTGCTCCGAGGTTGTCTCAAGGGTTGATGAAGCTGAGAATGACTTCATCGGTAATCTGGTTGACAGCTTCTATAACAGTTGGAGCAGGCTATCGGTCTAGTCCTGAAGGGCTCGCCTGTGCCATTCTCGAAGCTGAAGATGGTCCTCTCCCGTGGCATTGAGTGTATCCGGGACTTTGAGGGGTACCATCAAGCTACTGCTCTAGAGCTCCTGGTAGACGACCTTGAGAAGGACGTGGAGGAATGGCGCCATTACCATCGTTCCGACGCAGCGTCTTTGGCTGATGAACGGCTCACACGTCTTGTCGCCCAGAGGCGCGAGGCTCAGCTCGCCGCTCGAGAGGCTGCTGAGGCTATCTCCTCTGACTTGAGGTCCTTGGAGACAGAGGAGGCAGAGGTTGGGAGTGCAATTGATGCTTCCAACAGTGCTCTTCTTGATGCTGAAGATAAGGTTAAGAGGGCTGAAGAGATGATCCGGAAGGCAAATCTCCTCTTATCCAAGGCTACACATATGCGTCATGAAGAGGCTGCGCGGCTTGAGCAGCTCAGGGCTCGAAGTGAGGAACTGGCGGAGCGGAAGTCATCACAGAGGGCGACTTTGGCGGAGGTCGAGGCTCGTCTGGCTCAGGCGGTGGACTTCGATGAGGCTGAGCTAAGATCACAGGCGCTGGCCCAGGCTTCTGATGACAGGAGGACGAGGCTAGCTTCGCTCGGAGATCGGATCCGATCTTATCATGTATGCCTATAGGCTCCTCCATGTATCCCATCCCTTTTGGAATTTAATAAAAATCATTCTTTTGTCGTCTTTGTTTGTTTGGATAATGAGGCATGGATGTCTGTTGGTTCAGAGGTCGCAATGACATAACCGAATGGGACGTCGCCAGTCTCGAGGTCAGCCCTTTGCGGGGCTAAAAGGGGAGATACTTGCCTTTTGTAAATGTCAGCAAGCATCGAGATTGAGACTTAGCTGTCTGCTGGTTCAGAGGTCGCAATGACATAACCAATTGAGACGCCGCTAAGTTCAATGGTAGATGAAACTTGGCTATCTGCCAGTTCAGAGGTCGCAATGACATAACTGGTTGAGAAGCCACCAAGCTCAACAATGAGTGATACTCGTCTTTTGTAAATGTCAACGAGTATCGAGACCTGTCTTTTGTAAATGTCAACAGGACTCGGGATTGAGACTTAGCTGTCTGCTGGTTCAGAGGTCGCGATGACGTAACCAATTGAGACGCCACTAAGCTCAATGGTAGATGAGACTTGGCTATCTGCCAGTTCAGAGGTCGCAATGACGTAACTGGTTGAGAAGCCACCAAGCCTCAAAATAGGTGATACTCGTCTTTTGTAAATGTCAACGAGTATCGGGACCTGTCTTTTGTAAATGTAAACAGGACTCGAGATTGAGACTTAGCTGTCTGCTGATTCAGAGGTCGCAATGACGTAACCAATTGAGACGCCACTAAGCTCAATGGTAGATGAGACTTGGCTATCTGCCAGTTCAGAGGTCGCAATGACGTAACTGGTTGAGAAGCCACCAAGCTCAACAATGAGTGATACTCGTCTTTTGTAAATGTCAACGAGTATCGAGACCTGTCTTTTGTAAATGTCAACAGGACTCGGGATTGAGACTTAGCTGTCTGTTGGTTCAGAGGTCGCAATGACGTAACCAATTGAGACGCCACTAAGCTCAATGGTAGATGAGACTTGGCTATCTGCCAGTTCAGAGGTCGCAATGACGTAACTGGTTGAGAAGCCACCAAGTCTCAAATAGGTGATACTCGTCTTTTGTAAATGTCAACGAGTATCGGGACCTGTCTTTTGTAAATGTCAACAGGACTCGGGATTGAGACTTAGCTGTCTGCTGGTTCAGAGGTCGCAATGACGTAACCAATTGAGACGCCACTAAGTTCAATATTGCAATAGAGTTTGGGAAGAGTCTCGTTTTCACGGGGAGAAACGAGGGAATCACTGTCATAGGTTTAATGTTAACGTAACAGCGAGATATATATGTGGTCCTACCATTCTATGGATGAGAATTGGTAGGTGATTTTGGTGGTCTCGCTCTCATGAGGAGAAATGAGGGGACTGCTGTCATAGGTTTAATGTTAACGTAACAGCGGAATATATGTGGTCCTACCATTCTATGGATGAGAATTGGTAGGTGATTCTGGAGAGGGAATCAAGTGGGAGCAGGTCCCTTGGGATTTTAAGCAAACCCCCAGCTATCAACAGGTTTGATATGCTTGGAGAAAGAGAGAGGCTCTCTTTGTGCGCATTCCGGACGCGCGGATCTCGATCAGAGGTGTAATGTTAACTTGATCGAGAGCAGGATCCTTGATTAAGGATAGTACTTTTTTAAGAACTTACCATTGATCGGCATCATGAGGAGGTCGCCATCTGCAGTTGTAAGGCGGTATGCTCCGTTTGAATAGACTGTCTCTATCACAAACGGTCCTTCCCATTTAGGCTGAAATTTGCCTTTGGTCTTGTGCGTCATAATCATCGGTCGTCTGACGGCTAAGACTAGGTCTCCTTTGTGGAAGACTCTCTGCTTGACCTTCTTATTGAAGGCTTTTGACATCCGAGCCTGATATAGCTCGATGTGTTGCTGAGCTTGCAGCCGCTTCTCGTCCAGGGCTTCGAGCTCTTGAAGACGCAAGCGATCATTGTCTTCTGATGTCATTTTAGTAGTCAGGGCTACTCGCAATGATGGCACCTGGATTTCCAATGGGATGACCGCTTCGCACCCGTATACCAGGGAGAAAGGCGTATTGCCTGTCGGTGTCCGAACCGTAGTCCGGTAGGCCCAAAGGCATTCGCCGAGCTTTTCGTCCCAATCTCGCTTGTTCGAGGAGACAAACTTCTTGAGCAGCTTGATGATTGTCTTGTTGAATGCTTCTGCTAAACCATTGGCGGCAGGATTGTAGGCGGTTGAAGCCACATTCTGAATTCGGTATTTATCGCAGAACCGATAGAACCTTGGCTTACGAACTGGGGACCATTGTCATGGATGATCCGTCTGGGTACACCAAATCGATGGATGACATGGTGTTTGATGAAGCTAACCAGATTGGAGGTTTTAACTTCGGCCAACGGTGTGGCCTCCGCCCATTTTGAGAAGTAATCGGTTATTGCCAGGATAAACCGGTGACCTCTTGCCGAAGAGGGACTGATTGGCCCTACGACATCGATCCCCATGCTTCAAATGGCCATGAAGCAACAGTAGGGTGGAGCAACTCCGAAGGTTGGTGTATGAAGTCTGCATGGACCGGCACGCCTTACACCTTCGTGCATATTGGGTGGCATCGGCCATCATGGTCGGCCAGTAGTACCCAAGTCTGTGCAGTCTGTCTTTAAGCTTTGGACCCGGCTGGTGAGCTCCGCAAATGCCATCATGTGCTTCTTTAAGCACTTCCTGTGCCTCTGAATGAGAGAGACAACGGAGGAGGACACCGTCATATGAACGACGGTAGAGTGTCTTCAAAGTGGGATCATAGTAGAAACGGAGCGACCTTCGTCTGATGGACGCCGCTTCTTTGGGATCGTCTGGAAGCAGACCGTGCAGAGCGTAGTCAATGAGGGGGAAGCGCCAATCCCTCGGCTCAAGATCCACGGAGATATTATGGACCTCTTGGATCCTTAGCATATGCTTGGAGCATACGAGATGCCGGTTGCGACTGTGAGGTGATACTCGGTATCGGCGGGTAAGGCTAGCGTCGTCGCTAATGCAGCGAGAGCATCCGCCTTGGTATTTTGAGATCGGGACACATGCCCGATGTAGAAGCCTTCAAATAAGCTAGCCAATTCGATGGCTGTATGATAATAAGGCACCAGGTTTTCATGGCGGACTTCATATTCGCCTTTGACTTGACTGATGACCAGCTTTGAATCGCCGTAAGCTTCGAGGTAACGTACCCCCATTCCCTGGGCGAGCTGGAGACCGATGAGCAGAGCATTTTATTCCGCTACATTATTAGAGCATGATTCTGTCAAGGAGAATGCTCTGGGAAGGATATGATCCTGTGGGGAGATGAACACAACCCCCACTCCGGCAACAATCTTCCCTTTGTGGCCCATCCGCGATGCTCCGTCGAAGAACATCTGCCACACTTCCTCTGCTGAGGTTGCATTAGACTCGAAGACTTCATCAGGGATGTCTTCGTGAAGTTTTGAATGTTCTGGAACTGGGTGAACAGCTAAGAACTCTGCAAGGGCCTGGCCTTTAACTGCCTTCTGAGGAGTAAAGGTCATGTCGTATTGAGACAACAGAAGTGCCCATTTAGCCAACCTTGAATTCAGCGACCCAGGCTTCGTCATGAGAAGACGTAAAGGGTTCACCCTGGAGATGACATGTATGGTTTGGCCAACCAAATAATGTCGCGTTTTCTGGACAGCGAAGATGAGAGCTAAACACTCTTTCTCAATAGGATTGTAGCGAGATTCCGCTCCTATGAGAGTCCTGCTCAGATAATAAATGGCCTGCTCGTGGCCATTGTCGTCCTTTTGAGCGAGGAGGGCACCGAGGGAATAGTCCAGAGCTTTTACATAAAGCAAGAATGGTTTCCCTGATGTAGGGGCCACTAAGACCGGAGGTTTTGTGAGATACCTCTTAATGTCTTCATAAGCTTCTTGACAGGCTTGGTCCCATATGAAGGCAGTACCCTTTTTCATGAGACGGGTAAAGGGCTGGCAACGGCCCGAAAGATTTGCTATGAATCTTCTGATGTAGGCTAATCTGCCTTGCAAGCCTCGGAGCTCTTTGAGGTTCCTCGGTGGATGCATGTCCTGTATGGCTTTGACTTTGTCTGGGTCCAGATGGATCCCTTTTGATGTGACAATGAACCCAAGGAATTTGCCGCTGGACACTCCCAAGAAGGATTTTGTCGGGTTCATTTTCAGCTGATGAGCCCGCATTATGTCGAACATCGTTCTCAGATCGCGAAGATGTTCATTTTTGCTGCGGCTTTTGACGGCAATGTCGTCAACATAGCATTCCACCGTCTTTCGGAGATGGTCGCGGAAGATCATGCTCATCGCCCGCTGGTAGGTTGCTCCGGCGTTCTTCAGTCCGAAGGGCATTACAGTGTAGCAGTATACCCCCAATGGCGTTCGGAAAGAAGTATGCTTCTCGTCATCAGGATACATCTTGATCTGGTTGTACCCTGAGAAGCCGTCCATGAAAGACATCCTCTCGAATCCGCATGTGTTGTCGATCATGACATCGGTGATCGGCAGTGGGAATTCATGTTTGGGACAGGCCGTATTGAGATCACGGTAGTCGATGCAGATTCATATTTTCCCGTTCTTTTTGAGGACAGGGACGATGTTAGCTACCCAATCTGGATGTTGTTCCTCCCGGATGAAGCCACAATCAATGAGCTTATGAACTTCGGCTTCAATAGCCTCCATGATGTTTGGGCGGAACCGACGTTGTTGCTGCTTGACTGGCTTAACGTCGGGTTTGATGTTTAGACGGTGCATGGCGACCTGCGGATCAAGTCCGGGCATGTCTTCATAGCTCCAGGCGAAGACATCTATATACTCTTTTACGAGCATTATCAATTCTTCCTTTTCGATAAGTGATAGGCTTTCACTTATGAAAATCGGTTTGGGATGATCCTGACTGCCCAAGTTGACCTGGATCACCTTGTCTTCGGTAGATGGCTCGCGCAGCTCGAACCGCTTTTCCCATTGGAGACTTAATTGCTGGGCCCATGATTCCTCATCGGCAACCTCTGCGGGTTCTAACTGACTGCTTGAAGTCATGAGGCTTTCGAATATCCCTCCTATGCTGACATCAGAGTCCCATTCGGAGGATGAGGCCGACTGTGATGGGATCGATCCATCGCCTTTGACCTGAACTGTTGTTGATGATGTCGGTGTGACGTACCCTAACCCCCTGCGTGTACTATCATAGTAATTTGCAGGTTTCCCTCTGGGACGGAGTTACGCATCAAGCCGCGTCTTCCTTTTCCGAAGTTTAGGCCCGCTCCCTGCTTCAGGTTGTAACCCATCTTCTTCATAATATGGCGCGCTGATGGCGCGTAATGAAAGAACTGTGGAGCATCCGACTCTGAGCTTGAGTCTATAGTTGAGAATCTCCTGGCCGGGCTCTGCCGAAGATTATCGGCGCCTGACCTTGCTTGGACGGAGGGACTACCAGCGTGGCCCCTTCTACGGCTTCCACAGATGTGCTAGCCACACTCGGCTCATGTACGGGCATATGAAGAGAGCCATCCATCATGGATTTAATCGACTCGATGCTCGCAGGATAATCAAAAGAAATATTATCATTAATTATCCATTCGCCTTCCTCCTCAGGAGGGATCTTACATCGGGGATCATTAAAGCATGCTACAATTGGCTCGCCAATCAGAATGGCTGGCATGCCCGTTTCGGATTCCGAATCCGCCTCATTGCCAATTTCATCATCGTCTGGCAATGTTTCTCCCGGCGTTCCACTAGCCTCTTGATATAGGAGAGCATCAGTGAAGTAGTTTTCCACCCCCTTGAAGGGTTGCTTCTCAGCGAAGACAGTTCGTACTGTCGCATCATCCTCAACATACTTTAAGCACTGATGGAGAGTGGAAGGAACGATCCAGTTGGCATGGATCCATGGTCGTCCCAGTAGCAGGTTGTATGATGTGTCAGCATCAATGACATAGCACGTCACTTCTGACTTCAAGCTTCCGATTCTGCAGCGGAGCCGAATCTTTCCAAGCGGATGGCTGCTCCCGGCATTGAAACCATATATTGTAGTGGTGGTTGCGGACAACCTGTACAATGGTATGCCGAGGAAATAGAGGAGCCTTTTGGGGATGATGCTGAGTGCAGACCCCGGATCTACTTGTACTCTTTCAATGCATGTTGAACCGATATATCCGGTATAGTACAGAGGTCGATCATGCTTGTTGTCTTTGAGAAGCATATCTTCCGCCGTAAAGGTAATAGCAGGCACCTTGGATTGTGCGTGATGGCACTCTGAGCAGGAAGGCCGCATCTCATCACCAGGAACCTCAGGCATGCATGTCAGAAAGGACTCCGAGTTGGCCAGCGCATCTCTGAGTGCCTCTCTTGTCTCTTTAGAGAGACGAAGGAGCTCGTGTATTGTGATACGAGCCGGGATATTGGCTAAGTGGGCCAATATATCAAAGCGAAAGGGCGTGGCTAACCCTTGGCCTGGCGGTTTCTTCAACACATGGTCGAACCGCACTTCCTTAGGCTTCTCTTTCCCTTGGTCAGAACTGGAGCGGATGTCGGCATTGGTACTGACGTCGTTTGCTGTTGTATCTCGTCAGTAGACTTGTCATACTGCCTTAAGTATGACTTTTCAGACCGGGTGCCCGTCTGTTGAGGTGCATCTGCCTGCGCTGTACAGGCATGCTTCTCTTCTTCTGAATCGCTGAGGGAAGCCGAAGTAAGATTACATCATCTGGCAGGACAGAGATGACATTACAGGACTTGCCTTTTTTGCTGGAGTCCTTCGTCGTCCGCTGTACGTCTTGGACGAGGTCAGGGTGTATCCACATAACTTCTCCTGTCTCCAATGTCAAGGGGACGAGACCCTTGCCATCTTTAGCTATGGTTGAAGAATGCTTGACTTCCAACCGCGGTGTGGGGGCTGGATAGGTCCCGTCGGGAACTGTGACCTTCTGAGCAGTGCCGAACTCAAGAGTCACCATATTGGCAGTGACTTTCTTCTGTTCCGTCTTCAATGTGAGGACTCCGGCGTCGACCAAAGCTTGAATTCTATCCTTGAGAACATAGCACTTGTCAGTAGGATGGTGGATCATCCTGTGGTAGAGGCAGTATTTAGGGTCGTTTGTACGCCCTATCTCATTGGGACGCCGAGCATCCGGTAGCTTCATTTTGTTCCCTTTGTGGAGCAGATGGAATATCGTGACCACTGGTCATCTCTGAAGGAGTACTGCTTCGGAGGAAACTTGGGCTCTTGGCTGTTGACGCCGCTCTTCTTGGCCTTTGACTGCATGTCCCCGGTCAGCTCGACGGACATAATCTCCTTCCCTTTAGCTTGGGAAGACTGCGGGAGATCGCTACGCCCTTTGTTGTTTGTGCCCCATTTGCTTCTAGGGGCGGATGGCTCGACTTCTTAGCCGATTTCTCGGCTATCTCAGCTTGTTCGACCAATTCCTTCCAAGTATGGGCTTTGACAGCCCCCATGCGGACTTCTACTTGATCCAGGAAGTTGTGCCTGCATGTCTGTAAGAGCATGGGTAATGGCATCCCTGCTGGGCACATCAGAGATAGATTTCTGAACCGCTCAATGTATTCACGGACAGATTCGCCTTTCCTCTGTACAGTGGAAAGGAGCTTGTCCATGGTCACTTCGGTGTCATCCTCATAGAAGCGAGAGAGGAACCGAGTTTCCAGGTCAACCCAGGAATTGATAGAGTCCTGAGGAAGGCTTCGGAACCAGTCGAATGCCACCCCTTTCAAGGTGCCGATGAACAACCTAGCCATGATGGCGTCGTTGTTTAGAACATTACCGGTCTGGGACCGGAAATAGTAGTTGTGTTGATTGGGCGAGCTCTTACCATCATACGTATGCAACGTTGGTGGTTTGAACTTTGGCAGATATGGCACCGAATCCCACTCCAGCGGATAAGGACGGACTGCCCCTACCTTCTTTAATTCATCCCTCTGAGCTAGGGATGCGATTTGAGCTTGAAGGCCTTTAAGGACTTCGGCATCCAGGGAAGAGCCTCCCTTAGATTTCTCCGTCTTGGGCGGATCATTGCTGAGATGCCCCTCCTCGTCATGATTACTCCCGGTATCATCATTCCGATTGCTGAGGAGCTGAGCGAGCATCTGTTGAATATTGTCCAGGGCCTCTTGCTGAGTTCTAGAGGTCTGCTCCTGAGCTTCCAAACGCTGACGAA
The DNA here is from genome assembly GCA_038442645.1 of Agave tequilana. Lineage (NCBI taxonomy): Eukaryota > Viridiplantae > Streptophyta > Magnoliopsida > Asparagales > Asparagaceae > Agave > Agave tequilana. Next base: position 212,301 of record JAVJIF010031938.1, on the reverse strand, counting down.
GATCGTCATTGGCGTTATCGGCCATATTAACCGATGCTTTGCCCGTTCGCACAGAACTGACTGTTGCTGAAGAGGCATACCCGCTGTCTTCATCTTCTCCATCAGATGATTGGGGTGATCGTCTGGACTGTGGCGAGATTAGGCCTTTGAGGAAGAAGGCTGCTCATAATTATAGGGTATCGCTACCCTGGATCTGGTGTTTCGGAAAACACCTTCTTCGCGCACCAAGACTTCACCTAAGCCCGGGCTATAATCTGGATCTGGGGAGCCGAAAGGGGTATCATCAGATGTATGACCTTCCCTGTGTCGCTCTCGTCCTCTTCCGGTCATGTTGACGGACGCGAAGGCTGGGCCTCGCGAAGCACTCCTTTCATGATGTTTCTTTATGGCACGTGCGGACAACCGGTCAAACACCGATTGACGGTGTGGAGGTGCCATCTTGATTGGATATTGCCGACAATGGGCTGAATGGATTGTCACAAGTCGGCATCCTCTTTGACAACAAGGGGAAGTGGTTTGGAGAGACTCCAATTCCCGCTTGTTTGCCAAGAATTGTCGCAGGTTAGGCTCAACAGAGCCTGAACAAACCCGTGGAGAGGCCTTTCTGGAGCGTACAAGGGATGATGCTCCGTTCTTCTTATCCCTGCAGAAGGGATTAGTACTGAATAGTACTTTGGCGCTAGCTTTGCCGACAGGTGCGAGCTTAGTGCCTGATGAATCGGAAGCGGGGCACGCTGTGGTGCTTTGCCCGCTATTCTGCTGCGAAGGGGATCAACCTCAGATAACACTGCGGTCTTAGCCTTGCGGCCGCGAACCCAGTGAATTTGTTGTGATACAATAGCTTCGCTTGTGCGAGCGAGGCTAACAGGAGGCTTTGCTGCCCTTGATTCAGGTGACGGTATGATTGCCGTCGTGACTTCATGGCTGGCAGCATCGTCAAGGCAGATGGGCATCTTACCCTTTTCTTCGCGGGAGAGGCGCAGTCTCGGCATGACTACTCCGGGAGCTTTGGTTGAAGACTCCTGTTTAGGCTTCCATATCAGCCTTGACAGGGGACGCCTAGGTTCGCAAGGAACCTGAATAGCCACAAGCGGGGCTGTGGGGTGCTGGCAAGATTCTGCCTCTGGTTTCTGATTTGAAACCTTGGTCATGAAGACCTTCCTGTGCTTCCGTGCTCGAAGCGTCAGGCCACCCCCAGAGAGGACTTCTTCAAATCTTCCTTGATCGATCTGGATAACCAGGTTCTCAAAAGTGCAGGATCTGGGCTGCGGGCATGTTTCCTTGTTGCGCCAGAGAACTGCGGCAGATTCGCAGAGGACCTTTTCCGTCTCCGCAGAGACTTTGCTTGAAGATTTAGCCAGAGAAGATCTGGCTGCACCGGCTTTTCTGAATTCAGAGATAGACCCAAAGGTCTGTTCGTCGCATTGCGACACTTGATTCTCAGCAGAGGAGAATACAATCCCCAGCGGAGTCGCCATCTTGTTTTCCATTATGTTTGCAAAGGGGAAAACTTACAACTAAAAGTTTGAGGAGCTAAATTACAAGTATTCTCAAAAGATTACAAGTAGATCTCCTCAGAGATTCTGGAAAAATGTGCCGATAGGAGTCTGGTCAGCGCGCGACCACTTTGTCCCTTTGACGATGCGAGCGATGAGATTCCCTTCTCGCCTGGTTCGGGGAATCAGAGAACAGAAGGTTGGTAGAACCCTCTTGCTGCTTCTCAAAATCGCCTTCGATAAGGAATTCCTTCTCGCCTGGTTCCGGAGATTCCTTGAGAGGAAGGACGACGTTAGGATATCAACACCCTGGTTAGAGAAAGCAATTCTCTAAAAGGTCTCTGAATTCGGGAGCGCACGGTGCGTCGTGAAAAAGCCTCTGCTTGTGGAGTCTTCTCTCTTCTTTTTTTTTTTTATCGATCGATCTCCCTATGCCTTCCTGCTTCTCTCTCCTTGTACCCCTGGCGGGCTATTTATAAGGAAAGCAAGGGTATAATCGTCCCCTTTGAAGATATGGAAACAGATTGAACCGAATCTGTTTGAATCTGGAAAGTAGCCTTACTGCGAGGCTAGGATAGCTTCTGCGGAGCTAGAAAATGGCAAGTCGGTTGATCTGTTTTGATCCTTTCCATATTGTTGGGGGATTCTCCTTGATCCTCTTACTCGTTTCAAGAGAGTCAAGAGATTGCGGCAATCACCTGCCATATTTGAATCCCGATTGGATTTGATTAGATTGAATCCGATCTCATCAGGAGATTTTGATTGGTCAAAGGTTGACCATAGCAGGCTGATAGCGAAGCTGCCCGCTTTGAAGCTCATAGCGGAGCTAGAGGCAATTCCTAGCGAAGTCCGAAAAGAGGCTTTTTGGCGAAGCTATCAGTCAGCTTCCTGGCGATGCTCCGGATGATGCTAGCCTCTCAAACGAGGCTATCCCCTTGGGCTAATGTAATGCTAAATGCTAGCATTTTAGACCTGCTGAGGTCTGTTTAGAAACAATCCGGGTTCACTGTTCTGCTTGCTGGATCAGTGGAGTCCAAACCGCTTCTTTGTCCCTTGGAGGTGGATGAAAACTGGTCTTCAGCTCGTCTGTCCCTTGTCTTTGTAAATGTCAACAAGTTTAGACATCGTTCGGACCAATGAGAATCTTGTCTTTTTTAAGTGTCAACAACTGGTATTATACTGGGTATGCCTAGATACGCTCCCGCTTTGCTCGGCTTTACATGGCTAATTAATAGATTAATTTATTGTTGTTATAAATACGGTTGTGAAGAGTTTAAAATGTTTATTTATACTGTTCTCTTGTACCATGTTACACGACCGGATTATTACCTGATATATGATGCTGTGACTCTCACCGACATATTAATTACCTGGCACTAATATGTTTATACTTGACACTTGATATCTGACACCGGTACTTGACATGTTATTACTTGACACTTGATATCTGATACTGGTACTTGACATGTTATTACTTGATACCTGATCCCTGACACTTGATATCTGACACCGGTACTTGACATGTTATCACTTGATACCTGATACCTGACACTTGATATCTGACACCGATACTTGACATGTTATTGCTTAACACTTGATACCTGACACCTGATATATGACACCTGGTAATTGACATGCTATCACTTGATACTTGACATATGCTATCACCTAGCACTGACACATTTGACCTGATATTGTGACACCCGACTGGATACTATTATACCTGATACCTGTGTCATATGGCATATTCATGATTATCATTTTTACGGGGACTTGGCATGATTATTATACTGTAACTAGACCTCCGGTACTCCTGTACTCCTGAACTCCTATACTTCTGAATTCCTGTATCCCCTGTACTCATGTCCCCCGTCCTTGACATGTTTGATCCCATACAAAAGAGACACCCTTTTTCATGAGTCGGTTGAACGGTTGACAGCGGCCTGAGAGATTTGCGATGAATCTTCTGATATAAGCCAGCCTACCTTGCAGGCCCCTAAGTTCTTTGAGATTCTTAGGTGGATGCATGCTCTGAATGGCTTTAACTTTGTCTGGGTCAAGATGAATTCCCTTTGATGTAACAATGAATCCCACGAACTTGCTACTCGAAACCCCATGAGAGATTTTGTCAAATTCATCTTCAGTCGATGAGCACGCATTATGTCGAACATTGTTCTTAAGTCACGAAGATGGTCATTCTTATCGCGACTTTTGATAGCAATGTCGTCGACATAACATTCTACCGTCTTTCAGAGGTGGTCACGAAAAATTGTACTCATTGCATGCTGATAAGTTGCTCCCGCGTTCTTTAATCCAAAGGGCATCACGGTATAGCAGTATACCCCCAACGGTGTCTGGAATGAAGTATGTTTCTCATCCTCTGGATACATCTTAATTTGATTATACCCTGAAAAGCCGTCCATGAAGGACATTCTTTCGAATCCGCAGGTATTATCAATCATGACATCGGTGATGGGCAATGAGAATTCGTTTTTAGGATAGGCTGCATTGAGATCGCGGTAGTCAACAAAAAAATGAATTTTCCCATTCTTCTTAAGAACAGGAACAATGTTAGCAACCCAATCTGGATGTTGTTCCTCCCGTATGAAATCATACGCGATGAGTTTATGAACTTCGGCCTCAATAGCTTCCATAATGTTTGGGCAAAATCGTCGTTGTTGTTGCTTGACTGGCTTGATGTCAGGCTTGATATTCAAACGATACATGGCTACTTGTGGATCAAGTCTGGGCATATCTTCGTAGTTCCATGCGAAGATATCGATATACTCCCTCACGAGTACTATCAATTCTTCTTTCTCCGTAAGTAATAGGCTCTTACTTATAAAGATGGGTTTCGGGTGATCTTGACTACTCAAGTTAACCTGGATCGCCATATCTTTAGTAGGTGGTTCGCGTTGTTCGAATCGCTTTTTCCACTGAAAATCCAGTTGCTGAGCCCATGGTTCAACATCAGTAGCTTCCGCAGGCTCCAATTGGCTACTTGAAGTCATATTAACGGTGAGATTCTCGAATATCGTTCCCACACTGACATCCGACTCCCATTCGGAGGAAGAGACAGAGCGTGACGGGATCGGTTTGTTATCTTTGGATCGAACCGATATAGACGATGGAGATATAACATATCCCAACCCCCTGCGTGTTTTATCATAGTACTTTGCCAGTTTTCCTTTGGGCACAAAATTACGCAGAAAATCACGTCTTCCTTTTCTGAAATTTAGGCCATTCCCACGCTGCTGTTGTATCCCATTTTTCTCATCATATGTTGTGCTAATCGCGCATAATGGAAAAATTACGGGGTCTTCGAATCTGAACTCGAGTCTGTGATCGTAGACCTTCGCAGTTGGGCTCTGCCAAATATTATTGGTGATTGACTCCTTTTATATGGAGGGATCACGAAGAGGGACCCTTTCATACATTTCACGGATGTACTTGATGTACTTGGTTTATGCAAAGGCGTGTGTAGAGAACTATTCGTAACATATTCAAACAGTTCGACACTTGCAGGATAATCAAAAGAAATATTGTCATTAATCACCCATTCGTCATCATCCTCAGAAGGAGTATTACATTGAGGATTATTGAAACATGCTACAATTGGTTCACCGACCAGAGTAAATGGCGTGTCTCCTTCAGACTCTGAATCTGCCTCATTGCCACTATTATTGTTGTCAGGCAATAATTCTTTTGATGTTTCACTGACTTCCTGATATAGGAGAGCATCAGTAAAGTAGTTTTTCACCCCTTAAATGGTTGTTTCTCAGTGAATATAGTTCATACTGTTGCATCATTTTCAACATATTTGAAGCATTGGTGCAGAGTAGAGGGAATAATCCAGTTAGTATAGATCTAGGGTCGTCCTAGCAACTAGTTGTATGACGTGTCAGCGTCAATGACGTAACACGTCACTTCTGATTTCAGGTTTCCGATTCGACAATGGAGTCGAATCTTTCCAAGTGGGTGACTACTCCCTGCATTAAAACCGTATATCGTCGTAGTGGTCGCAGACAACCGATACAGTGGTATGCCAAGGAAGTAGAGGAGCCTTTTAAGGATGATACTGAGTGCAGACCCAAGATCAACCTGTACCCTTTCAATGCATGTTGAGCCGATGTATCCGGTATAGTACAAGGGTCGATCGTGTTTATTGTCCTTGAGGAGCATGTCCTCAGCTGTGAAAGTAATAGCAGGTACTTTCAACTGTATATGATGACATTCAGAACGAGGGGGCTGAGTATCATCCTTAGGGGTTTTTGGCATATATGTCAGAAATGATTCTGAGTTAGCCAGTGCGTCCCTAAGTGCTTCTCTTGTCTCTTTCGAGAGGCGAAGCAGCTCGTGTATGGTGATACGAGCGGAGATATTAGCAACCTAGGCTAATATGTCAAAGCGAAAAGGAATGTTAAGTCCTAGCCCTGAAGGCTTCTTTAGGATATGGTCAAACCGGACTTCTTTCTGCTCCTCTTTTCCCGTTGTCGGGACCAGAGCTGGCATGGGTACTTGGACTGACGTCATTTGCTATTGTGTCTCGTCAGTAACCCTCTCATACTGTTTTAAGTATGATTTTTTAGATCGAGTACCTGTCGGCTGAGGTACATCAGCCTGCGATGTGCAAGCGTGCTTTTCCCCCTCAGACTCGCTAAGAGAAGCTGATGTCACATTGCCGTCATCCGGCAAGATAGAGATAACATTGCAAGATTTGCCCTTTGACTTGGATTTCTTCGAATTTCATTGTTCGTCTTGGGCAAGGTCTGGGTGTATCCACATGATTTCTCCTGTTTCCAATGTCAAGGGAACAAGACTCATAATCTCTTGAGTTTTAGCTGAAGAATCCTTTACTTCTAGCCGTGCTTCAGGGATTGGGAAGGACCTATCAGGAACTGTGACTTTTAAGGTTTTGCTGAAATCGAGGGTCATCATGTTCGCAGTGACTTTCTTTTGTTCTGACTTTAGAGTCAGAACTCCGGCATCGACTAAAGCCTAAATTTGTCCTTGAGGACAAAGTACTTATTAGTAGGATGATGAACTATCCTATGAAAGAGGCAATAGTTAGGATCATTCGTGCGTCCTACTTCATTAGGGCATCGAGCATCTGTTAGTTTTAATTTATTCCCTTTGTGGAGTAGATGGAATATTGTAACCACATGCTCGTCTTTGAAGGAATATTGTTTCGGAGGAAACTCAAACTCTTGATTATTGACGCCGCTCTTCTTGGCCTTCGGATGAATGTCCCTTGACAGTTCAACGGACATAGTCTCTTTCCCTTTGGCTTGGGAGGACTGCGCCATGTCGCCGCGCCTCTTATTATTCATACCCATTTGCCTTTAGGGGTAGATGGTTCAAACTTTTTAGCCGACTTTTCGGCTATCTCAGCTTGCTCGACTAGTTCCTTCCAGGTATGGGCTTTGACAGCTCCCATACGAATCTCCACTTGGTCTAGGAAGTTATGCCTGCATGTCTGCAAGAGCGTGGGCTATGGCATCCCTGCTGGGCACATCAGAGACAAGTTTCTGAACCGCTCAATGTAGTCACGGACAGTTTCGCCCTTCCTCTGTATGGTAGAGTGGAGTTTGTCCATGGTTACCTCAGTGTCTTCCTTGTAAAAACGAGAAAGAAATCGGGTCTCTAAGTCAATCCAAGAATTGATAGAGCCTGGAGGAAGGCTTCGGAACCAGTCGAATGCTACCCCTTCAGGGTGCCGATGAACAGTCTGGCCATAATTGCATCGTTATCTATAACGTTACAAGTTTAAGACCGGAAGTAATAGTTGTGCTGGTTTGGCGAGCTCTTACCATCATACGTATGTAACGTTGGTAGTTTGAAATTTGGCGGGTATGATACTGAATCACATTCCAAGGGGTTAGGACGGACTGCCCCTACTTTCTTCAGTTCATCCCTCTGGGCTAGGGATGCGATCTGAGCTTGGTGCCTTTAAGAACTTCAACATCTATAGAAGAACTTTCCTTTGACTTCTCAGTCTTGGGTTGTTCATCATCATGATGTCCTCCTCATTATGATTACTTCCTGTATCATTGTTATTCCAGTTAGTGAGGAATTTGATGAGCATCTGTTGAATGTTGTCCAAGGCTTCTTGCTGAGCTTTGGAGGTTTTCTCCTGAACTTCCAACCGTCGACGGAGGTCATCATTACCGTTATCAGCCATATGCACTGACATTCTATCTGTTCGTATCGAGCTGACTGTTGCCGAAGAGGCATACCCACTGTCTTCCTCCTCCTCATCAGACTATTGGAACAATCTTCTCATTGGTTCTGGTGAGGTTACTCCAGTTGAGGAGGATGACTGCTCATAACTGTAGGGTATTACAACACTAGATCTGGTGCTTCAGAACACACCTTCTTCTTCTACCAGGACTTGGCCTAAGCCGGGGCTATAGTCCGGATCTGAAGAACTGAAGGAAGGAGCGTTAGCACCACGTGGCGCTCGCCTGCCTCTATGTGGTTCCCGTCCCCTTCCGATCATATTGACGGATGCAGAGGGCATATCTGATAGATTTCGCGATATGCTCCTTTTGTGATCCTTCACAGGAGCTTGCACCGATAATCGATCAAAGGCTGAATGTCAGTTTGAAGGAGTGACGGGGACTGTTCCTAGTCGGCAATGGACTGAATGGACCGTCACCAACTGACATCCAACTTGTTCACAACAAGAGGGAGAAGTCTGGAGTAATTCCGACTTCCGTTTGTTCGTTAAGAACTCTCGCAAGTCAGATTTAGCCGAGCTTAAGCGACTCAGCACAGAGACTCGGGTAGATCGCGCATTGATCTGTTCAGGTAATTTTGATACTACCTTCTTGCTCATAACTTTGTGAGGGACGGACTTGGCATCCGCGGGTTTTGGAAGCGAAGCACGGGACGATGCCTCGTTCTTTTCATCACCGCAGAGGTGATGGCACTGGATAGTACTTTAGTTCTAACTTCGCGGCTGAGAGCTCTGGTAGCACCCTTAGGCGCTGAAGCTACATAAGCAACGCTATCAACACCCAAGGATGATCCCTTAGCCCCGCTGCGAAGAGCGGACTTATTACTTGAGGAGTCGGGGAGCAAAGCACGCCGTGGTGCTTTGTTTACCACTTTGTTGTGAAGATGGTTAGCACTGCTAGGTGCTTCAGTTTCAGCCTGGCGACTGGGAATCTCGCGCGTACCCTGAGGTACTAGCGCTGTGTTCGCCATGCCATCAGTAGCTTCGCTCGTGAGAACGAGGTTGGCGTAAGGAGTCACTGCTCCTAGATTAGGCGAAGGTAGGGTTACCAATTTAACCTCGCGGCTAATAGCCTCGGCGAAGCTGCCAAACTGGATAGGCAATTTACCTTTGTCTTCGCGTGATAGGCGAAGTTGTGGTGTAGCTTCGTCTGAAGTTTCACACGGAGCTTTCTCTTTTGGCCTTCACATCTGCTTGGGAAGCGAAGTTTTAGGTTCGCAGGAAACTGGCTAGCCTTGCGTAAGGCACTTTTAGCCTCAATTGAGGCTGAGAGGAGTTGGGACTAGGCTATTCCAGCTATTCGCCTGGTTAAGGTTGGCTTCTGCTCTGAAGCTTTGGCCATCAAGATCTTCCTGTGCTTCCGAGCGTGGAGCACTGGACTACCCTCCGAGAGCAATTCTTCAAATTTTTCTTGGTCGAAATGGATGACCAAGTTTTCGAACATAATGGGCTCAGGATTCTGACTGTCGTATTGCGACACCGTCTCCTTGTTGCGCCAGAATACTGATCTCCCCAGCGGAGTCGCCATCTTATTTTCCATGGAAAATTGGTTCATGGAAAAACTTACAAAAAAGGGTCGAGGAGCAAAATTACAAGTAATAGAAATTAAAATTATAAGTGGATCTCCTCTGAAATTTTTTGGTGAAATGTGCCGGTATACAGCGCGTGATCACTTTATCCCTTTGACGATGCGACCGGTCAGATGATCAGAATGCCTCCTAATAAGACTCCCTTCTCGCTTGGTTCGGGGAATCAGAGAACAGAAGATCAGTAGAACCCTTTTGCTAGGAATTCTGCTCTTTTCGAGTCGATTTACCTCTCTCTCCGTCCTTTGTCTCAGTCTCCGTCTCTGTCCTCATGTCCCTGTGTCTAATAAGGGACTATTTATATCCAAAAGTGGAGTGTAACCGTCCCTTGAATTCAGCAAGGTTGAATCAGCCATTAATTTCGCGCGAGGCTCGCAAATGACCTTGTCGCGAAGCTCTTTACGAGCTTCTGGCGAAGCTAGTGGGTTCGTGCGAACGTCCTCCTGCCGTTATAGCTGATTTGTCTCCACTTAATGTGGGGCGAAGTGGGCGAACCGCCCACTTAAAGTAGCGTAATCCCACTAAATTAGTGGGGTTCACCCATTAATCCCTCGTGGGATTTTGAAACGGTCAACTTGATGACCTGGCAAAGCCCGTTGCGGAGCTAGATCATGCGAAGCTAGATCATGCGAAGCTAGATCCTGCGGAACTAGCTTAGGCTAAGCTAGATTATGCGAAGCTAGCTCATGCGAAGCTAAGACTTAGCTCATAGTTTCAGGCGAAGTTGCATTCAGAGCCTCGTGCGAAACTAAGACTCAGCCCATAGCGGAGCTATGACTCAGCTAGGGATAGAGTTCCTGGCGTGAAGCTCTTGGATCAGCCTCTGGCGGGGCCAAATGGAAAGCTTCAGGCGAAGCTAATAGTTAGCCTCAAAGCGAGGCTACCAACCAAGCTCAGGCGAATCTGTTAGTTTCATGTGGAGCTATAAAGCTTATCTTGGGATTATATCAGGCTAAGTATAGTGTGTTAGGCCTGTTTGGGTTTCTTCAAAGGCAACTTTGACTTACTATCTGCTTTACTGGATTAGTAATGTCCATGTTATTGCCTCATTTCTGGTCATCAGCTTGTCTTTGACTTATCTTTTGTAGATATCGATAAGTTAGACGTCGTTCAGACTGGTTGAAGATGAATGCGGGAGTTCTATATTTTTCGAGTGTCAACAATGCACGTCCTTGTGCACATCGGTCGACCGGTCAGGTCGACCGCCAGCAGGGTCTGGCTGGGAATAAGGGTTATGAAACTTAGTCATTTTAACTCCAATAAACTCCCATTAAATCTTATAAATTCCACAAAAGTCAGTTCCTTATTAATATTTGAAGAACAAATATGTATGACAAAAATCAACACATATTGCAAACTATTTGAACTATTTTTATGATATAGAAATTAAGTTTTAACACAAAAATCGTATTTTTCAAAACTTATATTTTAAAATGAAAATCCGTTTTCTCCAAAACTCCAAACACATGAAATAGAACCATCAAAAAAAGTTTTTCTAATTATATGAAGTATAGATGTATATAGATGAAATTCAATATACATTAAATTATGTAAACTTCTTTTGATTCTATCTATTCATGAAACCATATATATTTATATTTGAAATTCAAAACTGGTTAAATCAAACATATTGAACTTGTGTGTGTGTAAACTTGAGCATATCAATACATGATCTAAATACAAACTAAAACTAGACAAATCGAAGTCTTTTTGTAGAACTCCTTCTCCAAGCCGACTTGATCCAAACACGATCCAATGAGCTTGACTTCAACCGAGTGCTAGATGCAATCTTGACGCGCGAGCTCTTGAATCTATATATGTTAGCTTCAAAACTCCTTTGTTGAAACTAAACACCTACTAAGATCTTAATAGAAAATTTGAAACTATATAAACACAAAACCATTAGTACTATAACTATACGAGTTAATCATCATCAAAACTAAAGTGATGAGCCTTTGGGCTAACAATCTCCCCCTTTTTTGATGATGACAAAACTCATGGAGTTATATATGCATGGATTAAAAATAAGCTTCAAAGAAGCTCCCTCTTAACTCATGCATTGCAGTAAACAAATAGATATTCAATGAAATGCATAAAGTAAACACAAACATATATGCATAAATAAAGAAATAAACATGCATATATAAACTCTCTAAATTCTTCTCTCCTTTTTTGTCAATTCGTCAACAAAAGGGTGAAGACAAATCAAACAATAAAGATGTATATGCGATATACATTCATGAAGAGGAGAGATGATAAGTTAGCTCCCCTTGCATACATGCATTACATGTAGAATGATGACTAGACTCTAACCCACATAAAATACAATATACAATGTATAAGCGGAAATGTTAACCTCCCTCTACACAAGTGTACCACATAAGGAAGAGAGGACATGCTCTACTATATCTGTAATTCACTTCAACATGAATCTATATATAGAGGAGATATTAAGCTCCCCTTGCATGTAGGCAAAACATATTAACAAATTTTGAAATCAATTTTAAAACAAATTTTGAAGTTTCTTGAAGTCAACAATATGAATTATAATATCAAAGAAATCAAATTGTAGTTGACAAAAATAAATATTAGTACCATTTGAAAAAAATTTAAGATACCAATAGTAGATTTTGATACCAATTGAAGAAGAAATATGAAATACATTTTGATACCAAATAAATACCAATTAAAATAACAATTGAAATGATTAGCAATTGAAATACCAATTGAAATTAATGCATAAGCTCGTAAAGATGCCAATTAACATTTAGGATAAAATCAATCTTAGCATAACATAATTTGTGCTTTAAATATATAAAGACATTATAAAAATAAGCACAATCAAATCATATATATGTATGTATGAAAATGAAAATACTAATTGAAATCAATACTAATTGAAATTTGAAGCATATATATAAGAAAACAAATACGAGCATACAAAATGAAATAGCATGAAGATCATGTGTATAACTCATATCTACCACCCTATTCATGCACAAGTTTAAAAGATATTCAATAAGGGTATACAAAGTATGGTCGCCCATCCAACCACCCTTTGAAGGTAGGGGTTTTCAAAAATATGATTTAAAAATATTTTAACATATTTGAAAATCACTACCAATTGAAGAATAAAGACTAATTTAAAGATAATTTGAAAAATAGTATTAAATCTTTCAAGTAAGAAATAAAACATGAATATATCCATGAGAACATAAAAATCACACAATAACTGACACTCAAAGTCTATAAAGTTCAAGAGATAATCATGAATCCAATATCATGAGTAAATAAGATGATGTAGAGTGTAACAATCATATAATAAGTATAATCATGGAGATAACAATGAAGCTCATATGAAATTCCTTAATCAAAAACATGAAAATCATCAAAACTTAACAAGCATCAAGGTATATGTATGTTTTGTCTATACTAAAGTATACATACATATCCAAGTATAAACTACTCCATAAAAGTATATTGCATGAAGGCAAGTGGCTTTAGAATATACATGTATATTTATTACTTTTAGACAAAAAAAACATATACATGAAGCTAAACTCATTTTTATGAAAACATGTACAAAAATAGGAAAAACAAGTATAACTAAAAGAATCATCAAAACTAGGTTATACATGTACATGTAATGGGTACAATTGAGAAATAAAGTACGAACACATAATAATTAAATATGACTCACGAGTTATACAAGTATAAGCACAAGTTTTAATAAAAATTACATCTAAACAAGTAATCAAAAACATTAAGTGCAAAATTATAAATAAACATGATCATTTGGGTAAATGCACATGCTTTAGAGTTAGGATATACACAATAGGTAAAGTATAGTGAGAGCACAAAAATAATAGTCCATATAAATATGGGTGTATCTCAATTACAATATATGTATATCACAAGTCTAATAAATATTGCATTTAAACACAATGACATGAAAAACCAGGACATGCATCAATGAGAAAGCATGTAAACATAAATAGGGAGTTAGAAATAGTTAGCAAAACCAATAAGGCTAATCTCTAGGTCTCCAAATCATGGTGGTCCTCCCACCAAACATCCTTGAAGGTAATGCATCCACTATAGTGTCCATCAAGCTTAAACGCATCCACCATCAAGGCACCAGTACCTCTCATGTCATATGAGAGCCCGCACCTACATCAAATACAATAAGGGTAAATTTTGGTACCCATACCTTTTTGAGTCCATAGGGGTTAGCACCTTTCCTAACACAAACAAACTTGTTTGTAAAATTTGAATTGTGTATTCAATCATAATAAAACTTTACAAGGTAGCGCTTACGTTTACAATGTATACAAGTGTACACATGAGCACACATAGAATCATGTGTGTGAGCATGATGAGCATGTGTATGTCGTGTTTGTGTGCATGCACATGAGGAGAATGTTTCTTGCGAAACATGAATTCCAATCGTGTGTGGTTCATGGCACATTGGCTCAAAGTGGAGCCCAAACAATCTACATTCTTCTTTAGCATGCAAATATCATTATTAATACTTAAAGAAAAAGTGGAGCATGCAACATGTTTATCAATAGGATGAATCTATAGTAGCATGACAAATATGAAAGTCAAAATCATTTTTCAAATAAATATTTTCCTTTGAAACTAAATCTAGCTTTTTTTGAAATTGAAATAATTTTATTTTTCAAAAATTATTCTCTTTTAAAACAATTTCAAGTTTTGAAGATAAAACCTCATTTTTCTTCAAAACAATATCAAAAACATTTTTATTCTTCAAAATTTCATTTTCCTTTAAAATAAGGTCAAGTTGGGTTTTCAAGGAGTCTCTTTCACTTGAAATCTCAACCCTCTCTTGTAAAATCATGTTTAGCTTTGAAAATAAATTTTCATTTTCTTCTTTTAATTTAAAACTCTTATTTTTCAAAATTTGTACTTAGAAAGCAAGTTTTTACAAAATATAGATAGTTCTTCATTTAATGCATAGGCATCCATGTTATCATCACAAGAAGAACTAGCACTATCATCTAGTTGAGTGTTCGAGTTTACCTCAAGGGAGTCATTCCATGGACCATGAAGCAAGCTTGATCGGACTCTTCTCCACTAGATTATTTCTCCACATTGTTTGTCGTTTGTAACTCGGGAGAGGTCAAAGTATTCCACACTGCAAAAGCCGCAATGAGAAACCATAGAAAATAGATTTTTGCTAAATGTGTGCCTAAGTGCCACTAAGGCTTGTGCATTGGTCTTTATATGCTTATCATTATCAAGATAAGATTTCTTGGCAGTGGTAAGGTAAACATACAATCCTACGCATTTAAGGTATATTGACATCTTAACTTTTCACATTCAATGTTGGCAACGCCATACATGGGAGGGGTAAGGAAATCCATGAGTGAACAATATGTGTGCAAATGCAAATTTAGATTAGCAATCCAAGATCTCACCTCTAGGTGGTTAAACGTAATATCAGGAGCATAGGCTCTAATACTAATTGAAAATATACCTAGAGGGGGGTGAATAGGTATACTAGCCAATTTAATGACAAACGATGCGGAATTAAAAACTAAATTGCAACACACTATGTGTAACCAAAGAGTGTAGCCGAATTCCCAGTGAAGGGCTCTGTGCTATCTCCTCAAGATTTCTCTAACGTAAAAGTTGAGGTGCTATATAAAGCTCTCTTGGTTCAACACAAGTATGGGCATATAAAGTATATCTAGCACATGAATAAGTGTAATATAAATCAATGCAAGATGTCGAGATAGAGTTTAAGATAGTGGATCAAACGCAAACATTAAGATATGTTTTGAGATTTGAGTCACTGCTCTACGCCCCGCTTTAACACAGAAGGATTTTTAATACGTCCGCAGAGGACCTCCTATAAAGAGAACCTCCACCGAGAAATTTGCAATTACAAACTTGGAATATACAACTCCTCTCTCCAACACAACCACCTTTACACAGGAGGCAAGGCACAAACCCAAAACTCAACCACAATCATCTTTACACAAGAGGGATAGGCATAAAGCTAAAACTCAATCACCTCTACGCAAGAGGAATAGGCACAAAGCTAAACCACAACCACAATCACCTCTACACAAGAGGGATGAACACAAACCTAAAGTAAAGAAGAGATTACAAACTTGGTGATCACAATAGACCACGAACAACTCTTGGTGATCACAATAGACCACAAACAATTCTTCTCATAAAAACAAGATCCTATAAATAGGATTAGATATGATAGTTCAAGTGTGAGAAAACAAAATGTTTGGAAATGAAAATAACAAAGAAAAACACTTAGAAAAAATATTAGATAGATATGAAAATAATGATCAGAATTAATTTCCCAAAGACTCTCTTTTCTTTAATTTTCTAACACTTTAAAAACAAATAAAAATAAATCTTTTTAGCTCAAAAACTCTTTTCAAACTTGCTGCAGAACACTTGAAAGATAGGAAGAAAAGTTCTCTAATAATCTTATAGAAAACAACCCAAGAGAAAGCCTATTTATAACTTCTCAAAAATCTACCCGTTGGTAGTCAGAAAAGGTCAGTTTTAACCTTTCATCGACCGTCCAACGGTCATATTTCTGACCGTTGTGACTCCGGTCGACCACCCGGTCGACCGATACTAGCCTGTCGGTCAACCGCCACTACCCAAGACTTGGGTAGTTACAGTCGGTCGACCGGACTTCTAGGCTGGCCTTATGCACGCCCTTGTGCACATCGGTCGACCGACCTCTGATCCGTCGACCATCCGGTCGACCGCCAGCAGGGTCTGGGAATAAGGGCTATGAAACTTAGTCATTTTAACTCCAATAAAATCCCATAAAATCTGATAAATTTCACAAAAAACAGTTCCTTATTAATATTTGAAGAACAAATAAGTGTGACAAAAATCAACACAAATTGCAAACTATTTGAACTATTTTTGTGATATGGAAATAAGCTTTAACACAAAAACTGTATTTTTCAAAACTTGGATTTTAAAATGAAAATCCATTTTCTCCAAAACTCTAAACACATGAAATAGAATCATCAAAATAAGTTTTTCTAATTATATGAAGCATAAATGTATATAGATGAAATTCAATATACATTACCATGTAAACTTGTTTTGATTCTATCTATTCATAAAAACTATATATATTTATATTTGGAATCTAAAACTGGTTAAACCAAACATATTGAACTTTTGTGTGCGTGTGTGAACTTGAGCATATCAACACTAATATATCTTTACACAAGATCTAAATACAAATTAAAACTAGACAAACTGAAGTCTTCTTGTAGAACTCCTTCTCCAAGCCGACTCGATCCAAACACCATCCAATGAGCTTGACTCCAACCGAGTGCTAGATGCGATCTTGACGTACGAGTTCTTGAATCTATATGTGTTAGCTTCAAAACTCCTTTGTTGAAGCTAAGCACCTACTAAGATCTTGATAGTAATTTTGAAACTATATAAATACAAGATAATTAGTACTATAACTACATGAGTTAATCATCATCAAAACTAGAGTGATGGACCTTTGGGATAATATCTTCACCTTCTCGTTTTTTAGATAACCTTTGTATTTCGATAAGAAATCGTTACTATATTTAATAAAACTAGGGCCCTTCCTTAAAAAAAATGTTCCACCCATTTCAAGCAAGGGCAAGGTGGGTGCAGGAAGTATCCTCGACCACCAGTCTATATGCACATGCATGGCATGGGCAATGTACTAGTTTCTTTAATGTCACTCCTTGTTAAAGTTTTAAACATCCGAACACGTGTATATGCTAGTGCCAAAAAAGACTAGTGTGACAAAAATTGAGAATTCAATGAGAAGATCGAGACTCGTGTGGTACCATATTCCAAGCCCAGTCTCATCCCACCCCCTTGGCCCAACCCAACGTGGGTGTGCTAACAGGGCCGGTCTTAGAAAATTCAATGCCCAAGGAAAAATTTAAATTGTGTCTCTAAACACGCTAGTCACAGTTACGTCAAAGCAATTCATTTTTCTTCATCAAATAATTATTTTTATCAAAATGATAAGAATTTTCAAAAGACAATGGAGAATTTTCTTGGGGCCTCGTTAAAATCTTGTTTAGTAAAAAACCAGTGGGACAAAATACTAAACGAAAGAAAAAAGAGCACCCCGTTTCTCAAAACATTACATTCAAAAACTAAAAATGTTATATCTCTAATCTTCAAGTGTCCAAATATCGATCTAATCTAAAATCGTTATATAAAATATGTCAGCTTTTTGGATTACATAATCAAAACAATTAAAAAAACAGAGCTATATTTAAAAAAAAAATCATAAAATTAATGGAATAATATTTCGAGTTGTAAAGGTGCCCACTCAAAAATTAAGAAATAAATGAAAGTTCAAAATATGGCATACGCATAATACTCTAAAATGTCATATAAAGATTAAAAAATATTTAAATCTCATGCTTAAAGAAATTCACAAGTTAATGAACTATCACAAATAACCATTTTATTCAAACACAAGAAAGAACTGTACTTTATTATCCTAAAGCTAAAATACATCACATGCACAGTAATGTATTGCATTTTCAATTATTTTTTTCCTAACAAGATTACAATTCCTTCGCTTCTACGAGTTTACAAATTAATTAGAAGTTTAAGAGGTAAGTTACTCTTGATCCCTTAACAGTTAGCAGGAGGGGCCTTATTCAAAACTGAAATCAACAACAAACAATAGAGAAAGCATCATAAGAAATATGAAATACAATCATGATTCATTGATTCCTCTCCTCTTTGAATTGAATTTTAACTTCTTTGTTTTTTTAAAATACCCCATATATAAGTTTAAACAAAATTTTGGCCCACCATGGCTTTTGGGCTTTGAGCCCTTGCCCGGGTCGCCTGGGTCCAGGGCCGCCCATGGTGCTAGGGATGTCAACTGGGTCGGCTCATCCCGGCAACCCACACGGGCACGACCTGCTTAGGCACGTGCCAGACTCGGCCCGGGTTCGACTCCCCCATAGGCCGGATCATGTTTGGGTAAAGTAGCCCTGGCCTGTGCGGGCTGTGGCTAGCCCAAAGAATCGTTGGGACACGTGATATGCCACTCGGCCCAACCCACATCTACAATGTCTCAGAGGGGGGTTTTGCATATTATTTTTGCAAACCCCCAGCAACTCCCCAATGACTATTTTGGCCGCTTGGGGCTATTTGATTTTTTTTGTAAATAACCCCTAACGAATAGAATGAGTTTATAGTGTTTTTTTTTGTGGAAAAAAATTGCAAAATAAAACACTCCTCTTCTCCTCTGTAAATACTCCATCTTCCCTACTTCATTTTATCGTAACAAAAATATTTAAAATTTTCAAAAAAACTCTAAAATTCTCAACTAAAAAGCTACAAGCTCTCAAGCTTTCCATCTCAAGCTCTACAAGCTCTCAGACTCTCAAGTTCTCTTTCAAGCTCTCTACAAGCTCTCGAGTTCTCAAGCTCTACAAGCTCCCTTGGTAACGTGAAGGCTGACTAATACGAGGAACCGTCTGGCGCTAAATGTAATCAAAATGACCATATGTGAAAAGAATTGACTGAATGCGAAAAAGAGAAGTCAAAATAAAATAATCGACTATCTCATAGAAGACTGTCTAGAAGATGTAAGAAGACTTTGCAATTTTTTTATTTATGAATGATAAATTGTTTGAAGATTTGTAAGTTTTTATTTATAAATGATAAATTTTAAATTTTTTAGTTTGTACTTCAATTATATTTGTATTCATTTATCCATTTATTGAATCATTAATAAAAAAAATTAGGTTTTCATTTCACAACTTGTAAGTTTCTTTGTCAATTTTTCCAGTTAGGAATGTTTGAAATTTTTATTTTTTAGAAACTTTTTAGTTTTTTAGATTTCGTTTAGTACGAACTTAAGATTTTTTTTTTCCTTTCAAATTTTTAATAAATGCACGGCCCGGCCTGGGTCCAAGCCGGCCGGTCTTGGGCCGTACCAGAGTTTCCTCAAGAGAGCCTGGGCCCGAACTGGGTCGGTACTGTTCGGCCGGCCCTTTGACCCGTCGGGTCGGGGCCGGCCCGGACCAGCCCGCTTGACAGCCCAATTCCGTTGAGTCTCACCGCGACAACATTCCACCCACACCCACAAATTTGAGTCGCCGCCTTTCGCTAAAGTCAGCAGCTTCCCTAATTTCACACTCCCGCCCCCACTCTCAAACCCTAACCCAAAACCCTACCCCTAGATCTCGCCAATGGACGACTCCCTCTACGACGAGTTCGGCAACTACATCGGCCCCGAGATCGCCTCCGATGCCGACTCCGACTCCGAGCCCGACGACTCCCCATCCCCATCCGATCGCTCCCCCGCCCCTCACTCCGACGACGACGCCGCTACCGCCTCTGCCCTGGGCCCCACCTCCAACGGCCTCATCGCCGATGGCCCTGACGACATGGACACCGACCTCGCCGCGTCTCAGATCGTCCTCGCCGAGGACAAGAAGTACTACCCCACCGCCCAGGAGGTTTACGGCGAGGGCGTCGAAACCCTAGTCATGGACGAGGACGAGCAGCCCCTCGAGCAGCCCATCATCAAGCCCGTCCGCACCGTCCGCTACGAGGTTACCCCCTCGAAGGACTCGTCGTCCACCTACGTCTCCACCGAGTTCTTGCTCGGCCTCGCCTCCAACCCCTCCCTCGTCCGCCACGTGGCCCTCGTCGGCCACCTCCAGCATGGCAAGACCGTGTTCATGGACATGCTTGTCGAGCAGACCCACCGTATCTCGACCTTCGACACCGAGCGGGAGCGGCACGTGCGGTTCACGGACACCAGAATCGACGAGCAGGAGCGGAGGATCTCGATCAAGAGCGTGCCAATGAGTTTGGTGCTTGAGGATAGCAATGGGAAGAGCTATTTGTGTAACGTTATGGACACGCCTGGACACGTGAACTTCTCTGATGAGATGACGGCTGCACTGAGACTGGCTGATGGGGCTGTGCTGGTTGTTGATGCAGCGGAAGGAGTTATGGTAAGGATTCTTGATTGCTGTCGAATTTGTTGTGTTATTTTCATTTTTTTAGATATTTATTAGCAGTTGATTTTGATTTTTCTTATTGTTGATTTAATGATAATGTTCAGCTATTATTAATTGTGTTGTACCCTTTTTCTACGCCTATAATTGGTGCGAATTGATCACTAGAAGTCACTTATAAGATTTTCTTGCTTAGAAGGACAAGCCTTAGAAGCTGCTAAATGATTGACAGGACCTAGACCCATTCTTAGCTAGATCATTAGAATAGTCCTTTTTTACCTTTTCTTTGTTTTTTTTTCAATGCCTTTGGTGTTGATAGGAGAGAAATTTCCTTATTCTGTGATTTTGCAATTTTTATGTTGACTACAATATGCTGCTTAGTTTAGTTATAGTATGTGTTATGGACATTCCTTAAGGTGACTTGGGAAAGGTGATTGTTGGAGAACCTTATTGTAGGACGGAGGAGGTTGTAGATGGGCAAGCATAGCTGGCAAATATAACCTCATCGGCAATAATGAATTTGAGAAATTAAAATTTTCGTATTTGTTTTTAACATGAGCTCAGGACTATAGTATGGATGAGTTTTTGATATTGAAGGTTATGTAGGAACATGCCTTATATAAAACCACAAGGTTTTCTTTTAATTTAAGTGTTATTAACTTATGGAGTTTTCAAAAGTCATCTTATTAGCATTTCATCATGCAGCATATGATGGGCATAGGTTACAATCAAAAGTTCCAAAAAAATTTGTGTCTTGTTCGAATGTCGTGTCCTTATACATGGCCTTTTTTGATTTCAATGTTGTATACTATGGAGTTTTCAAAAAAGTCATCTTTTTAGCATTTCATTGTTGTACAACCATGTGATGGGCTCTAGTTTCAATCTAAAGTTCCAAACATATCTTTGTGTCTCATTCAGTCAACCTTTGACAATAATAATGTTATGCTGATTTCAATTGAAAAGCAGAAACTTAAAAGGAAAAGTTATGAAAATAACAAATTGTTGAAACTGATAACGCATTCAAATCTAAATAAAGGATGCTATCTATTTGCTATATACTTGATGATAATCTTGGACTTAAGCTGTGAAAATTGTTGCAGTTACTTTGTTGACCATTGTGTCATTTATGACTTATTGCTGGTCAATGATCAGTTAAGATGTCTTTGTTATCAATTATCAATTATTAATTTGGATCCTTGAGTGGATCTTACAAAGTCCAGATGTCTTTGTTAATCAATTATCAATTATTAACTATTGAGTTTGTAGGGTCTGATCCAAATCAGCCTAGAAGGTTTAGTATATTGAAACTATTTCCACAAATATATAACTAAAGTATGATTTATAAAGAATTTCATGCAATTTGAGTGATTTTTTTTTAATATTTCAATTATTTCATCATGTAAACTAAGAACATAGTTACGATGCATGATTTGGTTGGGATCCAATTATTAGGATAAGAAACAAGAGCTTGTGAAATGGGCTTCTATTGTTTTAAATATGGCGCCAAATACAACAAGAGGTTCTTCTTATGTAGGCTGCATTTGGACATAGAATGGAGTTTGAGTTGTAGGGCCTGTTTGGTTAAGGGTGGAAGTGAGGAAGTAAGGAAGTGAGGAAGTGGTATTAGTTCCCTTTGGAACTTGGGAATTGGTTAGTAAGTTTTCCGGTGTTTGGATGTTGTTGGGAAGTGTGGTTTGGAAAATGTTTTGTCTTTTCCGGTGTTTGGATGGTAATGAAAAGTGGAAGCGGAAAAGTTGACCACAAAGTTGACCGCAAAATAATATTAAAATAAAAATTAGTTCAGAAAAATAAAAAATAGATTGTAATTAGAATGCAAGTGAGATTTACATGACCAAAAAATTAACTGTTTATGCTACAACTTATTATAAATGAGATTTACATGACCACAAAATTAACTGTAGCACTCTGGAAGTGAGGAAATGTTTGTGTAAAAGAGAGAAGAAAAAGGGAAAAAAGGTTTTCTTATTTTCCTTTTCCGGTGTTTGGATAGATAGGGAAGTGAGCAATTATACTTCCCCATTTCCTTACTTCCGCCCACTTCCGTGCGTCCAAACACGCCTGTAGTGTAATCTGAATTCCATAATGGATATGCTTGCAATGTTCGTCAACCTGAACTCTGGGCTATTTTGTAAAGCTAGTTATTATCTTGACTAAATCAATAATCTTCACCTGTGGTTAAAAGTTAAAACCAGTTTTAAGGGCTGTATAAATTCAATTCATATCTAAGGCATTTTCTTCTTGTGGAATCCTGGTTATAGCATTTAGTCGTGGTCTTTGCATGCCCATGGCCATTTTATTTAGAAAGTGACGTTGAAAAACTCATGTGGCATTGCTCTCTGTGGACAAGCTAGCACAATGATAGAAGTCATGGACAAATATTAATTTACATGATAACTAGATCAATTGTATTTTTGTCCCGTTCTTGTTTGCTTCCTTGGAAGAGGGAGGGAGGGAGAAATACTCTGTTTTGTATATAGTTATTAGATTTTTAAAGAAAGGAGCCCCCCAACACCCCCACCCCTGCCCCTCGGAGGGATCAAGAGCTTAGGGGTGTAAAGTGGGCCGGGTCGGGCCGCAACCCGCGCCGGTATGACCCAGGTTGGCCAGGCCCCGGCCCGGCCTTGGTGGTGCCCTCGGCCGGATCTGGCTCCTCCCTGGGCCAGACTCGGGTCCGGTTATGGCGGCCTACGGCCCTGGTGGGCCGTGCCAGGACTGCCCCCCGCCACCACCTGCTGCTTCGCCCCCTGCCACCACTGGCCGCTCCGCCCCTCCCCGCCTCTCAGCCAATGGCCGCTCCTCCCCTTGCCGCCCCTGCTCGTCCCCCTCCGCCCCCTCTACCGCCGCCAGCTCCCCCAATCATGGCATGGGAAATAAATGTAAATTTTTTTTTGTAAATCTTCAGGTTCGAACTCTTGACCTCTACCTAACTATACAAACGTGATGACCACTATTTCACACAACAATTGTGTTAAGAGAGGGAGATAAAGGTATTTAATGGCTATGATTTTTTTATTTTTTTAAGAATTTACGGGCCGAGCGGGCCCACCCCGGGTTTGGCCCGGGTCTGGTTTACCCAGCTCACGGGCCGGACCCGGGTTCCATAAATGGAACCTGGGCCGGGCCGTCACGTTTTGACCAGGCGGGGCGGGCTCGGCCCTACCCGCCATGCCCGGCCAGGCACGACCCAGTTGACACCCCTACAAGAGCTTGTCAAAAGCCTTTAAAATAATTTTTTTCCTTTGGCATCTAGTTTAGTACGAGTCTTTCGGGGAGAGTAGTTGTAATCTATTAGCTAACCCCATGGATAATGGCTTTATTGTTACCACTCTGGTTGTCATTGTACATGAGCAGCAATAGGTAATTTTTATTTATTAAAGAGTTATGTTTATTTTATTATTTTAAACATCTCTTCAAGCACAGTTTTGTAAAATATTACAAGTACTGGTCTTTTGCATTACTAACAATGGTCTATTTACATAAATGCAATGCGTGTTTTCTTTAAAACCTTTCGTAGTCTTATCATCTTATGATGAGCTATGCAAACTCTATCAAAGCCACAAGCGCCCCTCTGCCTGCCTCCTTGATGGGGTTGTATAACTGGAGAGAAATAGAAAGAGGGGGAAGTTGCTGACCCAGTTTATTTTTTAATTTTCTCAATTATCCAACTCCAAATATGCTACATGAATAATGAGTTAATTGAAAGTTTACTTGAATATTATTTTTTGCAAATTCATGATTTATTTTATAGCATTTTGCTAGTATATTTTTATCCTCAATGCTTTTTCATGTATATTATGTGTTTGTGACAATTTTATTAGATAGATTGACATTTAAAACATCATAATACCCTTAAGTTATGAATATTTATTATATGCAATGCCCATGCCTGGTTGGACACTGGATATTGATCTCATGTTCCTAAATGTATCATTCAATATATAGCATATATACGAGCTTGATATCCGATATTTTAAACCTTTGTTCTTCAACTATCCATGGGTCACACATATATGATCCAGGCCTAAAGTGAAATAAATTAGATTTCTCTACTTGGTTCTGACTCAGTAAAGACCAAATCCAGTTAACATGGTTCAGTTATCACTAGGTCATAGGGATACAATTGGATTAAGGTCCCACTCAACTTACTATTTTTGACTGTTTGTATGAGTTTTCCGTTTGGACTCACCACTTCATCTGTATATTGTATCTGTAATATAAAATTTGCTGAGGTTTGGCCCCCCCCCCCAACGTAATATCATAGTTTGTTTAGCTAATATGATCTGATGATCCCTTTATGTGCATCTTAGGTAGTGATAGAACATTAAGCCAAAGGGCATCAAAAGTATGGTCCTATACCCGTAATCCTTATGGGGAACGTTGATTGCTTATAATCCTATTTTCTTTACGAAACAACCATATATGGAATGCCTACATGTCATTGATCTTACGTTTCACGGTGAGAACCCATCTGCTTTTTGTGTGTTAGTGGGTGGATATCGTATTTGTTTATTTTTTTGTATGTGCCTTTATTGTTGCCATTGTTTTTTCTTTTTCTTTCTTTTTTTAGGGTCAGGAGGGGGGTGGTTCCTCTTGGAAAGTGCTATTGTCATACAAGAATTGTTACATCATCTTTCACAATAACTATATTGGAATTGTTTGAGAAGTTTTAGTATATACCTGCATGCACGCTCTCTCTGTCTCTCAACTTTAGATTTGTTATGAGCACATAAATAATAATGGGATCCAGGTCTAAATCCTGGTGTAGTGAAGCAGCAACTTCGGATTTGATCTGAGCACATGAATAATAAAGAAATCCAGGTTTTATCCCAGTCTGAAATGTGGATCTTATCTTGATTCAGAGTTTATATATATCTCCAAGTGGTCTAGGCTGCCTGCCCTGGTCCAACCTGTTTCGCCTCTACAATGACAATAAAGCCTTCAACCCAACTTTTTGGGTCGAGCTATTTGAATCCTTTCCTTCCTTTTAGCTTTATTAAGGGTCATCTCCTCGGTAACACGAAAGATTAACATATTTTTCTTAATTTCCTTTGTCCATGTTCAACTTGGTTTTCCTCTAGTCCTCATTCACATAACTATGATCCTATTAGTTTTTTTAATTGGCACACTTATTGGCCTGCGTTGCACATGAACAAACAATCTCAATTGATCCTCCTTCACTTTATACTCAATTGGAATGACCTCTAGCTTTTTGTTGATCATTCATTTTTATTCTCTTAATATATTGCGACAATTGGAACAACCTTTAACTTTTTGCTGATGCACTCACTTTTTACTCAACCGTAGACTCATGTTTGTTTTAGGAGTTTTTTATTTTATTTTTAGGGTCATTTTCTTTGTTTTCTGTTTAGGAATATTTTCTTGAAAATTTAAAAAAATTATTTTGTATAGGAGTCCGAGTCTTGTTTCTTTTCTTTTTAGGAAATTTTGTTTACAAAATTTAAAAAAATTTATTTTGTTTAAGAGTCTTGTTTTTTTATTTTTTAAAGGAAATTTTGTTTAAAAAAATTTCTACAAATAGTTAGCTAATCTGTAAGTGAATGAGGATCCATGAGTACATTTTAAAAGTGAAATCGAGATAAGAGATCCTTAGATTCTTAAAATAAAGAGTAGAATCTAAAAACTGATAAATCATCTAAATTTTGTTTAAGTGATTATATACCCAACAATATTTGCACATTAGTTCAAAGGCTTGGGATATTGATTACAAATGGAACACTTAAAGAAATTATTATTAATTAAGCCTTATTTTGTGGCCTCAGTTGCTAGAGCAATTAAGCCCGTAGAGGTGTTTCTACACCTAATGCCCTAAGAGTATCTGGCTTGAGAGACATTGGTCCAAAGCTCACACATGGGTAGCTGAGAAAGCCTAATAGGACAAGACACTTTATAGACCAAATAATTTTAATTATCAATTAGCTAAGTACTTTGGCCTCGGGAACACAGTTCAAAGACTCGGACGAGTCGGAGATGAGTCAGCCGAGTCGTATCCGTCTCGGCCCGCTCCGAGACGAGTCCGAGTCACGAGTCGGTCGACTCAACTCAGAGGAGACCGACTCGATCGAGAATCAGAGTTGACTCAGTCAACTTGGCATTATGATGATGATTTTGTGACTCATTGCAATTCAATGTGAAAATAAGTACATTAGCATGTATTTATGAATGTAGTTTGTATAATTTACTATATTATGCATGTATTTTGATATGCTTCTACCGACGACGCTTGTATTTATACTTTCGCTTTATGTTTAGTGTGCTAGGTGATATATTTTGGACATGTTATACATGAATGTGGATGTCTACATTTTTTTAAGATTTGTCGCGATTTTTTCAGAATTTTTTAAGCTTCCTATGTAGCGTTTTGCGCGTATCATCCGATACGATCCGAGTCGTCGAGATCGATCCGTCTCAGTGTCCGCCGAGTCAGCGGCCAAGACCGCGACTGTGAACCATGCTCGAGAATTTTTGGTATTTACACGAAAGATAATTAAAACAGTTAAAAAAGGGAAAAAATTATTACAAAAGGAGTATGAAAATTGGAGTCTTAATTCCCAAGCTTAAGAACTACATCGCAAAGTTTAGGATTCAAATCTTTGTTTTATAGATAATCTGATTTTTTGAATTGAGATTGATCTTGAAAATGGAACTCTTGAAAACTTAAGTTTACTATCTTCGTTGACTTGTTAGATTAAAAAAGTTTACTTTTCTTTATTTCTTGTTATCCTTGATTATTCTTTTTTTATTTCTTAATCTTTGTTCTTGAATTTTGTGTGTATATTCACTGCAAACTGTCACGAGACAAAGCTCGTCCTCTAGGGTAATCTAGGGGGTTTAACGGCTTGTTGCATGTGTTAAGTGCAATCGTGATTTCTACAAAAGTGATATAGGTTAGTTTTGTTTTTCTTTTTATTGTTTTGCTTGATGACTAGTAAAAGATAAGTGTGGGGGATTTGAATAACATTGTTTTATATCATTTTATGCTCATATTTATTTATTTTTTATATTTAAATAATGCTACTCGGGTATTTTTTAGTGATTTTTGTAGACAAAACTGTTAGGAGAAGACTGGATAACAAAAACACACTCTGAAGACTTTAGTTGTGCTTAAAGGAGTTTGAAGGCAAGAGACTTGATGTTGCTGGAATTGATTTACTACACTTAAAACAAACATTTAAAGAAATTTGCATTCAAATTGAAGGAGTTTGAGTTCAGTTGGGGCTAAGATGCAATTCTGCAAAGTCCAAGGGGCTAAACGGTAATTTTTTCTGAATTTTTTATTAAGAATTATTTGTAAAAATAGAAGATCAGTTCTTCATATGTTATTTGCACCCTTTTTGTTCTTGATGATGAGTGAACTTGGAAAAAAGAATGGAGAGTATATGTTGTAATAAGGCTTAGACTAGCATGTATTAATGCCTATAAAGGCCACTGAGACCAATGTTTTTGGGGTTCAGTTTTGTTGGCTGAGATTCCTCTTAATATTAAAATAATTTTCATTGAGTGTTTTTAGGAATGGCGGCTGCAGTTTGATTTTTTTGGGTTTTGTTCTTTTTTGTACTCCAATCATTGTAACATCGTTGCCTTTTTATTCTTGTTTAATCATTGGAGTACCAAAAGTGTAAAGCAATGATGTTACAATGATTGGAGCAAAAAGAACAAAACCCAGAAAACTCAAACTGCAGTCGCCATTCCTAAAAGCACTCAATGAAAAACTATTTTAATATTATGAGGAATCTCGGCCAACAAAATCAACCCAAAAACCCGGGGTTCAGTGGCCTTTATAGGTATTAATACATGCCATTCTCACTCCTCATTACAACGTATTCTCTCCAATCCTTTTTTTCAAGTTCACTTTTCATCAAGAATAAAAAGGGGTGCAAATAACCTATGAAAAAGTGATTTGCTAACTTTACAAAAAATTTCTAATAAAAAATTCAAAAAAAAACAGAAATTATCGTTTAGCCCCCGAACTTTGCAGAATTGCATCTCAGCCCCAACTGGTCAAATTCCTTTGATTTGAATGTAAATTTCTTTGAATGTTTGCTTCAAGTATAGTAAATCAATTCCAACAACACCAAGTCTCCTATCTTGCCTTCAGACTCCTTTAAGCACGCCTAAAGTCTTCAGAGTGTGCTTTTATTATCCAGTCTTCTCTTAACAGCTTTGTATGAAAAAATTACTAAAACATGCTCGAGTAGCATTATTTAAATACAAAAATAGATAAATATGAGCATAAAAATGATATAAAACAATGTTAATCAGTCACCCATCTCCTAGTGTTTATGCCTTTACAGGATGTTTATTGGAGGGACGGCATGGGCAGACAAAACACAGAGTACTTTATGTCAAGCCAGTCTATTGGACTGCAGTGTCTGTTGGTGTCGATTTTTCTTGTCGTTTTAAAATTGATCACAGGTCTTAAACCATGATTTTCAGTGTAATACTTCTTTCAGGATTTCAGTTTGTAGGCACATCGATTTTGGCTTTTTCATTCTTAAATTAAAACAACACTCGCAAAGAGACCTTTCCTCCAGGATACAAGTTGAATAACAGGATTTGATCCTTGTATGCTGTCATTTTGTTCATTTGATACATCCAAACCCACATATCTTCTCTAGTTTTATATTTCCTTGCCTCCTATGCCAAATCTCGCAATTACTCATGTATGGTACCATGCCTATGAGCTTCATGACTAATTGTTGATCTACCCCCCTTCCGTCGTTAACATGAATCTCAACTTGATAATTCAGCTTAGTTTCTGCCGTTATGAGGACACAAATTGTCAGTGAGGTGTCAATTGGATATTTCCTGAAGATTTTTTTTATTTCATTAGAATTATGTGTTTCTTATGCTACTTGATTATTAGGGGAGTGTTGTTCATGAAATGTGCTGCCATATATGCCACACTTGGCTACATAAAATTGGTCATATGCAGCCAGTTATATGGGCGGCCAAGAGCAATACATGTGGCTGCATAAGTATATATGCGTGGACACTTATTTGGTTATGCATCCACATACGGTGCATATATGTCATATGTGCAGATTTGTGATGGTTCGTAGACCCGAAGACCACTCATTATCTTGTTACTAGAGCTGGTATTTTCATCATTTGGTTATTATATTACTACCACGACCACTACTACTTACTTACCTGGTGTTATTTTGTTTTAGGAATTCTCTATTGGCTTTTAGTATGGCTTCTGCACTTGACTTATTGGGCATCATGGATGACTTATTTTGTGTTTTAAACTCACTACTCATGCTCATTTTGTAGCTTACTCTGTAATTAAGTGTATGTATGTTCTTACAATTAAACTAGTTCTTACTGTAGTTTTCAGCTCTCGTTAATCATAAATCATATCCATTTATAAGAATTGTCACGTCTGTGTGCATTTCTATGGCATTTTAGATTTTCTACATTTTTTTTCATATTTTTTCTGAATTTTTTTATTTTATTCCTGACTTTATTTCATATAAATGAGTGATATTACATCTGCGGTTGTAGATCCACGGCATTCGCAGTGAATGCAATGCATTCCGCATTCTGTGACATCGATTTTCATTCTCCGATCATGAAAAAAGTTATTTTTATCATTTTGTTTAATCCCACCCCTGGATGTGGTAATGTTCATTTTGAGTGAAGGAACCTTTGGAGTCAAGGATCTTCCATTTTGTAAGCAGGAGGTATATATATGATCATTTCAGAATTATTTCTCTACTCTATTTGAGGAAGATTCCTCCATATTCCTGTAATCAGGAGGTATAGTGATGTGACGACAGTGGGCCTACCATCTTTTTCTTATCATTTCTTACCTCAAATTAGGAGGGAGTCCATTGTTACTAGAATTCTGTTGAGCTTAATGTATCTTATGTTGATAATTATCCTACAGCTCAATCTTTTATACTGATGTATATTTCACCGTATTAGTTGTAGCAGGAATGGAGCTCCCACGCAAACCATTCTCTGTTGCCCTCCAATCTTCAAATTTTGAGAATGAAGATACATCAAGAAACAGCAGCAACAATAAAAAAGTGTATCCCAATACTTGATGTATGTTCGTTCTCGGAATTTGGGGGCGGGGCTGCATGAATCCTTTTTCTCCAATAAGCTTTGTAGAAGGTCATCTCCTTTGCTAAACAAACATGCTTTTACTATTAGGTGCACATATTAAGAAACTCCCATTGTGATCATACGATATGAGTACCTACTGTGACAGAACATTCAATTGTTTCATGCTTATTTTATTTTGATTGTTGCTATGATTTGTGTTTGTGTTGTGTATGACATTTCGGATGTTCCCAATGTACAGGTAAACACTGAGAGGGCTATACGCCATGCAATACAAGAAAGGCTTCCCATTGTAGTTGTAATAAATAAGGTCATACTTCTTCACTAGTGAGCATCTTTCATTATTTTGTTTCATCCACTGCCTTCCGACCTCAGTAAGTGGTGACTGATTTTAACTCGTCATTCACTCTATTTTAAGGTTGATAGGCTGATAACGGAACTTAAGCTGCCACCACAAGATGCATACTTTAAGTTGCGGCATACCTTAGAAGTAATTAATGATTTGATCTCCTCTGCCTCCACTAGTGCTGGAGGCATCCAAACTGTTGATCCTGCGGCTGGAAATGTTTGTTTTGCCAGTGGAAGTGCAGGGTGGTCATTCACACTCCAGTCATTTGCTAAACTATATGTAAAATTGCACGGAATACCGTTTGACTCTAGTAAGTTTGCTTCTCGTCTTTGGGGTGACATGTACTATCAGCCTGACACGAGGACCTTTAGGAAGAAACCCCCAATCAGTGGGGGTGAGAGGTCATTTGTTCAATTTATACTCGAACCGTTGTACAAAATCTACAGCCAAGTTATTGGAGAGCATAAGAAGAGCGTTGAGGCCACTCTCTCAGAACTTGGTGTTACATTGAGCAATGCTGCGTACAAGTTAAACGTCAGGCCTCTGCTCAGATTAGCTTGCAGCTCTGTCTTTGGTTCTGCAACTGGGTTCACAGACATGCTAGTTCAGCATATACCCTCGGCTAAAGAGGCTGCATCCAAGAAGATAGAGCACATATACACGGGCCCTCAGGATTCATATATTGCCGAGGCTATGAAGGATTGTGATCCTACTGGACCACTAATGGTTAATGTCACAAAACTTTATCCCAAATCAGATTGTAGTGTCTTTGATGCCTTTGGGCGAGTTTACAGTGGTACAATCCAGACTGGCCAGACCGTGCAAGTTTTGGGAGAAGGTTATTCACCTGATGATGAAGAAGACAAAACGATCAAAGAAGTCACCAAGTTGTGGGTTTATCAGGCTCGCTATCGGATACCTATCAGCAAAGCGCCTGCTGGCTCTTGGGTTCTTATTGAGGGCGTTGATGCTTCTATCATGAAAACTGCAACTCTGTGCCCCTTGGATATGGATGAGGATGTTTATATCTTCAGGCCACTTCGCTTCAATACGCTTCCAGTAGTGAAGACTGCAACTGAACCACTGAATCCAAGTGAGTTGCCCAAGATGGTGGAGGGTCTTCGAAAAATTAGCAAGAGCTACCCCCTAGCTATTACTAAGGTCGAAGAATCTGGAGAGCACACTATACTAGGAACAGGTGAGATATATCTGGATTCCATTATGAAGGACCTTAGAGAGCTTTACTCCGAAGTTGAGGTTAAGGTATATTCCATTCCACATTCCTCTATTAAATGCTGGTGTCCTTTGGCATTCCTTCTTCTTAGTTTGCATAACATCTCATTTTTTTAATTTAATGCCGGTGTAGGTGGCCGATCCTGTGGTCACATTCTGTGAAACAGTGGTGGAGTCTTCCTCAATGAAATGTTTTGCTGAGACACCTAACAAAAAGAACAAGATCACTATGGTATATATTGGAACACCTCCCAGCTTCTCTATTTTTTGTGTTAGTATAATGGTTGATGCAGCTTACTGGCTGTTCCAAGTGTCTTGAGCATCTTAATGTCACATACAGATTGCAGAGCCTCTGGAGAGAGGATTGGCAGATGACATTGAGAATGGTGTCATAAGTATTGACTGGAGCCAAAAAAAAATCGGTGACTTCATGCAAAGTCGTTATGGATGGGATTTGCTTTCTGCAAGATCCATATGGGCATTCGGACCCGATAAACAGGTAAATATAACTATTATTTACTGCAATTTGGTTTTATGGTCATACAAAGTCTTTTGGCTATTATATTTCAGCTATCTGGTATTATTTAGTGCAAATGTGATGTATAGGCAATTTTTTGACTAGCTTGTAGGTCTAGTACTAGTAACCAGCAAATTAATTGGTTCATGGATGGGTGTATCCTCTGGAACCATTTGTCATCATTATCTCTACATATAACGCAATAATTCCTGTGTGGCTGGACTCTCGCGAGGCTGTAGCCGGGCGAAGAGGAAAATTAGTGAGAAAAAAAATATTGAATTCATTATTTTAAAGAAGTAATGTGAGTCCCACACACAGCACCATCGATGGAACTCAGCCTTTCTGTTTCAAATAGAAAAATTAAAGTGGTACTCACTTCTAGAAAAGTGATCTTTGAATCACAATGTATGTGTTTGCAGAGCACTTGTTTGCATACAAAGACCGAGATCTATTTATTGGATGAGGTTTTATGTTTAGCCCCTACAGAATCAAAATTTAAAGATGTATAGTCCAAAAGTGTAGTTACAATATACCAGTAAAGTAAAATTTTCACTTATGTTCTAATTCTAAATATTATTTTTCTCTCATGATCATCAATAATATATATCTCACATAAAATACTCTTTCAAATTATGAGTTTAACATAGCAATCAGAACTCACTATAAAAACATAGGAAACAAATATTATTTTACATATACATCATATGTATTTGAATAATTAATTTGTTAAATTTTATTCATTTGTTTTTTTAGCATACATATTATTAGTAAAACTTAGATTAGCATTATGCACACGTATTACCACATTCATTGAGCTAGGGATGTATAAATGAACTTGGACAGAGGCAATTAATAAGTAATGTTACTGGGGAGATGACCCTTAATAGAACTTAAAGAAAAACATGATTCATGCAGCCGACCCCAAAAATTTGGGATAAATGCTTTGTTGTTGTTGTTGTTACTGAGTTCTTTGCACATGTACTCTTTTCTTAATTTATTTCTTTTTAAGAGAGTTACAGCTGCACTTCTATTCTTTGAAAACTACAGTTCATTTTACTTACACAGGCAAATGAACTTCTCTATCTACAACATGAAAGAGTCCAGGATTGTTGGACACTGCACGTAAATATAAATATATACCCATGTGTGGTACCTATCAGCATCTGTAACTGTTCAAAGAAAGAAAAAATCACAAATGAATTTATGAAGCCGACATCTATAAATTGCTACTCTTCGTATTTGTATGCTGTTTTGCATATGGGATCCTAAATATGTGTCACGCTATAAATATTTATTTTTGTTTCCTTTTTACATCCCATTTCACTAAATTTAAAATCATTTTTAAATTCACGTGCATTTGCACGTGTCATGAAACTGGGAACAAGATATCGAGAAAAATACAACATTGATCTTTCATCTATATTATCAGACGGTTTGGCCGAGTGGTCAGTACGTGCTACAACAGTTGGGCTGCACTCTGTAGTCTGGAAAGAACAGATGGGGACAGTGTTTCGTTTTGTTTTGGGGGTTTTTTTGGGTGTCTGGGGGTAAAATACCATGCCGATTGTCTTTATTTTTTTTGCCAAATTTTCTTGTGCCTTCTACGGTTCTTAAGATGGAGTACTATTCTTAATTGACTGGGTTTTGATGAGAGATAAGCTTAAAATGAAGAGTGTATCATCTACCATAGATTCCAGTCCTAAAATGTGGTTACTAGTTTTGTGCATGATTTACATTGGTTAAAATTTATAGATTGACTGCTGACTAATCAGGTTCACTAATTCAGGAAAACCCAAGCTATTGTTGTAATTATGAAGAGCCTGAGAAGTTAAGGCCCACGGGTATTAAGTACCAGTTGGTTAGTTGTCCTTAAATGTGTATGTAGGTGAACAAAATATTCATGCTGGTCAGGATAAGAGATGCCGGTGAATAGGTTTGGAGTTGGTTTAGAGCAAAATGCTTTAAAGTTTGGACAAGGGGGTCTTGAAAGAGCGTAATCTTAGGTTCAAGCTAAAAGCTAAAAGATATCGAATAGCTAAAGATGAATCAAGAAATAAAATTGGTAGAAGAACCAAACTATCCCTTTCTTAATTTCAAATCTGCAGTAGGTAAGTTATCCGTTGCCCACCCATATGGAACAGAAAGGGAAGGATGCAGATATTGTTGGTTATTAAAATTGGTTAATTTGGAGATCTGTAGCTGATACTTGATTCTTGTAACGAGAAAGTCTTATATGCTTTCAAAATAGTGATCACAATCAGTTATATTATACTTGCACATATATTTTAGTAAAAGGTAAGAGAATAGTTCACTCTTATGCTCCACGCTCAAGTTACACCTGCCTAGCACAAACTTTGCAATTGATAAGTCTTGTAAATATTTAAAACAAATGCATATTTGCTCAGACAGAATTTTAGAAGAGATTTTTGTATTATTATTGATGTGGGCAACGCCCCAAATATATAGACATCACAAGTACATGATAAGAAAACATCTAATCCTAATATAATTACTTCTCATAATATGAGCAGGGCTCTTAATTGAAGATTACTTAGAGGGGGTGGTGAATAGGTGATGCTAATCTAATTATGCGAAAATTAAAATCTATTTGCAATAAACACACTTGATCTCAAGATTAAGCAATTAAAACATATACTAACAAATAAATTTAATCACAATTAATATGCAATTATGAGTGTAAGCAACAAATATTAAGCATAGATAAAAGGTAAAGAGATAGTGTCAAGATAGAGCAAACTCCACAAATATGATGATTTGTTTTTGAGGTTCGATCCACTGATCTACGTCTCCAACTCCTGTGGAGATGTAAGCAGTGTAATCTGTTTGCAAAATTGAAATACGTTTACAGCGTGATCTTGCAAGATTACCACTTGGAGTCCCAACTCCTACAATAAGATCCCTCTTGGATCAACTTCTGGAGTCTCAACCCCTACAACAATGCGATCCTACAAGACTGGCTTCTCACAAGCTCCTTCACTTGAGGTTTACAACACAAAAAGGAGTAATTGTGATCACACTCCAAGCACAGAGAAACTTTTTTCAAGTACAAGCCTTACAACTATAGTAGGAGATTTGAAGGCTCAAGCTTGTATGGGTGAGAGATTGAGAAAGATTGGAAGAGGAAAGCTCTAAAAACTTTTGTAGAAAAACTCAAAAAAGATTGGAAGCACTTAGCACTTGTAAACTGTTGTAAAACTT
The DNA here is from genome assembly GCA_038442645.1 of Agave tequilana. NCBI lineage: Eukaryota > Viridiplantae > Streptophyta > Magnoliopsida > Asparagales > Asparagaceae > Agave > Agave tequilana. The sequence goes on along the minus strand of JAVJIF010031938.1, from coordinate 176,544 downwards.
GTTCTAAAACTTGATATTTAACTTTGCAGAAAAAATTAGATTTATAGCAAACATTTAAAACGAAAATAACAAAAATGTTTGCTAAAATCATGTAGAGAAAGTCAACTAGCTGTAAAAGCTGGTGCAAACTTTCGACAGTCAACGATCACAAATGACTATAATTTTAAAATTCAAAAACCTGTTCATGGAAATTTTATATTGGTTGTCGAAAGTACTTTGACAGTTAATACATGGCTGTTGAAAATCTGAGCCAATCTGAGAGATCAAACTTTTCAAAAAATGCTGTCGAAAATAAAAATGAAGCTGTCGAAAGTTCCTTTCGACAGTTAGTGAAAACACTATCATTGTTATCGAAAGAAAGTCTGTTCTAAATTTTTCTGAGCTTTCTAAAAAATGTTGTCGAAAGTGTGCACAGAGGCTGTCGAAAGTTCATTAGCTCAAAACATAAAATGCGCACACTGAGTATCCATTTTCGACAGTAGCATTAAGGGCTGTCGAAAGTAGTTTAGTGAAAACTGATTTTTCAAAATTTTGTATAAAATTGATTTCAACTTCATAAATCATATAAAAATAAATTTCTTGAAATATATTTGAGCTCTAATATTTATGGATACACTCTACTATATATTTTAAACAGTAAAACTTATTTTTAGAGTAATTATTTTAAAATCAATTATGTATCAAATCAAAAATATATTGAAACTTGTTATGATAAACTTGATTTTTACATATAATTAACTTTTGAAAAACTCTTTAAACTATCAAACAAAGACGTGTGTGTCAAGCTTGAATTATCAATTCTACAAACTAAAGCTTTAGCACAAGTTTTAAACTTACAAAATACAAAATTCTTTTTCTTTAATCGTTGAAGGCTTTGGTGTATATCTTGATTCGTATCTGACATCTTTAGCTTCAATCGAAAGATGTTTCAAATTGTATTAGTAGAGCTTGAGCTCCATAATATGATATGAATAATCTGTATCTTTTATAAATAACCTGTTTATGCATAAAACAATTTCAAGATCATTAGTTTCTAACTACATGAGTTGGGAATCATTAAAACATGTGGTTGATTGAACCTTTGGGTGAACAATCTCCCTTTTTTTTAGGATGACAAAACTCATGGAGTTATATATGCATAGATTAGAGTGAAGTTTTGATAAAACTCTTTCTGAATTTATGCATAGACTAAAAATAAGATATATTGAATTAAAATTCGATTTGATATCAAGTCACAGAATTATTCAAGTCTACTCAATTTGATATCAACAATCACATATGCATATACCAATATATCAATTTAAGATTTTCATATGCATATCCTATCCATCCAACCCTTCATTAAACAAAACAATATCTAATCACAGAATAGATTTCATTCAAACCAAATATTCATAAAATCCTCTAATTGAAACAAACTTAAATATTAAATATTATTAAATTTAACTCCAAATTCTCCTCCTTTTTGTCATTCATCAACGAAAAGGTACATAAAAAATTGTTATTGAGAAAGATTAGGGGCAAAATATAAAAACAATGAGACATTAATAACGACCCCCTTTTATAAAAAATGGACGACATCATCATAACTTAAAAGTGAATGAAAAAGAATTCTAATATCCATGTAAAGTGGAAGATGTATCCATATACACATCTTTCCCAACTAAAACAATAGATAAGAATGATGTACCAAACTTTAAATGTATCTATGTGTAATAATATGAAGATCACAATTAAAATAAAGAGGATATACCAATTTAAAAAAATCCTTCAAGAATCAGGATATGATGCATTCATATTCATGGATTAAAGACATGATCCATGGTTTAAAGTTGTGGGCTCGGCGACAACTGAGACGCATCGGTTGCTGCGTCTCGGATCGGTTTCGGACGATATGCGCAAAATGGTATATAGAAATCTCAAAAAATTCTGAAAAAATCACGACAAATCTAAAAAAATATAGAGATTAATATTTATGTATCACATGTCCAAAGCATATCACTAGCATACTGAACATAAAGAGAAAGTATAAATACACGCGTTGTCAATAGAAACATATCAAAATACATGCATAATATAGTAAATTTCACAAAATACATTCATAAATATATGTTAATGTAGTCATTTTCATATTGAATTGCGATGAGGCACAAAATCATCGTAATTGTCCCTGCGATAAATAGAGAAACTGGTATTAGTACTCGCAAATCTATACTTAAATCAAACTAAACTAAATGTCTACTTTATATTATATTATAATATTAAATTAAAATAAACATCTAATTTATATTTATAAATATATGAAGAGGGGGAATGAAAGAGAGATTAAGAGGGGGAGAGGGAGAGAGACAGAGAGAGATCAGAGAGGGAGGGAGGGAAAGAGGTGGGGAAGATCGGAGGGGGGGAGAGGAAGAGAGATCGGGAGCAGAGGGGTAGAGAGATCGGAGGGAGGGGGAGAGAGTGATGGGTAAGAGATAGAGAGATCAGAGTGAGGGGAGAGAGATAGAGAGATCGGAGGGGGAGAGACTGAAGGAGGATATATGGACCTGATCTGGGGCGGGCGACCGGCTACGACGGTGATGGTAGGCCCCGATCCTTCTATTATTTTTTCCTTGGCCCCGACTCGATTAACTCAGCCGAGTCATCCCAAGTCGTATCGGGACTCGACCGATTCGATCGAGTCGAGGCCGAGTCGGCTCCAAGTCGGAGAAAATCGAAGCCCAGGCGACTCGCGTCTCGGTATCGCCGAGTTGTCTCCGACTCGGCCGATACTTCGAACCCGGATATGATCACAATTAAAAAATTGCTTCCCTCGATATATGCCAAAAGCAATGAATCTAAATAAAATATTGTTATAAAGCTCATGTCAAAATTCAAATTCATTTGAATGAAAATAAATTAGAAAAATATTTAAATGCATTGAATTTTCAATTATAAGTATACAAGTACTCTCAAATTTGTGAGTGCTCCCCTTATATATATGCACATATTAGATATATACTATATAAAAGCTGAAAAATCTGTGTCAAAAAGAGATATTCTAAAAAAATATGTGTTTATCATGAATGTGTCAAGATATAGGTTATATATATCACACACACATATGTATGCATAAGCTTGTAAATAAAACATCAAATTCTAGATTTTTAGCATATTCAAGCTTTGCAAATACTAAATTGTACTAAAACATGCTAAACCATGCACAAACACAAAACTATATGTATGTATGAAAGTTACAATAAGACTAGCTCATATATGTAGAAATACACTAGAGTGTGCAAGATATATATCACACAATTAAGTACGATGTATCTCACTCGATCTTAAGTTTTCAAGCATGTATTATCATATATATCACTAATTATGAAATATAGATAAAGATCAATAAGAAAAATAAACTGATATAGATTTGCACAAGTAGCGTATTATTATGTATGATCTACACAATAAAATGCAACTTATCCTACTTTAAAAATATTTGAGTCTTTCATGAAATGATTGTTTCAAAACCATAAAGAGAAGTTTGTTATTTTCAAAACTTGAAAGTTGTTACTCCTCAATATAACCATTTTGAAAACACTTTTAATACAAAATCATTTCTGAAACTTGCAAAGTCAATGACCAAAACTCCTCTTTAAGAAAATCGAATATATCTTTCGATAGTACTTGAGATAAAATGTCTAGGTTACCACACTTGCTTTGAGTTTGAACTCAAGTCATGACTCCTCTTTATGCTTCATCAAAAATTTGATCCTTTGGATGGTTGCTGATAAATCTCTTGCTTTGATTCATTGATGTTGATGTAGAAGTTGGCAATCAAAACGTGAAGACCACATGATCCTTAGATATAGTTATGATTTTAGAGTTTTCCAAACTAAATAGAAGTGAAGATTTTGGAGATCCTCAAACTCAGTAGAAATGGAGGTTTTAGAGATTCTTAAACTCAGTAGGAGAGGTCTTGGGAGATCCTCAAACTCAGCCAGTAGAAAAAGAGATTTTGAGAATCCTCAAACTCAGTAATAGTAGAAGAGGTTTTGAGGCTCAAACTCAATAGAGTAAATACCAAGAAACACACGCAGACTTTGCCACATACAAATAATTCTTCTCCTTGAGTTTGGTTGTAGTAATTAGCGTATAGATGGCGCAATACGAGCAGTAGATAGTTAGAGTGGAATCAACATAGACGATAGGAAGCAGCATAAGCCTCGACAATAGATGATAAAGATCGTACTCCAATCATCTCCACAGCAACAAATACAGTGTCTTGGAGATGATCAAAGTCGATATTGAAGTGACAGGAAGCAACAGGAAGCAACAGAGAATGTCGGCGAGTGTTGCAGAGATGACTGAGAGACAAAACTCAATAGACAAAAGCAACATACGACTTTGAAAGGTGTAGAAATTGATGTCGGCTTGGGTTTGTGATGATCGTGGTGGATTGGAGATCAGTTGGTAAGGAGATGGATACTTTCATTTGAGTTTTTTTAAGATGAACAATACCTCATATTTTTCACGGAACGGTGCCTGTAGTACTGTTCAAATGAACAATATTTTTCTATTTTTTAGGCGAAGGCAAGAAAAGCTAGGGTTAGAGTTTTTGAAGAAGAAAAGGTTAGGGTTTGGATTTTTTTCTCAAATACCATTTTTAGAAGGAGATTTCGTATTATTATTGATGTAAGCAATGTCCCAAATAAAGAGGCATCACAATTATATTATTAGAAAACCTCTAATCCTAATACAATTATTTTTCATAATATTAGTAGACTTCTTTCTACGGAAATATAGTAACTCAACTCAGCTTTTGCTCTTCAAAAAAACCTACTAACATAGAGAAACACGATTCTTAGTAGCATATAGAAACATGACTCCTAATATGGTAACTACAATATGACTTCTAATAGGTAACTATAATAATTAAAGTCTTTAACTTATATAAATTTTTTGTTTATGGAAAGCAGCAAAACAATTTGCATATAGGCATTAGCATTGAGAAATTCTTTTATCTTATCATATGTAATTCTTTATGCAGGGACCAAATATCTTACTGGATGACACCCTCCCCAGTGAAGTTGACAAAAGCCTTCTGAATGCTGTGAAAGATTCCATAGTGCAGGGGTAAGAACCTTATTGATCTGTTGCTTGATATTTTTCTTTCAGCCAGTCATCCTATTTGATATCTAACATCCACGTGCCTTTTCAGATTCCAGTGGGGAGCTCGAGAAGGCCCTCTTTGTGATGAGCCTATCCGGAATGTGAAGTTCAAAATCTTGGATGCAGCTATTGCGGCTGAGCCTCTGCATCGAGGTGGTGGTCAGATTATTCCCACTGCTAGACGTGTTGCCTACTCTGCTTTTCTAATGGCGACACCACGGCTTATGGAGCCTGTTTACTATGTGGAGGTAATAAATGAGAATATTACAAGCCTCAGAAGAACCTATGAATGGATCTTAATTCTTGTTCTTGTGTGTGGCATCTTATGTTTTTTTCTCTTCCTTTTCAGATCCAAACACCAATAGATTGTGTTTCGGCAATTTATACCGTGCTGTCTCGGAGGCGTGGACATGTCACTGCTGATGTCCCAAAGCCAGGGACTCCTGCTTATATTGTTAAGGTCACAACTCTTTTACCTTATATTAGTTAAACTTGTACTGCTCTTTTGTGATTTCTTGTTCAACATACCATTTTTTTTCACAGAACATGTTATGTTATTTAAAACATTTCAGGCATTTCTACCAGTAATTGAATCATTTGGGTTTGAGACCGACCTGAGATACCACACTCAAGGGCAGGCATTTTGCCTATCAGTATTTGACCACTGGGCCATAGTTCCTGGCGACCCACTTGACAAGAGTATAGTTCTTCGGCCACTGGAACCTGCACCAATCCAGCATCTGGCTCGAGAGTTCATGGTGAAAACAAGACGAAGAAAGGTATGTTCCCGTCGCCTAATGCAGCCAAGTGTGTTGTTTACTTTCCTCTTCTACCCAAGGCAAATTTGCCAAATTTGATTACGACGGAGCAAGCTACTGTCTGTAACGTGCACAACAAACTTGTAGGAGATACGGACATACCTTAATTAGATATCCTAGACCCTTCAGCATTATTCCTACCCTACAACATACAATATTCTTTGGTTCTAGATGTTTAGTGTATTCAGCATTATTCCTACCCTACAACATACAATATTCTTTGGTTCTAGATATTTAGTGTATATGCGCATTGATCAGCCTCAAATCTCTCTCTCTCTCTCTCGCGCGCGCGCACACTCATACACAATGATTTAAGCTAATTCTTTTTTTCCTAATAAAAATTTGTACAAATTTTATTATAAATTTTATCAAATATATGCCATATATATATCTGAGTAAATATATTTCAATGTTTACAATTTACATTAAAGTTTTTATCTGAGTCTTTTCCTGCAGGGTATGAGCGAGGATGTTAGCATCAATAAATTCTTTGATGAGGCCATGGTGGTTGAGCTTGCTCAACAGGCTGCGGAACTTCACTTGCAGATGACTTGATGTGGCTCGATCAAATGATGCCATGGTAGTTGATCTTGCACAGTTGGTGGCAGAATGTCTTGTTTAGATTACCTTGGCTCAAATACCTTGCTCTTACTGGAAATCTCTTTTATCCTGAGCGAATCACACCCACTGTCTGTACAAAGAAAATGTGTATGGGATGCGAGGGGGGAGTAGAAGCTGCGATGGCTTGTGAGACTGCTGTTATGTTGTACTCATGCAGTGTAAAAGAGAACAAGGGCTGTTCATGATCAGGTACTGTATTCGTGCACATTTTGTATTTTTGCATACTGTGCATGGGGTAGAGTGAAAATTCTCATAATGGAATTTCTGTACTAAAATACTTTCTTTATTTAACACCTGGTTTTGGGTTCCCAATTAATATGTAGTCTCAGAAAAATCTATATAATCAGGACTTCCTGCAGGAACTCAGCGAAATGCAATTTTGCAATTGGATCTTTTTCCCCTTTTTGTATGGTAGCAGTTTATACTACTGGATTGCAAGCAATGTCAAAAGTATCTACATGTCAGTATCTCAAATCGGGGCAGTTTTCTTGTTTCCTAGAAGTATTTTTGGTTTCCACTTAGAGAATCACTGCATATTTTATATTTAAAACCAAACGTAATGTTTGAAACCAACGTAACATTTGGATCTAAACGTTCTATTTTGTTCTATTGTTAAAAAATCGTTAATGTTTGAACCCAAAAAAAATGTAGTAAACAAACTTCAAATCACTTGATTTTTTATATGTATATATCATAAAATATGAAGATGATAATGTGCGGTCGGATCTTGAAAATTCATTCGGGAAATATGATTTTTGAGTGCGACACAGGAGAAATGTAAATCAGCTGACGCAGGAGGCAACTCCCCTCCTATGTCGCACTCAAAAATCATATTTTTCGAGTAAAATTTCAAGATCCGACCGCACATTATCATCTTCATATTCTAAGATATACACATATAAAAAATCAAGTGATTTGAAGTTTGTTTACTCCATTTTCTTTGGGTTCAAACATTAACGGTTTTTTAACAATAGAACAAAATGGAACGATTAGATCAATGAGTAAACGAATTTCAAATCACTTGATTTTTTATATGTGTATATTTTAGAATATGAATAAGATAATGTGCGGTGGGATTTTAAAAATTCACTCGAAAAATATGATTTTTGAGTGCGACATAGGAGGGAGTTGCCTCCTGTGTCAGCTGATTTACATTTCTCTAATATATATATTAGAGAAATGTAAATCAGCTGACACAGGAGGCAACTCCCTCCTATGTCGCACTTAGAAATCAATTTCCTGAGTAAATTTTCAAGATCCGACTGCACATTATCATCTTCATATTCTAAGATATACACATATAAAAAATCAAGTGATTTGAAGTTTGTTTACTCCATTTTCTTTGGGTTCAAACATTAACGGTTTTTTAACAATAGAACAAAATGGAACGATTAGATCAATGAGTAAACGTATTTCAAATCACTTGATTTTTTTTATATGTGTATATCTCTCTCTCTCTCTCTATATATATATATATATATATATATATATATATATATATATATATATATATATATATATATATATATATATATATATATATATATGGGAGTAGTGTTTACAGCGCCTATTGGTCTTTAGAGAGACTCCTGCTTTTAGTTAGTTTGTTAGCTTGATCATCTTCCTTTATAAATTGCAAGGAGAGCAGAATGTGGAGGCGGCTATAAATTTTTTTGGAGGACGTGATTACCTTCGCCACGAGGACGAGCAACAGATCCTGAATGCCCAATCTCAGGTCCAAGATCATCGCCGACCTCATCATCGAGTTTGTCGATGTAAGACTGTCACGAGCTCTGCCTCGACAGTGGTCGCCGGAGAATTTGGGCCGAGCACGACGCCCCATCAGAACCTGTCAAGAAACAGATAATGGATCTCACAAGAAATATCAAAATTGGGACTAGTTCTTATTGAGAGGGGAACGAATTGAAACGTTAAGCCTTCGATTAGATCTCAGTTCAATTTCAGAATTAATTCTGGAAAAATCACGATGAAAATCCCCCTCAGCTCCTCCCGCCCTGTTTACATTTGAAATGGGCAGTGGCCATTTACAGCGCGAATGCGGGTTATACCCGTTAGCTACCCTACCTTAAGTGAACCCAACAAACTGGATTTAATCTCGTGGCTGAGATTTTCTCACTTAATTGAACCAACGGTCAGATTATGTCTTCTCTAGCTCCTCAACAGACTTGACGACCCTTTCCGAATTCACTGTAGCACACTGACACGGATACGCCCCTTCTCCGCCTTCTGCCGCCGCCACCAGTGCAATAAATCTGTGTCAAGAACAAATACAAAGAAACAAGTTGAAGACGAGGAGAAGGCGAAGAAGAACAGAACAGTAACAACAAGAAGGCGGAGGTAAATCTCCCAAAGGATCTGATCCTTGAGATTCTATCGAGAGTTCCTGGTAGCTCTCTTTTCAGGTTTAGACTCGTGTGCAAGCTCTTACATTCACTAACAGACGATCCCGCCTTCAGAGACTTGCACCTCCAGCGTGCCCTTGGTGGCAAACCTGTACCCCCTCGCGTCATTTTCCTGTCTCAACAACCGAACGCAAAGACGAGTTTCCTGGAAGAAGCAATGCCACCAAGAACTATGTCAGTGATCTCTTTTGACAATCAGGTACCCTGTTTATTACCATCCTCGCGCAATGATTCTGTGTGCATCTATGATGAGAAATCGAATGTTCGACCATTCAACCCAACAACCACCGGAGAGGAAGTTCTCCTCCCTGAGGCTACACTTGAGAGTCATGTTAATTTAGTTTTGTCTACAGCTTTTTGTTTCTAGTTGATGATGGTGCTTTTTTGCTTGTGCTCAACATGGAAGCTTGCAGTTTGCTCGAGTATATAGTCGGAAAATGTCAACATTTCTGCAGGAATTGTGCTGGTAATCATTTTTAGCGATTAGAATTCCTACAGGTCACACCGAATGAACATAAGGTTTACATTGACATAAGTTTTCCAATCAGTCAACTCAAAATTGGATGATTAAGGATATTGAAATAGGACAGCAATCTGAGCGTTGAAGTCCAAGGAAAATCCAAGCTTGATTCTTGGACGCTTCAGTCCTAAGTTTCCTATATCCAAGCTTGATTGCATTTTCACGTCATTTTTCACAAGAAAAAAGATATGAGTACTGAATTTGCCAATGCTCTTTAATTTTCTGGTTGCACGAGTGATATTGGGGTGATTGCATAGAGTTAGGTTTAAATGATCAGTGGAGAAACTATACTCTTTTATTTGGTATATTTCATGTACATTAGTGAGAGAAGTGGACTTAGAATTAATACATGTTTTATTTAATTTTAGGTGTCATCAGGTACTGATTTTCTTCACCCAAAAACTACTGGTAGTATAATCTGAACGAATTGGACGGTCGACCGGCCAAGTCCAAAAAACAAAGAATACATAGTTTTTGAAGTTAAACTCATTTTTGAATAAATAATATAAGTATAAAAAATATTATGACAACATAAGGATTGTAAGAATCATGTATATAGTTGGTTAAAAATTATGGGAAAATATAGAACATGTGTCAATGACCAACTTATGAAAAACAAGTTAAAACACTAAAAACCGATAAACTTATTTTGAAATTTGTACGTGTAATTCTTCTTTAAGCCTCATTTCTCCAATAAAAAAACATTCTAAGTGTTGGGCAAAGGTCCATCACCCTAGTTTTGATGATGCTTAACTCATGTAGTTATAATACTAATGTGAGGTTATTTAGTTTCAGTTATTTGATTAAGATTTTAGTCGGTGTTAGTTTCAACGAAAAATTCAAAGTCAAGTTTTGAAGCTAACATATGTTGATTTAAGAGCTCGCGCTTAAAAAATCGTATCAAGTACTCAAGAGGAGTCTAACTCTTTAGATCAAAATTTTGGACCAAGTCAAGATGAAGAGAAGATTTTTAAGACTTGAGTCATGTTTGTAAGTGTAAATATGTTTGTTTTTAAATAAAATATAAAGGATAGATTAGTTGTGGATTGCTCAAGCGCATACACACACACACAAAATTTATATGTGTTTTTATGAGAATAATTTTGATTTTAGAAAATACCGTTTTGGTTTTAAGCTTCAAAGTAGATATTTTTATGTTTCATGAATAAAGTTCATCAAAACAAATTACATGTTTTATATATGTGTTAGATTTCATCCATACACATTGTCGGTTCAAATGTTTAGAAAAACTTATTTGATGTTTCTAGTTCATGATTTTTAAGTTTTATATTTATCAAAATTTTGTTTAGAGCTTACTGTCAAAAAAAAAAAAAAACATAGATAATTAGTTTTAATTCCAAAATTGTTGTGCATTTGATTAGCTTGTCACCTATTCGCCCCCACTCTAGGTGATCTACAATAAGATCTTACAAAGAGTTACATTTAGCTTCAAGTCTTGATCAAAGACGGCTTCTCCAAAATTCACTTTTTGATCATTTATGCTTGAATCCCTTTCTTGACTAAACGTGATCTCCTCAAACCTTTCTCATGAGGAAGAGTAAGGCATCTTTTAGACTCTGGATCCTTGTAAGCTTATAAACAGTAGAACTTGATTAGTACCTTATAATTACACATCGTTTGTAATCATCAAAACAAAACAAGAGAGTGTACCTTTGAGCCAATAATCTCTCCCTTTTTGATGATGACAAAACACATAAGTAATTTAAAACAAATGAAAAGAAGAGCTTAGAAAGCTTACCTGAGCCTCATCTCCTTGTCACCAACGCCAACTATAGGTATCAACTGAGCCTTAACTGAGGTGCACCTGAAATGGTGATGGGTGATGAAAATGGACTATACGATTCGATGCCCTCTTGAAATTGTGGAGGGATTTGAGAGGCATTCAAGAGAGGATCTCCACGAGGATTTCTTCGAGGATCAAGGTTGGGTCGTGACTTTCACGGAGTGGTGCTCGGAGATGAAGGTCGACTAAATTTTGAAGAACTTGTATAAAAGATATTCATTTGAAATGTAGAAATTTAGACAAAATAATTGTTGGATGAACTTATATTGAGAATGTATAAAATATTATATTTAAATAGGAGTTACATGCTATAATTTTTTTTCTATGTGCAAGTACACAAAAAAATTCTTTCTTTATGATACTTGTTTCTGCAATTCTTTAGAGAAATTTCTAAATTAGCTCAATGTTTTGTTGTAATTTTAATTGACGTATATGGAGCCGAGTATATTATACAATTTTACAAACACATGTAGACATATACATGTAAGTATACATATACAAGTTGCCCATGGTTTCTGAGATCACATATCCCATGTCCCTGTCATGACTTTTATCACACTTCTGTTTCCTGCCCTGGTTAGCTGCTAGCCTGTTTGGTTATCGTAACTGGCCGTAATTCGTAACTCGTAATTGGTAAAGTCTTTTACAGTTGTAAATGAGTTACATGCATGTAAGCTTTATGGTGTTTGGTTGGTAATATAAAGTTGTAAGTGGAAATGTGTATTGTATTTTACGGTATTTGGTTGTCGTAATGTCTAAGTCGTAAGTGAAAAAGTTGACTACAAAATTAACTAATTTGGTGATTTAAAAAGTTTTAATATTGCAAATAAATATTAAAAATGCTAAATATTAAAAAAATTAATATTAACATAAAAAAATAATACAAATTTGCATGACCACAAAATTAACTGTAACTGGACTGTAAGTGAGTGGTAATTGGGTTGCAAGTGAGTGATAATTGGGTTGTGCAAGTCTTTTACGAATTACGGTCCAAACAAACGCCGTAGTTGTAACTGGATTGTAAGTCATTTACGAATTACAGACTTTTACGCGAAACAAACGGCCCCGAGTCAAGACTGATGACCACTAATGCAGATAGAAATGGGGTTGTACTAACTATCAATCAATCTCATTGTGTTCTACATCTCATAGTGCTTCAGTTGATTCTTGAAGCTCAACTTTTGATGTTAAGAGGGCCTTTGTTCTACATCTCATAGTGCTTCAGTTGATTCTTGAAGCTCAACTTTTGATGTTAAGAGGGCCTTTAAGTTATTGAACGAGCTTCAACCTACTCACGTCCCATTTTAGCCTAACCTAAAGGACTGGTTTGGACAAGGTAGTCGCCAATCAATTGAGTTATTGGATTATTGGATGAGACCTAGTAATAAACATAAACCTGAATCGAATTTCTCCTCCATTAAAGATCTTTTGGACATTGATGTAATCATGTGAGAGATTTGATTCTCTCAAATCTGATGAGGAGATATTATCCTACTCTGATGAGATCAAGTGATCAGATGAGATCTAGTTCAGTATGGTTAACAGCAGTGTAATAAGATTGGAACAAAAGTTGATTATATAAAGGAAGAAGCTGATGGATCAAGGTTTGGGAACTCGGTTTTGGTTCTGTTCCCTTAAAACTTTAGGTTTCGGCAAGTTTTGTTAGTTTCGGTGCAAGTTTCATTTTCAGGTTTACTCGTGTTTTTTATGTGTATATTTGTCTTTCTATTTATATATATATATATATATCTGTATAGTTGTTGAATTTTAGTAGGATGTTTACGTAAAATACCAATATTGTGGGGTTAGTTGTAAAAGATTACGTAAGTTAACTAGGTATCGTTCAAAGCCCATTATCCAAACTTAATATTCGGGTCGGGTCTTAATATACCAGCTTAAATATATGGGTTTACACAAGAAACGGGTATGTTTCATGTTGGGTAGAATTGCAGCAAATCTAACTTAATAAACCCATTCATGTTACTTCCTCATCCTATCGTTCAATGGTGGCTGAGCATCTCAGCCATACTTTCATAGAATCACATCTCCTTCCTCATGCAATTTACTAAGTTAAGTCTTAGATTACAAGTGGAGGCTCCACCTCGTTTAGATCGATGGAGAGTTTATGCTTCTAACTGGATCTAGGCGAGAGGAAGGAAAATTTGGCGACTCATTGTGAGTATTTGTTGATTTCTATTTGTTCTAATAGAATAAATTTTGATTTGTAACTAGATTGCATTTTTAGTGGCAACGGAAGTGACTTTTAGAATATAATATATTACCCTTAACTCTCACCTTAACTTCAGAGTTTTGATACAATGGTAGGGTTTTTAATATAGTATCTCACCGGCGCGCATTTAAAAAGTGGATTAAAATAAAAAATAACGCTGCACAAAAGCCCAGGTCTTCGGCCCATAAAAAGGGTGCTCGACTTGCGAGAGTGTGTTGGAATATAAATATATTACCCTTAATCCTCACCTTGACTTGGAATCAGCGGCATAGTCTTCAATAGTCGTAATACGATCTAATTATAAATCAATATTTATTCTATTAGAATAAATAAAAATCAACAAATACTTGCAATAAGTCGCAGATTTTCCTTCCTCGCCTAGATCCAATTTAGCTGCAACTAGCGTTACGAATTCTCAAACCGATCTGATAGAGGTGGAGTCTCTATTTCTTATAACCTAAGACTAGCTTGGTAGATCGCAAGAGGTAAAGAAGAGAGAGAGAGAGAGAAAGAGAGAGAGAGAGAGAGAGAGAGAGAGAGAGTCCACAACAAGGTTTGAGATTTCGGTTTTCGGTTTCGGCCATTTTGTACAGGTACAAAAAAAACATAAAATCTCGGTTTCAGCCGAAACCCAACAAAACACTGAAAAAAAATACCAAATTTTCCTACCACAAAGTAGCAGAACAATGTAACAACAACAAGAAAAGCAATTAACTGCAAAGATCCATAAAACTCCGCAAGAAATTTCGACAAAAATTCAATAAAAGTAGAAGAAAAGGAAAATAATACAAAACCAGATCTCAGAAAGAAAAAGTAGAATAAGAAGAAGACAGGAGAAGAAAGAAATGTAACTCACCTGCGGTTGCGCCGCTTCATTCTTGGATCAAATTTGTGTGCTTTCTTCTTGGCACCACCATCGTGCACCACCTGAAATACAAGCTGGAACCTGTTTACAAACTAGAAGAAAAGAAGATACAACAATGAAATAAGGGGAAAATTTATTGTTTCTTTGTTTATACCTATAAAAGAGGCAAAAATAGTAAAGCAAGTAGAAACAAACTTTGAGGAAGGTGCTTTGTTTTTGATACATAATTGTTTTTATTTATTTCTATAGAGTTTAGCAAGGATCTTTGTTATTATACATACACATGCATAATGTATCATTAACAAAGTTTATAGGAACTGTCAGTCAGTAATAATGTACATGTTGGAATTGAAGAATATAAAGGTGAATCTTCGAGTTGAATTATGACGAGATCCGTTGATCGAATCACCGGATGATGGTTGGAGTGTGTTCTCCTTCCATTTGTGATGAACGTGGTATATTCACATGTTCAATTCCGACTTCGAATGAATGAGATATTCAAGTCCAAAGATTGCCTAATTCAAAGCCAAAAAGGGACTAAAGTTAGCTATAAGCATTTAGTCCCACATTGGCCGTGTGATGGAAGCCTATGGGGTATAAATAGAGAAAAATGAGAACAAAGGGTGTGCCCTTTGGGTACTTGGAGTTTTCGCGCCGCGAAAAGGAGGGAACTATGCACGTACATACGTACGTGCGCGCCGCCGCTGGCGGAGGCGGCGGCCGGCCGGAGCCGAGGCACGGGCTTGGGCTTGAGTTGGTTCTTTTTGAATCAGGTCCCAAGGACCCGCTCCTGTTGCAAACCTGTTGGATTGCCAACGGTTGCGCACCTGTTGGACTACCAACGGTTGCGCACCTATTGGACAACCAAAGGTTGCGAAACAGAACGCTCCGCGTCAACAGTTGCGACTGTTGGGCTGCCAACAGACACGTCTGTTGGGACGAAAGGGTGCAACCTTTCGTTTGGGTTCAGACCTGTTGGCCCCTCTTGGAATGCTATATAAAGCATTCCAAACTCTCTATTGAAACACACCAACAACAACACCAATCTTCTCTTCTCTCTCTGAATTCTGAATTGCAAATTAAGTTTTGCATTCTGAATTGCAAAGTAGAGTTCTGAAGTGAAGTGACTTCCAAAAGAGAGTTCTGAAGTGACTTCCAAACGGGAAGTGGGAAATCCGTAACTCGGTTTCCGAAGCGACTTCCAACGGAGATTCTGCAAAATTCGTTCTGAAAGAAGGATTAGAAAATTCAACAGATTCTTTTATAGAATTGTTGTCTGAATCTAAGACTTCTGAAGAAGAATATTCTTCAACCTTCCATCGTCCTCAACAGTGGGTGCTCCTCCAAAGAGTAAAGGCAAATATTCAGTTGAAATTTGTCCTTGTACCGCTGCTTCAACGATCCTGTGAAGGTACTGGTTGACTACGGTTCGACCGTACGGTGATTTGGTAGTGCTATCCAAATACCGTGAAAGAGTGTTGTATCTTGGGAGACCAGCATCCATTATCCCGTTAGCACCGGTGCGGGGGACGTAATTGTCTTAAGGAGATTCGCTCTAAGCGTACCTCACTCTAAATACTGTATAAGTGGATTAAGTCCTTTATACAGGGGATATACTTTACAGTATATCGAGACTGACTTAGATTCAGTCGAGACTGACTTAGATTCAGTCTAATTGGTGCTTTAACCATGGAAGGAAATTGAAAGGTGGTTCTTAAATTAAGGAACGTTCTATTGAACGGAAAACCTCCCACCTGATATTTGCCGACCTGGCCAATTAGATTGTTGATATCTCAGTGATCTTGATTAGTTGTCAGATTGATTCTTATTAAGCAGAATTTCCAACAATCTTAAGACAATTATTGTTTCTTACTTCTGTTCTGCTTGAACTTGTAGAAAAAAAAATGTCTGAGACAAATCAAGATACCTCCAGCAAGGCAACAAACATACCGCTCCAAGGTTTGATGCCTACTCCACTTCCTAACCCGAAGCCGGAGAAGCCAGGAAAGTTTGATGGCACAGAATTCAAGAGGTGGCAACAGAAGATGCTCTTCTACTTGACCACTCTTCATCTGGCCAAATTCCTCAGGAGGATCCACCAGAACCCGGAACTGATCGGGACTTAGTCCTTGCAGTCGATGCTTGGACACAAGGTGACTTCCTTTGCCGAATTATGTTCTTAATGGACTGGATGACTCTCTTTATAATGTCTACAGTCCGATCACTACGGCAAAGAAGTTATGGGCCAGTCTTGACAAGAAGTACAAGACTGAAGATGCTGGTACCAAGAAGTTCGTCGTTGGACGATTTCTGGAGTACAAAATGGTGGATAGCAAGACTGTCATCAGTCAGTGCAAGAGTTCCAACTTATCTTGCACGAGATAGAGGCCGAAGGTATGATTCTTCCTGAACTTTTCAGGTTGCAACCATCGTGGAGAAACTCCCCCCTGCGTGGAGAGACTTCAAGAACTACCTGAAGCACAAGCGAAAGGAGCTAAAGTTGGAGGATCTCATTGTGAGGCTTCGTATAGAGGAGGACAACCGCAAGTCCGAGAAAAGGAGCAGCAAGAACTCCTACGAAGCAAAAGCAAATGTGATCGAGGACTCAAAGGGGAAAGCGTCTACTTCCAAAGGCTTGAAGCGGAAGAAGACATCCCAGGGGTACAAAGGCAAGGCCCAAGACGGCAAAAGCATGCGCTTCAAAGGAACCTGCTACATCTGCAACAAAGAAGGGCATAAGGCCAATGAATGTCGTAGCCGTCTAAAGAAGAACAAGAAGAGCCACCCACAGGCGAATATGACCAACCATGAATCACCAAGTCTTTCAGCTGTGGTGTCAGAAGTGAATCTGACAACAAATAACAAAGATTGGTGGGTAGACACGGGAGCTACTCGGCACATCTGCTCAGAGAAATTGCTATTCTCAGAATATCAAAGGCTAGAGCAAGATGAGCAACTATTCGTGGGGAATTCAGCTTCCTCAAGGTTGAAGGAAAGGGCAAGGTCATCCTGAAGTGGACATCGGAGAAAGAGCTTACTCTTAACGATGTCCTTCATGTTCCAGACATCCGCAAGAATCTGATCTCCGGATCAATACTTAGTAAGAAAGGATTTAGAATTGTATTTGAATCCGACAAATTTGTACTTACTAAGGGAGGGATGTATGTGGGAAAGGGCTATCTTGTTGATGGACTTTTTAAAGCCAATGTTGCAGTGGTTGATAAAAAGTCCGTGTATTTGTACCCAAAGCTAATCAATAAAAGAAATTCTTCTGTTTATTTGCTTGAGTCTCCTAATTTGTGGCATGCTAGATTAGGGCATGTAAATTACAAGTCTTTAAAGAACTTGTCTAATCTGGGATATATTCCTAAACTCAACTTGGAAGAAATTCGCAAGTGTGAGATTTGTGTTGAGGCCAAGTTGGCTAAAAATTCATTTCACTCAATAGATCGAAATACAGAACCTTTAGGGTTAATTCATAGCGATCTATGTGACTTGAAGTTTATGCCAACTAGAGGCGGTAAAAAGTATTTTATTACTTTTATTGATGACTGTACAAGATACTGTTATGTGTATCTTTTAAACAGTAAGGATGAGGCAATAAATATGTTTACAACATATAAAGCCGAAGTTGAGAATCAACTCAATAAGAAAATCAAGATTCTAAAATCCGATAGAGGCGGAGAATATGAATCAAATGATTTTAGTGAGTTATGTGCTAGTTTTGGTATAATACATCAAACAACAGCACCATATACTCCTCAGCAAAATGGAATTGCTGAACGGAAGAACAGAACTTTGAAGGAGATGGTTAATTCCATGCTCGTAAGTTCTGGAGCTCCGCAGAACTTGTGGGGGGAAGCTCTATTAACTGCAAATTATATTCTAAATAGAGTACCCCCAAGAAACTTGGTCTTATACCATTCGAGTTATGGCATGGAAGGACACCTTCCTACCATTACCTCAAAATGTGGGGGTGCCTTGCAAAAGTGCTAGCTCCATTACCTAAAAAGACTAAGTTGGGAGCAAAAACTATGGACTGCGTATTCATAGGCTATGCCTTGAATAGTAGTGCCTACAGATTTCTGGTTCATAAATCAGAAATACCAGATATTCATGTAAACATGATTATCGAATCTCGAGATGCTGTGTTCTTTGAAGACATCTTTCCGTACAAACGGGAAGCAGATAAGACTTCTGGGAAAAGAACACACGAGATGGCGTTCAGGGATTAAAGCCCCGAGGAACCAATTATAAATGCAGAAATTGAACCAAGAAGAAGTCAGAGATCTAGAATCTCAAAATCTTTTGGTCCAGATTTCATAGCATACGCTATTGAGAGCGAGCCTCAAACATTTAAAGAGGCTATGTCAACCCCAGAAGCACAAATGTGGAAAGAAGCTATAAATAGCGAAATAGAATCCATACTAAGTAATCACACTTGGGAATTGGTAAACTTGCCTCCTGGAAGTAAACCAATTGGGTGTAAGTGGATTTTCAAACGAAAAATAAAACCCGATGGATCTATCGATAAGTACAAGGCTAGATTAGTAGCCAAGGGTTATCGACAAAAAGAAGGACTTGACTACTTCGATACTTATTCACCAGTAACAAGAATAACGTCCATACGGATGTTGATTGCGATTGCAGTATTGCACAACTTAGATATCCATCAAATGGATGTCAAGACTGCATTCTTAAATGGTGAATTAAGTGAAGAGATATATATGGAGCAACCTGAAGGATTTAAAGTCAAGGGCCAAGAACACAAGGTGTGTAAATTGGTAAAATCCTTATACGGTTTAAAACAGGCTCCAAAACAATGGCATGAGAAATTTGATAGTGTCATGATCAAAGATGGATTCACTATCAATGAATGCGATAAGTGTGTTTACACGAAAACAGTTGGAGATGCATGTATCATTATTTGTCTTTATGTAGACGACATGTTGATACTTGGGACTAATATTGAGATTATTAAGTCCACTAAAAGAATGTTATCCAACAGTTTTGATATGAAGGATCTGGGGGTTGCTGATGTAATTTTAGGAATTAAAATTACTAGAACACCAGATGGAATCAGTCTATCTCAATCTCACTACGTGGAAAAGATGATAGAAAGATTCAAGGATCATGGGATAAAAGAGAATACAAATCCTTTTCTCCCACACGTCCACCTTCATAAGAATACAGGAACTGGAATACGCCAGTTGGAGTATTCTCAGATTATCGGAAGTCTAATGTATTTAATGAATTGCACTAGACCCGATATTGCTTACGCTGTAAGCAAGTTAAGTAGATACACTAGCAATCCTAGTGATCTACACTGGACCGCTCTACTACGAGTATTGGGTTACGTATCACATACCAAGGAATATGCCTTGAGATATGGACAGTATCCTCCTGTACTGGAAGGATACAGTGATGCTAATTGGATTGCAGATTCTGAGGAATCAAAATCAACTAGCGGATACGTATTTACTCTAGCAGGAGCAGCGGTATCATGGAAATCTTCTAAGCAAACATGTATTGCCCGTTCCACTATGGAATCGGAATTCATAGCCTTAGATAAGGCTGGAGAAGAAGCAGAATGGCTTCGACAATTCTTAGAAGATATAACATTATGGCAAAAGCCAGTGCCCGCTATATGTATACACTGCGATAATCAAGCAGCTATATCTAGGGCACAAAATATTTTATACAACGGTAAGTCTAGACATATTCGTCGTAGACATAATATCGTGAAGCAGTTGCTCTCAAATGGAATTATCTCTATTGACTTTGTATCGTCAAAGGATAATTTAGCGGATCCGCTTACTAAAGGTTTAAGTGGAGAGCGTATAAACTGCGCATCAAGGGGAATGGGTCTAAAAGCCTAACCTTACCGAGTCAGCTTAATGGAAATCTCACTTAGCGACTGGAGATCCCACGGACTAAGTTCAAGAGGAAAAACTAGTTATGATTGACTCAGCAAGTAAGCACTTGGGAGCTTGACTCCAATCCATTCCTAAGGTGCACATAAGTGCTTTTCTACAAGTGGATTAAGGATAAGCTTAAATGCTTTTAATGATGCCTATATCTTGTTACTAAACAAGTGGAGTAGAGTAGACTACTCTTAATAGGTCCATCACCTATGTGAGTATAGAGTTGGGTCGGCTCTTTGGGAATCTCTATGGAGGTTGTTATTCCCTAAAGATACTCTCTGAAACCAAGAATGTCCAGGGCCAAAACGGACACAACAGAGAACCAAAATTGATTTGGAAAGTCACTGTGTGAAGCTTGTTGACTTGGCTTACACTAACGGATAACAGTTCAAGACCTAGTTCACTGATTAGCCAGTAAGTCCGATAAAGTTTTCGCTATGGAAGGTTCAAGACCTAGTTCACCTATCCTTATGCAGTTTGTTTTCTCAAGTACCTTTCACAATAGAGTCAGTCTCTTTGTGTGTCATTTCCTTGATTCTCCATTCATTGTGGGGGATTGTTGGAATTGAAGAATATAAAGGTGAATCTTCGAGTTGAATTATGGCGAGATCCGTTGATCGAATCAACCGGATGATGGTTGGAGTGTGTTCTCCTTCCATTTGTGATGAACGTGGTATATTCACATGTTCAATTCCGACTTCGAATGAATGAGATATTCAAGTCCAAAGATTGCCTAATTCAAAGCAAAAAAGGGACTAAAGTTAGCTACAAGCATTTAGTCCCACATTGGCCGTGTGATGGAAGCCTATGGGGTATAAATAGAGAAAAATGAGAACAAAGGGTGTGCCCTTTGGGTACTTGGAGTTTTCGCGCGCGAAAAGGAGGGAACTATGCACGTACATACGTACGTGCGCGCACGCGCGCCGCCGCTGGCGGCGGCGGCGGCCGGCCGGGGCCGGGGCCGGGCTCGGGCTCGGGTCTGAGTCTGAGTTCCCTACCTGGCCTGGTTCATTTTGAATCAGGTCCCAAGGACCCGCTCCTGTTGCAAACCTGTTGGATTGCCAACGGTTGCGCACCTGTTGGACTACCAACGGTTGCGCACCTATTGGACAACCAAAGGTTGCGAAACAGAACGCTCCGCGTCAACAGTTGCGACTGTTGGGCTGCCAACAGACACGTCTGCTGGGACGAAAGGGTGCAACCTTTCGTTTGGGTTCAGACCTGTTGGCCCCTCTTGGAATGCTATATAAAGCATTCCAAACTCTCTATTGAAACACACCAACAACAACACCAATCTTCTCTTCTCTCTCTGAATTCTGAATTGCAAATTAAGTTTTGCATTCTGAATTGCAAAGTAGAGTTCTGAAGTGAAGTGACTTCCAAAAGGGAGTTCTGAAGTGACTTCCAAACGGGAAGTGAGAAATCCGTAACTCGGTTTCCGAAGCGACTTCCAACGGAGATTCTGCAAAATTCGTTCTGAAAGAAGGATTAGAAAATTCAACAGATTCTTTTATAGAATTGTTGTCTGAATCTAAGACTTCTGAAGAAGAATATTCTTCAACCTTCCATCGTCCTCAACAGTGGGTGCTCCTCCAAAGAGTAAAGGCAAATATTCAGTTGAAATTTGTCCTTGTACCGCTGCTTCAACGATCCTGTGAAGGTACTGGTTGACTACGGTTCGACCGTACGGTGATTTGGTAGTGCTATCCAAATACCGTGAAAGAGTGTTGTATCTTAGGAGACCAGCGTCCATTATCCCGTTAGCACCGGTGCGGGGGACGTAATTGTCTTAAGGAGATTCGCTCTAAGCGTACCTCACTTTAAATACTGTATAAGTGGATTAAGTCCTTTATACAGGGGATATACTTTACAGTATATCGAGACTGACTTAGATTCAGTCGAGACTGACTTAGATTCAGTCTAATTGGTGCTTTAACCAAGGAAGGAAATTGAAAGGTGGTTCTTAAATTAAGGAACGTTCTATTGAACGGAAAACCTCCCACCTGATATTTGCCGACCTGGCCAATTAGATTGTTGATATCTCAGTGATCTTGATTAGTTGCCAGATTGATTCTTGTTAAGCAGAATTTCCAACAGTACATACTCAAGTTTAAGTGAGTAAACTTCTGAGATTGATATTGGTGATTTATACCAATTTGTTATGTATAGAAGGTTTTGAAGAGCAAATGCCCCTCCAGTTAACTTCCAGTTTATAGTGTACAACACTGTTGTTCAATTCTGTCATCTTTGTCCTGAAATTTTGACAAGACTGGAAGTTGATACTATCAGTAGTTTATAATGGGAGAGCGCACAATACTACTGTATATTGGAAGATGATGTAGTGTTCATTGTTCATTAGCATTCACAGTATTTAACAAAGTTCATCCTTCATACAAAATAACTGATAATCTTGTTAGCTTTTCTTAGCATGTAGCGCGCGCATCATAAAATCAACTGGGCCGAGGCAGGTAAGATTAAAATTACAATGAGGAATGTCGATACTTGAAAAAAACCATGCCAGAAGCTAAATTAATGATGTATTGTCACGCCATATCCATCAGCAACATCATCATCTCAATCGCTTGTTTCGTTGCTTTTTCTGCTTCCACCTCCGTCACCCCGTTCTGGATAAAGTGCCTGATCCAAGAAACAGAAGCTTCTTAGTCTTCTCGGTGAATCAAGTAGCTAGGAAAGCAACTTCATTTGAATTTCTTCTTGAACAATTTCATGGAACACAAGCGTTAGCCATGAAGAAAATGAGCATTACTAGATAAATGTTTTATTTCTTCCACACTCAAGGGGCTTTGCTCCTGACGAGCATTTTAATAAGCTTTTATTGTGTCTAAGGTACGATTCCAATATGCGAAAGCAAAATGCTATATTTCCAGTCTCTACTCTTTCCTCGATAAGGATGATTCTAAAATGGCTTGCCCTACTAGAGACAAGTTAAATTGTGTAACCATGAATGTAGACTATTTTTATCAGCTTGCTTTAGATTCTTAGATTCCTAGAATTTCGGGTTGGAAGTGGGCCGTGCAGTACCCTACTTGCAGGGCCGTCTCAATATTTCGAGGGCCTTGTGCGAAAATTAAAAATTGGCCCTTTTTAACAAAATTTCTTAACATAATACTTTCTACAGAAATATCAAAACATAATTTCTCATAACAAAAAGAAGTTGCCATGTATCGATGTCACAAAATGTTCTATGCTGTCATTAAAACCAATGAAAACGATCTCGACACACATTCCTTTTGGAAGTTACAAACATACATATATAAAAATGAATACGCATATCTAAGATTAAGTGTAGGGAGAGCCTCAGATGAGTAAGGAAAAAAAAATCATCTCCTGTCTTGCTACGAAAATGATGAGCCACCTGCAGCTGGAAGCTGGGCAACACTCATCAATAACAGGATCATCATATCTATTGTATCTTCATGGACCCTTAATAATGCATAGATAACAATAATAAAAGTCCTGTCAGAATGCAATGATAGTGATAAACAGAATCACGAAATCGGAATTCAATATAATGCGAAAATTCAACATAGCCTCCCTAATTAGATTTTGCATGGTTCAGTAAAACCTTGCATGTAGGGCATAATCATATTACTGAGGTAATATTCAACCAGCCCAAATCAACATATCAAAATCTCTTAACCCTGCAAAAAAAATTTCAGATGCAAGCATTGTTCTTTCTAAATAGATCAAACAATTGATGAAATAATGAGTAAACCAACTAAATTTTGTGCAGATTGATCTCAATTTTGGCAGAGAATGAAAGTAGAGGAAATTTTTAATACCAGTTCTAAAATCTGATCTCGGAAATCATCAGGGATCAGAGAAGCAGCAAATTGGGCATTTGTTTCTTCTGATGCTTTGATCTTCAAGCGAACTGATGAGTTCAGATAGCAGCAGACTCATTTTTTTGAAAACCTCTGCCCAGCTGCAGTGTAAGTACTGACTAAAAATTATTTATAGACCCCTCAATTGTAAATTACTTTGTTTGGCACCCTCTTTCTTTCCATGGAATTCTCACAGTAAAGAGGCTGAAAGACCACCACTATCATTATAATGAAGGGGACTTTCAAAAGGGGGAGAAATTGCTTGCAGGAAGTGGAGACCGGCAAGGTTCTCTGGGTTGTTGCATTATTCTCTTCTCAATCACTTGTTGTATTATTAGAGCGATATGTGGATTAGAAGGAAAAGAAAAAAAAACTGGAGCAACGTAGGTTTAAATCTCACCAGGTGCGAATTTAAAGAGTGGACTAAAGATGAAATACTGCTATGCAGAAAACCATGTTCAAGTCATAAAAAGGGTGTTGTTTTGCGGGGGTTTGTTGAACTATATAAATAATTCCTATACTCTCACCATAACTTCCAAGTTTCGATACAGTGGCAGAGACATAGAGATTTCAAATAAAACTTTCACATGCTAAAAGGAATAGAAGGGACTAATAAAAGAAATATATCTTGACAATATTCAAAGTATACATACTTTTGTAATTTATGAGACTATAATATACAAAATGTTAAAAAGACTCAAACATCAATTACTTCATCTTAACTTTTCTGTTGCAAAAGGTTTGATGCTATCTATACATGGAATTAATTCGTCCTAATTGAACATCCCTGTAATGTGAATAAATGATTTTTTCAGAGCCCACTAATATTAATTCAAAACTGCCGATCTTGTCTTCACTTTTAAATTTAATAATGATAATACATATAACTCATTTTCAACTTCTCAAAACTTTTAAATTTAGAAATATTTGATCAAATATTTGAAAAGATTCTAAATAACTCACTTAAGGCCTAAGAAATATTTAATCGTAAAAATTAGGAAATAAAAAGTATTCTAAAAAGTTGTTTTTTTTTAAAAAATAATCTAAAAGTAATTAGATTTACTAAAAACTTATTAAGATAATTAGCAATATTTTGACATGTTTTTTAAAAGAATGGTGGAATTTTGATCAAATTTTGATAAAAAATTGTATAACACAGTAGTTGGTGATTTATATAGATAAGATAATTGAAAAAGTACAACCAATTTACATGAATAAATGGATATGCTAAAAGATTATAATTTTACAAACTTAGGTATTACTTAGATGGTGAGGGTCTAAATGACCGAAAAATTCATAGAACAAATTATTATTTGTGATGGTTCTTTGAGTTCAATATCCTCATGAGTTATAATATATCTCCTCCTTAGTTGACTTTCTGCCGTTAAATCACTTCTCTCAGAAATAATCATAGCGTCCTTTTTAGATGGGGTTAATCACACTTGCCCTGTTAACTGCTTCCATAGGCAATAAGTTAACCAGTGAACTATAACGGTGTTGGTGTTAGGACATAAAGCTAGGTAAGAAAGTTGACCAGTCAGATAGACCACTGTAACTAAAAAACCGAATCCATAACAAAGTAAAAGCATTGTCTTTTCCAAAGTACAAAGCTTCAATAAGTTTAATTAAGAAGAGCAAATTCACATTGTGAGCAAGAATATTTGTGAATGTGGAAAAAGAATCCCCGTAGAAAATTACGAAAAATATGTATCTCAAACCACCTTACACCCCGTAGAAAATTACGAAAAATATGTATCTCAAACCACCTTACAGACTTTTACCAATTAACAATATAAACTTTTAAGTGCTGAATATCTTCTAGGACTGTTGGAACTAAAGTGAACCAAAGTTCAGTGAAGAGATCCAGCAAACATGTCTGGTATTGAAATAAGGAACGGAAATAGGTTAATGCTCGCCTTCCAGTTTCCACTACCACAACAAACTAGCTACAATTTATAGAAATAGCTGATTAAGTCTACACCAAACAGTTAAAATACTATGTGGTACAATTTAAGAGGCTCACAATTAAAAGCTAAAGAACATTAAGCATCTAGAATACAGACTATCAATACCAAGACAAGAAAGATTTATTGCTAGATACTACTGAACTGATACAAAAGCAATAAAACTTAATCAAACAGAACTTTTGGGTTCTTGAAACTTACAATTTTCAGCACGAAAAAGTATATTTTGACTCTCCTTGTCTTCAAATTTGGGTAATTTTAGAGCACCCTTTTTACCCTTCAAAGCTCTATTTTTGAACAAAATGCCTTCTTTCTTCTCAAAACTCTCCAAAGCTGGAGCCTTTTGAGGTTTCTTAATGGGGTTGTAAGTTTTTGCAATGTATCGAACTAGGCCTGAGGTGTTACACCCCTTCTTTGCTCTAGAAATCAAATTAGAAGTCATATAAACCATCAGAAAATGTAAACTGCAACTAATTGCAATTATAAATAAGAAGATTTACATAAAAGAGAACAAGATGAGATATTTTCCCCCCTCAAAAGGGAGATGAACTGGCTTACAGTGAAGAGATTCGGAGGCTTCGAGATTGGATTTCCAAAGAGCTTTGGAGGATCGGTTTGCGGCAAAAATCGCCATTCCTAATTCCGCTTTACAATTTAAAATATCTTTTGATAGCTTCAAGAATCAAGAAGAAAACCCTTTGCCATGGTGCTTCTGAGATCGGGAAATCTAATTAGGGTTTTATGACGGAAATAGACTTTAAAGGGAGTTTCTGCAAATTAGCCCCTATAAAGTTTTCCGTTTTTTTGCCCCCAAATGGGCGCCCACTCAGAAATTGTCGCCGGTGTATGATGAAGATATACAATTAAGGTCTTCATCATATTTACTTTTTTAAATCTTTCATAATTTTAAAAATGCTCTCTAAATTTTTTCGAAATATCAAATTACTCTTCAAAACTTTTTTAATTTTTAAAATTAACTTTACTGGTTAAAATTACTCTAATAACCTTTGGTTTCTCTCTGTTCTCTCTCATTTTTCTCCCTCTCTTTCTCTGCTCTCTCCCTCTCTTCTTGAGGTGGAAGAGCCACTGAGGAGGGAGGAGGAGGAGGCGGCAGACGAGGAGGAGAGAGAGATAAATCTGAAAGTAAGAGTATTTTAAGAATTTTATATTTCATAAAAAATAATTAGTGAATAATTTTGAAAATATGAAAAATTTTGAGAAGTAAATATGATTAGTAGTAGATTTGGGAAGTAATTTTAAAAATTTGAAAGAATTTGGGTGTTATTTTGATATTATGAAGATTGGGGGAGTATTTTTGAAATTAAGAAATATTTTACAATTAATTAAATATTTTTTTACCTAATTGCTTGAACTATTGAGCCTTAATTTCTTATTTAAACTCTATATAATTTTTTTGTAAGAATAAATTGATGAGTTCAAAGCGCTCTTGTGTTTCATTAAAAAAAATTTCAACAAGGGCAATTATGTGCATACAAAAAATATAAGTATGAAAATACTTCTCGAACTCCAGAGTATCAAAACACACACGAGTGAAAAAAAGAGATACAGAAAATTCTGAATAGAGAGACACATTGTGAAGAACACAGATTATTCTTAAAATATTGACTTTAAAATCAAAATCTGACTTCACCGTCAACATGCTGAACATTTAGTTAAATCCTAGATCCGAGAAAGGGAATTCTACAACAAAATTTCTTGAAATATAAATCACATGAAGATATCGTTGACCGAGTCATAAATTTGAACCTACAACCAACCGAAACATGGCACGTGTCTGTAATTGTGTTGACAACGCGAATTAAGGCAAACTTTTCGCTAATTTGTTATGAAATTACCAACACGACAAGAAAAAGGAACTGACAAAGTTAATTACCAAAATACCCCCTCTATTGCTTTGCTTTACAAGTGTCCGGTCATAACCATCACCCCGTTCTCTTCAGGGTGAAATATAGGGGCATAATAGTAACTATATGAATAACATTATAATTTACAGCAAACTTGTCTACATTTGTTTTTTTTTTTTTTTTCCTTTTTGTTTCTTAAAAAAAAAAAAATAGAAACTTAACCTTCAAAATTTCTTTCTTAGATCATTTAACAAATTCCTTTATTGTTATTATGATCGAGAATCATTATTATTTCTAAACACCTCCCGAAGCCTTAGCCATGCATCAAAGGTGAGAATTTGATTTTCTTTTGTTTGCTTTCATCTCTCTTTTGAAAAACTCGCAATATCCGCAATCTAATTCTTGTTCTATTGTTGTAGCTTTTAAACAATGAGAGATTGACGACAATATATCAGGAAGCAAATAAATTGATCTAGTGCTTTCTTGAGAGAGACTGACAAATTGTTGTTGGATCAATTCAAATGAGAGATGGAGGAGCCAAGCACCACCTCTGCATCATCAGCAGCAAGCGAGAAACACAACCATGATGGCTCTACGGCCGGCGGCAGCAACGGCAAGACAGCCCAGTGCTCGGTGGTGTCCATCTATCAAACCAAAATCGCCGACGTGCCTCGCAATGTGACGGTGACGTGGTCGAAAAATCTCATCAACCACTCTCTCGCCGTCACCGTGGAAAAGCCAGGGGCAGATGGGCCGCCATTTACATGCAAGGTTGATTTGAAACCCTGGCCTTTTTGGAGCAAAAAGGGTCTCAAGTCATTTGAAGTCGACAGTCATCGTGTCGATCTCTTCTGGGATCTCCGGTCGGCGAAGTACTCCACGGGGCCTGAACCTTTAGGGGGTTACTACGTAGCCCTTGTCTGCAACGAGGAGGTCATATTACTGATCGGCGATTCGAAGAAAGAGGCCTACAAGAGAACCAAATCGCGTCCTTCGTTAGAGGACGCCGCGCTGATCACCAAAAAGGAGAATGTTTTCGGTAAAAAGTCCTTTACGTCTAGAGCCAGGTTTGATGAGAGGAGGAAGGAGCATGACATTGTTGTTGAGAACTCGATATCGGGGCCTAAAGAGCCAGAAATGTGGATCAGCGTCGATGGGGTCAGGCTGATCCACGTGAATAACTTGCAGTGGAAGTTCAGAGGGAATGAGACGGTGCTGATAGAGGATTTGCCTGTGCAAATATTCTGGGATGTGCACAGCTGGTTGTTTGGTACGCCAGGAGTAGGGCACGCGCTGTTTATCTTCAAGCCTGGGGCACCGCCGAAGCTGGAGGAGCGAAACGATAATGGGAGCAACGAGGGCAGTAACCATAGCCAGCGCGAAGAAGATCAGAGTTTAGCTGTTCAGAGTAACAACAGTGCGGTGGTACCTGAGTTTTGCTTCTTTTTGTATGCTTGGAAGATAGAATGATGGAGCCCCATCTTCTTTGTTGTTGGATTTAATGACAGAAAATGAGGGGGAGAAGGGTGTGGGTCATGAGCTTTGTATTTCTTTGGAATTATAGAAATTATATAGTGTCACTTTGTTTATCAGCAATTCAGTATTCTTTCTTTTCTTGTTTGAAACTGATGATAAAACCAAGAATTTCATGAACTAAGACAACATACAGTTTCGACAAACATGCTATAATGAAAATGTTGCAGAAGAAATGCTACACAAATGTACCATGATTGAAACTTTAATTAACAAAAAATGAAACTTTAATTAACAAAAAATACTTTACTTGCCAATTATAAGCAAAACCACACAATACAAGTAACATAAAAAAAAATAAAAATAAAAAATGGAAACAGTAAAATTAAATTACAGTTAATATTCTCACTCTAATGCATGTATGCTGGAATATTAAGATTACATAATCACTAGTTTTTACGAACAAAACTTCTGTGAGCATACTGTTCAATGACAATCCCAGGATTTTTTTGCATAAATTTGTGTAATCGTATACATAACTGAATGTAGTAATGGTTCTTGTTATCTAAAGAAATCAAAGGTCTTATAGAAGCAAAGGAGCCACACTCAATCTCCTTCACCTATGCCTTTGTTGCAGAACAATCATGGTGCTTTCATTAAGGGGAGCGGGTTAGCTCCTTTGCGCGAAGGACCATCCTGGTCCTTCACATGCGCTGTGGGCCGTCCGATTACAATTATATTAAGATTCGTGAAGAAATTGGATTGCCACCTATAAACTCTATTTCTTTCTCTATTACATTCATAGAAATGACAACCATTTGTCTTCTTCTTCTTCTTCATCGCCCCCCCACCACCCCACCCCCCCCGGCGCTGCTCATTGAGTCTGATTGCTCGTTCTCCCACATCATCGCCGATTACGAACCCGTGGTGGACCACTGCGAGGAAAGCAGAGAGTCCTCCTGCTCGTTCTCCCACGTTGTCACCGAGTAAGACTCCGTGGTGGCAGACTGATGAAGAATTTCGAATAGTTCCTCCTCTGTGAACATCTTGGGCCTCACCGTCAGTAGCCTATCCCCCTCCGATGGCGAGCTCGAGCTAGACCCTCCGTAGCCTTTGGCAACCCATCCTCTTTTTCTAATCCAGCTTCAGTGATGATCAGAATAAGGTCTGTCATCCCTCTCCTCTCCCTTCTCCCTCATCTCAAGCTGAGAAGAAAAAATGATGATGACAAAAGATGGCTGAGATTGCTAATGTCGTAGTTGGTGTCCGTTGAGGAACGACTGTATGTATGTTGATGGTTGTATTTGTTGGAGGTGGTTGTTTGTTAGTTTGGTGGAGGTGTTCGCTGGAGGATGATGGTTAGAGATGATGACAAGAGAAGAGAGAGGAAGCGCCTCAGAGTTCTAGTGGCAGATTCTTACAAACACATAGTGGGCATGGTTAGGGCTGGGATGGAAAAGATGACCGCAGAAGAAGGAACCTGCCAAGAATACATCAAACACCCACAAACATCAAATAAGGGAAAAGAGAAATGAGAGAAGAACGAGAGGCTGCTGGCTATAGATGGCGGTGATGGATTCGGGTTATCAGCCTGCTCAACTCTCACATAGCGGTTGACGAAGTTATAACTTTGTATGTCAGTTTCTTTGAATCAAGCTCGTGAGCAGAGAGAATTGAGGTGAGGATAAGTTATGCCATATTCTAATAGTTCGATCTTATATAAAAAACAAGAAGAAGAATATCGTACTTGAAGCAAAATGTGCTGAAATATCCTCTAAAATCATGAGATTAACAAACATTTGCTTCAACAAATTGCTCATAAGCCTCTCTTTTATCTCTCATTGCCCCAACTAAAAATCAAGAGTGCAAGTAATCGCAGCGTGCAACAAGGACTACAGAGAATTGTAAAAGAATTCTGAAAAATCCTACAAATCCAATTCTAAAAAGAAACAAAAAAAAGAAAAGAAAAACTAAAAACACCAAAAAAGAAATAAAAAATTAATAAAATGATACACAGAAGAAGAATCAACGAAGCACCCATTGAGCATATCATCCTCCCCATTAGCAAATAGCTCTGCATCCTTATCGTCATCATTCGAGAAGTCCCTCATCTCGAGCTTGGCGTGCGCCGCCACAAACACCATCCTCTGCACGCGATCCAGCCCGGCCCTGGACTGGCCATGCCTGCACACCCACCAGCCAGCGATGGGGTGCACCTGAACCCGCATGAGGTGGTGTGCAGGAAGATGAGCCTCACCGCCACCTTCAAAGAGCCTTAAAGTCCTCGCGCAGTATCGTCTCCCACACGAGCTTGCTGCTCCGCGGATGGTAATCCTCATCTTGCCCATCGCCGGATCAACCTGCTTCACTTGCACCGTCGGCGCGTACAGCGGATCTAGCCCCTCGGAGAACGAACGGTGTTAGCTCTGGCCACCACGGGGTAGTACTCGGCGACGACGTGGGAGAACGAGCAGAAGGACTCTTTGCTTTCCTCACGGCGGTCCACCACGGCGTCTCGTTATCGGCAATGACGTGAGAGAACGAGCAATCAGACTCAACAGAGAGAAGAAGCCAGATGACTGTCATTTCTGTGAGTATAATGGAGAAAGAAACAGAGTCTCAGCTGGCGATCCAACTTTTTCACGTATCTGAATATAATTGCGATCGGACGGCCCACGACGTGCGAAGGACCATCCTGGTCCTTCGTGCGAAGGAACCAACCCTCCCCCTTCATTAAGATCCCCCTCTGCATCAGAATTAATGGTTGATGGACCAAACGTCAGGCCATAATCCTGATGGTGCATGCATGGGAGTTGATATTAAAATTGCCGAACTGCGAATTACCATAAATAATCCCTTCCTCACCATTGGCCATCAAAAGATCATAATGCAAACATCTCAATTGAATTGTCTGCTGAATTCAACACAAAAGGTTCTAACCCAAAGTTGCCAGAGCTCCATCATACTTCAAAAACCACTGATAACAAGCTGGGAAAGGCTGAATTGCTTGAATTGATAAGGATACTCACATACTAAATCATATTTTGTATCAACTCCTGCCAAAATATTCTCTTTAATCTAATAAGAAGTTTTCAAAAATATTTTCTATGAGAATATGAAAGATATTTGTGCCGGTAAAACAATTGCTAATGTAGTATAACTTATAAAGGAAAAAAAATGCTTTCCAGACTTAATGTCTGAAATTAATTTATTTTTAAATTCACGAGTTTAGAAAATGTTGATGGACTCAGTATTCCTCATAAATAATATGTGCCTAAATAAAAAAATCATCTCCATATGCATATATGAGTATATTTTTATCATAAAATTTGCAGTCTATGTAACATGTACGGCCTCATAATAAGATTGGAATTATGATTTATCTTTTAGACATTATAGGTCCCTAACTGAAGGAGGACAACCTAATTTTATTGGTGAGTTGAATCATTAAATCATGTTAGTATCTAATCACGAGAAAAACAAAACATTTTCATAAACATTTATCTTTATCATTATTTTGTTTTATTTTTCAGATTATTCATATAGAAAAGAGTATCCAAAGAACTTAATTGATTCAATTTCTTAGCAATATATTGAGGGAAAAAAAAAAATCCATGGATCAATGTTTGATCTCTTGAATGAGTTCAATTTATCAAGATGGACAATATGTTGAGAAAGTTCCTACATCAGGTATTGCTCACATCTATTATTCATTTTATATGTTTAATCTATAAATATATACATTTCTTCAAAGAAAATCAAGTAAAAACCACATTGACTTCAGGTAAGCACTCTTAGGTTATTTGTAGTCATTTCTTATCTTATAGTTTCCAGAGGAAGTTGCTTTCTGAAAAAGGAAGTTTAAAGTGAACTTCCATAACTATGAGCATCCTTATCCCATGGTATTTGTTCACATCAAATTTCAACCATTGGTTTAATTAAGAAAATAATCCATTCTATTGATTTTATTCTCTAAGGAAAAAATTCCAGCCTTCGTTTTTAATCTAATAAACATGGGTAAATCATAGAAAAACCCATACACTACAATGGCTTTGTAAGAAACCCTCCTATAGTATTAAAATGAGCAAAAAAAAAAAAAAAAAAAAAATCCTATACTACCAGTACGTGGCAAATTAATATAGCATGTATTATTGTCAGATTTGATAATAAATTCTTTTTTTCTGTTGATTTTAATGAAGAAGACACTCGTATTAATTAAGATATGGTAAAAAAAATGTTATCCATTATCTTAGATTCAATAGAAATTGTAAAATACTACAGTTGTCCAATGATTATTTTTTCAACACATTTAACCTCCATCAGAATTAAATATGCCAAGCATTTAAGCACAAACCCTAGACCTGAGACTGACATAGCATTGGCTTCTCTTTTTCCCCCCATGGAAGAAACAGAAAACAAAGAAAAAGAAAACAACAAGGCTAGCTTGTGGCTTGGAGCCTTGGACCCTAAACATTTCAACCATCCAAAAAGAGAAGAGGACTGTATACATTGGGCTAAAAGAGTTGATTAAAGAGGAAGAGAAGCAAAATTCAGCTCCTAAAATTCTGAGTTCCACTGAAAATCCCACACCCTACCCCTTGATGGAGGATAAAGCCCCAAGTGTCTCCACCCATTCCCTGGTTCAGTTCATGTGTGTGAGTCATACACACATATTATAAGGAAGTCAGTCTCGCTATGACACGTGCGATTAGCCTTCTTATAATATTATAAGAGGTTCAAAGACTTTAAAAATTTGTCCCGTTGAACGCGATATTTTATTCACTTGTCAACGCGAAATTAGCCCTCTTATAATATGTGCACACATGAACTAACTGAATCCTATTATAAGATATTATAAGAGAGCTAAATCCATGTGTCAACACGAGACTGTCCTTCTTATTATATGTGTGTGTGGCTCACATACATGAACTGAACCCGGTGTCCACGTACCACCACCTAATGTGGCCACATAAAAGTTTAAGCCGACAAATAGTGAATCAGAACTCTTATCAAGCAATCTTGACACTGTAACTGTGGTCATCATGGGGCTCAAACAACTCTAAGATAATCTAGCATTTGTTGGCATGTAAAAGCTTAAACTCATAGATGGTGAATTAAAATCTATATCAAGCAATCTTAACACCGTAATTGTGGTCACTTGGGCTCACACAACCTAGAGGTAATCTAGTGTTTGCTGGCATGTAAAAGTTTAAGCTAGTAGACAGCGAATCAGAATCTATATCAGGCAATCTTATAACATTGTAATTATGGTCACCTCGAGCTCAAACATCTCTAAAATAATTAAGTGTTTGTTATCAGAGCTTAAGCTAATAGATATCTATACCATGCAATCTTAAAACTGTAATTGCGGCACCCCCCAGGTGACTCCTGTGGTGATTGCAGAATACACCGTGGCGGCGCTCCGGCGTACTGTCCCCCGGCAGTGCCAGGGATCGTGTTCCTTTCTGGCGGGCAGAGCGAGGAGGAGGCGACGCAGAACCTCAACGCGACAAACAAGCTGGAGGTGCTGAAGCCATGGACGCTGTCGTTCTCGTTCGGGCGGACGCTGCAGTCGAGCACCATCAACAAGTGGCTCGGCAAGGAGGAGAACATGGAGGCGGCGCAGGCGGCGCTCAGGGTGATGTGCAAGGCCAACTCCGAAGCCACCTTGGGCAAGTACGCTGGGGCAGTGCTGACGATGCGGTTTCAGAGAGCTTGTATGTTAAGGGCTGCAAGTACCAAGACTGGCCTCATGAATCCTTGTGTTATATTTGTGCTTTCTCTTCTCTTGTTGTGCGCCTATGACAACAACCAATAGAGGATCCAACAGATCTCAACCACAAAAAACAATCAAATGAATCCAAGAAGAACAAACAATCGCAAAAACAAGATCTAACGAGGTTCGGCCAACGTGCCTACGTCCTCGGGGCAATCAATAGAGAGATTTGTATTAAGGAAGATGATTACAATAACTATTAAGCCTCTTTGAATGCAAGAGAGCTCGTACCTTTTTCTTTTGCAGGTTCTTAACCCTAGAAACAACCGAGCAGCCTTTTATACCAGCTGTTCCGCAATTTGCGGAACAGCAGATTTTTGCCCAAACCCGACCGTCGGTCGACCGGACCGGTCGACCGACCTCCTTCCCGGTCGACCCGTCCGGTCGACCTAAACAAACAGAGAGTTTGGTTGATTACAGTCAGGCTTCCCGGTCGACCTGGCCGGTCGACCGCGTAATGACCTGTGCACTTTGTGCACGTCGGTCGACCGGACCGGTCGACCGACTATGCCTGATTCTGCTGCTGCTGCTGTTTTCTGCTACTGTCCACTTTGCCTTCCGTCATCGACTTCCTTGGCGATCTCCTCGACGCGACCCATGGCAATCTAGCAATCCAGTCAGCTTCCTAAGTAATAATCTCTCTTTCCAACAATTCTCCACCTCGGCGAAGATTTCCAAATCTGAGCCGAACTCCAATGAACCCCAGTCCATCACCTGGCGAAATCGACACACGATCTCGGCGAAATCGACACACGATCTCGGCTTGCGCGCACCGGTCGAAATCGACACACGATCTCGGCGAAATCGACACACGATCTCGGCTTGGAATCTTTAGCTCATCTATTCCTGGAAAACATCGCACCTGCCTTCCCTCACTTCACCTTAGGAGAATTTCTATACCTGCCGATCACTAACCGTGGCTCCCTCTCCGCAACTTCACGACCTCACGAAGACTTCCTTATGAGCCTACACTGACTCTCCACTGACTAACTCTATCTAGTCTACCTGTCTTCTACTGACGGTCCAACCAAGTCTGCGTAGAACACACCAAACATCATCGGCTTCAACTTGATGCACACCACTCCTTATGCAAGCTCAACATCTTCTAACTGGAAGATAAACCTGTTCATCGAGATCACACCATCTCACCACTACGTGAGATCTAACTGGCCACACCACTTCACCTCTACATGAAGTCTCTTCACCTCTACGTGAAGTCTCTCCATCTCTACTTGAAGCTTCAATAGGCCACAACTCTTCACCTCTACGTGAAGATCCACAATAACATCTCGAGAACCCAAACTAGCTTCATAAGAGTTGTATCATCAAATGGCTGCGCCTTTACGGCTGCCTACGTACCTTTGCCCAAAAGGATCAAGCCAACCGTAGTTCATTAAAATGAGCTTCAACAAGCTCAAACAATGGTACCTCTATTTGCAGCAGCGAACCTGTCTGACTGAGTCATATGAACCTCTTCCCGACCATCATGGAGAGCAACGGCCTTCAAATTCAGCTTGTCATGACCACAAGCTTGAGATTCATGCTTCTTTATCCACAAGTGTGGCTTCACCTTAGTTCCAATGGCTGCAAATAACTCGACATCCTCAACAATGTCGTCAATCTGTTCAGCATCACCCTTTGTATCTTGAACTCCTCCCGGTGTCACCTCCGATGAAGTCTCCTCTGATGCCGAACCAACTGGAGATGATGGAGTAGCATCAACCTCCACCCGCTGCAATCCTTCCTTGGTCTCCGTCCTCTCCACCTGCTGAGAGACAGTGGACTTCAACACTGAAGTCTCTCCAAATGTGACATGCCTGCTCATCACGATCTTCTTGTCTTCGAGGTCCCACAACCTGTAGCTGTTCCTTTTGACACCCAAGTAGACAAACCTCTTTGCCCGCGGATTCACCTTGCCACTCTTGGCACTGAAGTAGGCCGGACTTCCAAACTCCCGCAGCACACCATGACCTTGAGCAGCTTCTCCAGACCAAATATTCAGTGGAGCTCTACCTCCAATTGCAGTCGATCTGTTCATGAGATGGCTAGCATACTCAGTCGCCTCAGCCCAAAACGACCTGTCTAATCCTGCATTAGACAACAGCCTCCGAACCTCCTCCAGCAAGGAACAGACTAAATCTTTAGCCAACCCATCTTTACCTGTTGTGAAGTGAGTTACAATCCCTGTGTTCTGACCAAATTGTAGGAACTGGTACATGTCCTTTCCAACATTACCAATATGAAGCTCCTTTATCTTCCTACCTATCTGCCTCTCCATTCTTCCTCTCCACTTCATCAACACATCTAGGGCTTCTCCCCTTTGTCTCATCGGATATATCCAAACCTGCCTAGATGAACCATCAATAAACGAGACAAAATACCTGTGACCTCCAAGCGATGCCGTCTTAGCAGGTCCCCATACGCTCATGTGAACACAATCAAGAAGACCTTCATTGTGGTGAGTACTGGTGCTGAATCTCACCGTCTTCTTGTCCAGAACGCTGTGTCCACTTTCCAACTTGCAGGTAGCAGCACCTTCCATGGATTCCTTCTTTATAGGAGCTTGCAAAGACCTTCCGTCGTCGTGTCCGACCTTTCCCTGCCAGTCCTCCGGGCCACCTTTATCTGAAGAACTCGAAGTCTCCACCTGATCTGTCATCATACTACCCTTCAAGTAGTAAAGATTTCCTCGGCGGACGCCCTTCATCACCACCATCGAGCCCTTGATCATCCTGAGATCGCCATCTCGAACAGATATCATCATGCCCGATGCTTCCAAAGTGCCAACTGAGATAAGATTCCTTTTTAGATGAGGTACATACCTCACCTCCTTCAACTCTCGAACTATCCCATCATCCATCTTGATGCGAACTGTACCCATCCCTTCTATATTACACGGATGGTCATCCCCCATGACCGTGTAACATCCATCCAGCTTCTCAAAGCTAGAAAACCAGGCCCTGTTCGGGCACACATGATAGGTGGCTCCGCTATCCAAGATCCACTCAGCACTATCTGAGTTACTAATAGTAGGTGTAGTAACCGAGAGAGAGAACACTGAAGAGTCATCATCCGATCCATCCGCCTGTGTGAGATTCGCCTCGGTCTTTGACTCCACCTTCTTATCTTTGGCCTTAGGGCATTCTGCTTTCCAGTGTCCTAGTTCCTTGCACAAGGCACACTGATTCCTCTTCAGATTTCTGAAACCCGGCCTGGATTTCGATCTTCCTCTAATCTCCTTTCCCTTCCTTGATGAACCTCTGCCTCTTACTTCCAATGCGTCCGCCGATGATCCTGACTGAGAAGGATGCCTCTCCTTCTTCCTTGTCTCATAACTCATCAGTGCAGACGACACCTCATCATAATCCAAGCGCTGCCTTCCATTAATGAAGGTCAGTGTGAATGTCTCGTACTCCTCTGCAGGAAGTGAATTCAGAAAGATGACTGCCTTATCTTCCTCATCTACCGTGACATCCACATTTAGCAGATCTGTAAGAAGCTTCGTATATCGGTTGATGTGCTCATTTACTGTGCTCCCCTTTTTCATCCGAAACTGATACAACTTACTCTTAAGCTGCAACCTGGACTCTACACTCTTCGTCAGGTACTTCTTTTCAAGGGTTTCCCACAGTTTCTTCGCTGACGTCTCATGTTGCACAAGGTATTTTATGTCTTGTGACAAGCATGAACGTATCAAGCCACATGCCGATCTGTTCATCTTCGCCCAGTCTTCATCAGTGATAGTGTTCTTCTTCTTCGCCAATAGGAGAGTGTCTTCGAGGTTTGATGCATTCAGCGCATCCATAACCTCGCATCTCCACATACCAAAATTGTTAGTCCCATTAAACTTAACAACTTCAATCCTTGAGTGATTGTTCATTGCCTTAACAGATGCAGTTTCTTCTGCCATTGAGATTTCCCTGATCCTCTATCTACGCGGAAGATCAACTACCTTGAAATAGATCTATACACAGATAAAAATATGATTTTTACCTGTCCCTCGAAACCCTAGATCGAGTTTCTCACTAGATCTACTCCACCACGGATTCAACGAGCCCTCCTTGAGTCCTTCTGAGATCGACACACGATCTCCTCGAACACCCAATACCTCAGATCTGAGATCGACACACGATCTCCACCGGATCCGATCTCGAGCCCTTCGAATCCTCAGAAATCCCAAAGAGCAACCTGGATGCTCTAATACCACTTGTTGTGCGCCTATGACAACAACCAATAGAGGATCCAACAGATCTCAACCACAAAGAACAATCAAATGAATCCAAGAAGAACAAACAATCACAAAAATAAGATCTAACGAGGTTCGGCCAACGTGCCTACGTCCTCGGGGCAATCAATAGAGAGATTTGTATTAAGGAAGATGATTACAATAGCTATTAAGCCTCTTTGAATGCAAGAGAGCTCGTAGCTTTTTCTTTTGCAGGTTCTTAACCCTAGAAACAACCCAGCAGCCTTTTATACCAGCTGTTCCGCAATTTGCGGAACAGCAGATTTTTGCCCAAACCCGACCGTCGGTCGACCGGACCGGTCGACCGACCTCCTTCCCGGTCGACCCGTCCGGTCGACCTAAACAAACAGAGAGTTTGGTTGATTACAGTCAGGCTTCCCGGTCGACCCGGCCGGTCGACCGCGTAATGACCTGTGCACTTTGTGCACGTCGGTCGACCGACTATGCCTGATTCTGCTGCTGCTGCTGTTTTCTGCTGCTGTCCACTTTGCCTTCCGTCGTTGACTTCCTTGGCGATCTCCTCGACGCGACCCATGGCAATCCAGCAATCCAGTCAGCTTCCTAAGTAATAATCTCTCTCTTTCCAACATCTCTTTCTCTCTCTCTCTTCCTTCTTCTTCTTCTTCTTCTTCTTCTGATAATTCTCTTGGCTAATTAATCACATTAATGCTGCAATTATTGGGAGCTATTCATATACAAAATTTGTGCTCTGATATCAAATGTACTGGTTTTATTGGAATATCTTTTTACTAATAGCTCCTACAATTTAACGATAGTGATAATCTAGAAAAAAGTTCTTATATCCTTGTTTCTTCTCATGTCAGTTGTTATTGTTAATTTTCTTTTACACAGTCAACTAAGAAAAAATTGAAAAAAGAAAAAAAGAAAAAGATGGCTCTTTATGCATGTCAAACAATATTCAAGAATCAAAGCCACAATATTCAATTCAAGCCACATTAGGTATCAAACAAGAAACAAAAAATAAATTAAACAATCTATTAAGTTTTTGAGAAGAAACACCAAAGTGTCCCCCCCTCCCCCGTTGGAATATCAAATAAAAATGTCTTTTTTTGAAGATGATGAGTCATCATCTTTAATTAGAAAGATTGAAGAGTCATCATTATCAATTTAGAAACGATGAGTCATCATCAATTAGGAGTCATCATCAATTTGGAGGTTGCTATTCTTGAATTTGGAGGTTGCTATTCTTGAATTTAGAGGTTGCTATTCTTGTAAGTTTTGAAGCCTATAAAAGGCCATGTACCTCTTTGTTTTTTGTATCAAGTAATAAAGCAAGCAAATAAGGAAAAAAAAAGTTGCTCTCCTCTTAAAATTTTAGATTATAGTATATTAGTCCGTAGACTAGTATACAACAATTGGTATCAGAGCTAGTTCAATTTTTGTTTCCTCTTCTCCTCATGGCCTCCACCAACAATCTCATCAATCCACAAGTGCTCAAATTATTGAAAGATAACTATGAGAGTTGGTCAATTCAGATGAAAACTCTATTTGGTTCTCAAGAGTTGTGGGAGCTGATCGTTGATAGGTTTAAGGAACCCACACCGGAGGTAGAAGCCGCCTACACCGCCGAAGAGAAGAAGGCTCTTAAAGAGCAAAGAAAGAAGGATAGCAAGGCTCATTTTCTACTCTATCAAGGGCTGGACGAGTATAACTTCGAGAGAGTTGCCGAAGCAACGACGAGCAAGGAAGCATGGGAAATCCTTGCTACCATCTACAAAGGAGTCGAGTGGGTGAAGCAAATTCGTCTTTAAACTTTGAGGGGCGATCTTGAAGCCACTCAATTGAAAGATGAAGAAAAAATCTCCGATTATTATTCACGATTATTTCTAATTGTGAATAAAATGAGGAGAAATGGAGAGAAGATGGAGGACATCCGAGTGATGGAGAAATTGCTGCAATCTCTCACATCAAAATTCGAGCACGTGGTGGCGACAATTGAGGAGTCCAAGAATTTGGAGGAGATCTCAATAGAGGAGCTTTTGGGATCTTTCCAAGTTCATGAGCAACGCATGCAAAAGAAGACCGGTTCCATCGCCTTGGAACAAGCATTAGAGTCAAAGCTGACTCTAAATGATCGTGGCTCACATAGTAGAGGTCGTGGTCGTGGCAGAGGCAGGGGACGTGATCCCTAACAACGAACCACTCAAAATCAAGTGGAGTTCCAAAGCTTCAGAGGTCGAGGACGAAGCAATCAGGGAAGATTTACATCTGGACGTGGAAACAACAAGAACGTCCAGTGCTACAACTGTCAAAAATTTGGACACTATGCCTCAGATTGCTGGCACAGAACTGAAAATCTTACCAATCTTGCTGAAGCAACAAATGACATGGGTAAGAATTCTACTCTTCTTCTTGCTCATGATGATTCAAGTGTGCAGAATGATGTTTGGTACCTTGACTCGGGTGCTAGCAACCACATGTGCGGGAAGAAAGAACTATTCATGGAACTCGCAGAAGGAGTTCATGGAAGTGTGAGCTTGGGAGATTCTTCAAAACTCTCCGTTGAAGGCAGAGGGAAGATCAAAATCTATCAAAAGGATGGTAAGCCCAAGTATATTTCCGATGTTTATTATATTCCTAACATGAAAAGTAATATTCTCAGCATCAGTCAATTACTCGAAAAAGGATATAAAGTATATATGGAGAACAACCACCTTTGGTTGAAAAATACAAAAGGAGGTCTTATAGCTTGTATTAAGATGACAGGGAACCGCATGTTTCCCTTGCATCTAAACACAAAAGTTGAGAAGTGTTTTCAAGGACTCATAGAGAATGAGTCATGGAGGTGGCATCTTCGCTTCGGTCATCTAAATTTCAGCGGCCTGAAGTTACTATCTACAGCCGGCATGGTACGAGGTTTACCAACAATCGATCCACCAAGTCATACTTGTGAAGTTTGCATAATTGGCAAGCAAACACGACTTCCTTTTCCCAATGGAAAGTCGTGGAGAGCGGAGGCACCATTACAACTTGTTCATACTGACATCTGCGGACCGCTAGATCCCGTCTCTTTAGGAGGTAATAGATATTTTATTACTTTCATTGATGATTTCAGTAGAAAGTTATGGGTATACATTCTTAAGAAAAATCTGCTGCCTTTACTACCTTTAAGTAGTTTAAAGCTCTTGTTGAAGCAGAGAGTGGCTATAAGCTAAAAACTCTCCGATCTGATCGAGGTGGTGAGTACACCTCAAATATATTTCAAGAATATTGCAGGAAGCAAGGCATAAAGAGGCAGTTTACTACTGCCTATACACCACAGTAAAATGACATCGCAGAAAGAAAGAACCCCACTATTATTAACATGACAAGAACCATGCTTAAAGAAAAGGGATTGCCGAAGTAGTTTTGGGCGGAAGCTATGGCATGTTCAACTTACTTGCTCAACCGGTGCCCGACGAAACAAGTAAAGGGCAAGACGCCTCAAGAAGCATGGAGTGGTTATACGCCTAATGTCGCACACCTACGAATTTTTGGGTGTGTTGCATATGCTCAAGTACCTGAAGTCAAAAG
The DNA here is from genome assembly GCA_038442645.1 of Agave tequilana. Lineage (NCBI taxonomy): Eukaryota > Viridiplantae > Streptophyta > Magnoliopsida > Asparagales > Asparagaceae > Agave > Agave tequilana. The sequence continues at coordinate 133,485 of JAVJIF010031938.1, read as the reverse complement.
GAAGAAGCTTGACAATCATGGTGAAAAAATGCATTTTCATCGGATATAGCGAGGAGTCGAAGGCATACAAGCTTTACAATCCACTAACTAAGAAACTAGTAGTTAGTAGAGATGTTGTCTTCAATGAAGCTGAAGCATGGAGTTGGAGCAATGAAGAGACTGTCAAAGAGCAACCCATGGTGAATGAACCTGACGAGCCCCTACAAGAGGATCCACCACCAACTACACCACCATCTCCTCAACATGCTACACCGTCCTCTGCAAGAGGTTCTCCATCTTCTGGGGAAGGTAGTAGTAGCGAATCTTCCGTGCAACGAGGTCCAATCAAAATGAGAAGCCTCAGGGAGATCTATGAGCAGATAGAAGAAGATGGAGAAACTAATCTCTTTTATTTATATGCCGATCATGAGCCTCACTTTCCAAGAGGCTAAGGAAGAAGATTGTTGGCGATCAGCAATGAAGGAGGAGATGCATGCTATCTAGAAGAACGACACATGGGAGTTGACAACACTTTCACAAAATCACAAGGCGATAGGTGTCAAATGGGTGTACAAGATCAAACGCACAGCAGATGGTGAGGTTGATTGGTACAAGGCGAGGCTTGTGGCGAAAGGCTACAAACAAAAATACGGCATCGACTATGAAGAAGTCTTTGCACCAGTTGCTCGATTAGATACGGTGAGATTATTAATTTCACTTGCAGCTCATCATAGGTGGAAGTTATATCATCTAGATGTCAAGTCAGCATTTCTCAATGGTATTCTTGAAGAAGAGGTGTATGTACAACAACCAGAAGGTTTTCTGGTAAAAGGGCAAGAAGACAAAGTATATCACCTAAAGAAAGCCTTGTACGGCTCAAAGCAGGCACCACGGGGCCCGAATTGATGGTTATTTTCATCAAAACGGCTTCACTAAATGTCCTTATGAGCATGCAATCTACATGAAGAGGAACCATCAAGGTGAATTTCTAATAATTTGTCTTTATGTTGATGACTTGTTATACACAGGAAGTTGCGATGAGATGCTTGCTGAATTCAAGGAGGCGATGTTCAATGAATTTGAGATGACGGACAATGGATTGATGTCCTATTTTCTTGGTATCGAAGTGAAGCAACAACAAGATGGGATATTTATATCTCAAAAGAAGTACATGAAGGAGATCTTGGAGAAATTCAAGATGAGTAACCGCAACCCAGTAAACACCCCAAAAGCCACAGGAATGAAGCTATCAAGAGAAGGAATTGGAGATTTTGTAGACTCGACTCTTTTCAAAAGTCTCATCGGTAGCCTGAGGTACTTAACGATCACAAGGCCTGATATTGTTTACGGAGTCGGACTTGTGAGTCGCTATATGGAGACACCGAAGGAGTCTCATTGGCTAGCTGAAAAGAGAATTCTAAGGTATATCAAAGGCACACTCAACCTTGGTCTATTTTATACTTATGGTGAAACTGCAGAGTTAGTAGGCTATTCAGATAGCGACTGGGGAGGTGATAAAGATGAGAGGAAAAGCACCACTGGCTATGTCTTTTATCTTGGGCCAACTGCATTTTCATGGACCTAAAAGAAGTAAGGAGTTGTGGCCTTATCTTCATGCGAAGCAGAGTATGTTGCAGCTTCATCTACTGCATGTGAAGCTATTTGGTTGCGGAACATTTTAAAGGAATTGGATCATTCACAAGAAGAAGCAACTGTAATATTTGTGGGCAACAAATCAGCCATCCAACTTGCAAAGAACCCAGTACATCATGGGAGGAGCAAACATATAGATACACGGTTTCATTTTCTCAGAGACCATGTAAAGCAGAAACCTGTGGAGCTAGAGTATTGTCATACCATAGAGTAAGTAGCAGATATTTTCACCAAGCCATTGCCTATTGAAACTTTCAGAAGGCTAAAAGAAATGCTCGGTATGAAAAACATTTTGATTTGAGGGGGTGTGTTGGAATATCAAATAAAAATGTCTTTTTTGGAAGATGATGAGTCATCATCTTTAATTAGAAAGATTGAAGAGTCATCATTATCAATTTAGAAACGATGAGTCATCATCAATTAGGAGTCATCATCAAGTGAGTCATCATCAATTTGGAGGTTGCTATTCTTGAATTTGGAGGTTGCTATTCTTGTAAGTTTTGAAGCCTATAAAAGGCCATGTACCTCTTTGTTTTTTGTATCAAGCAATAAAGCAAGTAAGCAAGAAAAAAAAAGTTGCTCTCCTCTTAAAATTTTAGATTATAGTATATTAGTCCGTCGACTAGTATACAACACCCCCTCCCCCCCTCCGCGTTTCATTGATAAAAAAACTAATGAAAACAAACTCAAATGCGTATAAGAACTTTCTGTCCCTAGTACAACTATAAAGTGTGCACATGCAGGTGTCTGGAGAAATCGAAGCAGAATGATACAAATAAAAAAACTCTAAATGTAAGACACTCATTTGTCGTCACTGCAAGTGAGGCTCCAAGCTCCGCTGAAACAACTACTGCTGTCGCTGCTTCAAACTTGCAAACTTCCAGATGCTCATGCCCTCCTCCTGCGCTGCCAACAGAAGCTCCTCTCCTTTATAGTTGCCAGAACTCCTTCCTTCAAAAACCGCCCAGTCGAAAGTAGAACACCACTCTCTACATGATCTCCCACACCGTTTTCCTCTTCATTTTATTGACCTTCACCTGATTGTTAGATGGGAACATACCCACGAAATTCTCGAATTCGTTTCTAAAAAACCTCATGTATTCCCTGTAGCATCATCTTGAAGATGAATTCATCACTAATGAGATGTTCTCAGTTTGGCCTGTTGGTAGTCCTGCTGGGCTCCTCTGAGAACAGACAATATCTGTCGCAATCTACTAACTTGAGTATTCATATTTCATCCCACAAAGAATCACAAAATCCATGCTTCCTCAGAGGGGGAAAAAATAAAAAAAAATAAAACCTAAAAAACTGGGATATTCTACGTCTCTCATAAAAATAAAAACTTGTTACTCAAAGACCCAGCAGTTCTCAGCCATGATCTTTTCCTTCTCTTCGGCGGTGAAATCATCCTCAATGTCGAAGTACTCCCTCACCTCCTCCAACGTCTTGCTCTTGATCTCGTCGGCCACGGCCTGGCACGTGACATCCAGCAGCGCCTTCGAGTCGAGGTAGTTTGCGGCCAGGATCACGTCAAACAGCTCGTCCTTCTTCAGCCCCTTGATGAACTCCGCCTCCCACCGCCTCTTCTCCTCCGCGAGAGTCCCAGGGTCGTTGCGCCGGTTCCAGAACTCGAGGACCCTGGCGAGCACGGGGCCCGTGACGTTGGAGAGGGGCACGGCCGCCGCGGTGTCGCCGCAGTCGGGAGTCGAGGACGTGGTTGATTGTGGCTGATTCTTTGGTGGAGATTGACGACTCTACCTCGAAGCTTTCGCCGTCGTTGGTACACAGGACTACCATCTTCTTGTTGTTCTTTGAAGGCGATGAGGTCGAGGCCAAGCCCGAGGTGGAGGAGGCGGAGGCTTGATCAGAAGAAGAAGACATTGTTTGTTAATGCAAACCCTAACCCTAAGGAAATTTGAGGAATTGGAGGAGAGAGAAAGAGCAGGATTTAGTATATATAGGTCTCATATATGGGAAGTACGATTATTGTATGAAGCATATTTGGTTTCAAGTTTAACGTGCAACACTGTTACTACTAGGTTTGGGCCTTCGACCATATATACTATCCAATCTAATCAACTCATTCATCTTTATTTACTTTTACATTTTTAATATTCACTTGATCTAGATTAGAAAACTCATCAACTAATTTAAATCCCCCTTTATGTGAAACTTTGTAAAAATTATGATTCATGACATATCTCGTACATATTATTATTATTATGAATATATCCATATTATATCAAAAAGAGAACAAATCAGTTTACTACTCAATTTTCTTGAACACAAATCCTACTCAAAATTTGATTTAGAAATAAAAATAAATTAATAAATTGAGAAATTAAAAAGATTTCATAATTTAATTTAATAAAATTATATTTAAATTGAGTACCTTCCAAATCTTAGAAAAATATCAGTAGCATCGATATAGTTGAATAGATGTATAAAAAAAACTTTTATGGTTTATGATCTTTCTCATTGCTATGGGTAATTTCCTAAGGAATTAATTTACGCATCAAATTTGAGAGATAAGAAAAATCAATCACAGAAAATTCAACACAAACACAGAGACTTACGTGAAAAACCTAAAAGGGAAAAGCCACGGAGAGAGGGAGAGAGATTCCACTATAATAATGGTTATTACAATAGTGATCTTCTGGTGTGTTAAGGTTTCTGGGCTCAATTGATCATCCCCTTCAACGTTAGAAGGGATCTAGTATTTATACAGGTAGTATCTGTTAGATAAGACTCCAAAGTCCAGCTCTGTTTAAATATTTAACCACTTATCCCAAGGGCGGTTGCAACAGAACATCCTAGTTTTAATTGGTTAGGTGAGAGTTCACCCTTATTTGGTTGTCTGTGTCCAGCTGTGGATGTGATCGAGCCGTAACGGTGAGTTCAAATGGAGATTTGGCTTAGAGATAGGGATATTCATTACTGATTTTATCTTTTTCTTCTAACCACCTGAACTGCTCAGAGTTTGAATTGAACGGGGACTCTCGGTCAGTGGTTCTAGAAGCTGCCAAGTGTCGCGCGTCTGTTTAGTGCCGGATGGACACGTGGTGTGATCTCAGGGAGATCGAAAGTTGACCATTACAGATGCCCCTCTGCTTCCCTCTCTTTAGAGGGGGTTGAAACCTTCCTTCGGGAGGTATGGGTTCCCGGAAACTCTGAGAGATGGAGAGGAGAGAAAACAGAGAAGAGAACTTTGGACTTAGATTCGGGTCGATTGATGTCACTTTGATTTTTGCCTTGTAGCAGTACGTCTCTACAGGCTGGCATAGCCTTAAATGCGCGTCTCATCCGTAGTCACGTTGGTTAATTAGCTGCCATTTTTCGAGGAATTATGACGTTCGATGAAGGTGCGATGTATCCGGCGTGACAGTTCGAATCCGAAGTCGTAACACGTGTAGGTGCTGATCGAGTAGCTCTTTGTCTTCTCTGGGGATTAGAATTCTGAACGGTTGACGTTTGGGCTCCTTTTCCCTCTATAAATAGGGCGGAACTCTTCAGGAGTGATCTGAGCTGCTTCTTAAAAGTTTCTTGCTGCTAAAATTTTGTATTGTTCTGGGGGCGATGATGCCTCCTCCCTTCTTCATTCGGTGGAGGAAAGATAGGGAGAGGAAGACAATGGTTGTTGCGCTCTTGATGTTCAAGAGTCCTTTTGTCAAGAAGTTTTGGTTCTCATGATGGGTTCATCAAGTATCTTGGTTCTCGTGATGAGGCCTGACTATCAGGACAGACAGGGAACGTTTTAACTTTTGCTTAGTCTGCATATCTGGACTCTGGCTAGAACAGACCAGGTGGGAGTTGGAACTTGACCCCCCTTTCTTTCCTTGCAGCGAATATAGAGCAGGGATCATAAGGTGCTTGATGACAGTTCTGATCTTTGGGGCTGGCCTTCTACATTCTTATGGGATGCTTGTGCTTTGGCTGCCCCTGCTCCTGAGTTCATCTTTAGAGTTACGATCTTGGCATCGGTAGTCTCTTCCCCTTGCAGGATTCAGATGGTAGTTCGAGGCATGGTCTCTCTTTCTAGTGTCTTTCTGGGGGTTATCGGCACGCTTGCCCTTCCGATCTAGTGGATTGTTTGTTTAGGAGTCATCTCATGGATGTCATTGAGGGCGTAGCTGAGGGTATCTGATTTTTCTCTCAAGAAGAACATACATGTAACAAATCTTGCATCACTCTTATTAGATGTAATTATACTTGAAGTTGATGGATGTAATCGAAAACAACTTTATAATAAAGCAGAGAATTTTTAGTGAAAGCATTATTTGGGTCTTGCCTTGTTTGGGATTGTGATTTGACTTTTTGTTGTGTCTGCGTGGGGAGCTATTTTGGTTTCGAAACGCTTGGAATGATTTGGAATGTAGTTCCCAAATGGGGTTCGTTCCCCAATGGTACCTGCGAATGTTACCTGAGTGGGAAAGCTCCCAGCTTCGAAGTTGTGTTGTCGTGTTGGTCATCCGGGTACGCCTTGAGGTAGACTGTTGACTCGCTTAGGTGGCCATCAGGGAAAGTCTCATTGTAGGCTGACTCTGGGCATCCAACATTGAGGAGCCCCCATCTTTCAGGAGGCTCCACGAAGGGTCGTTGTTAAGGTAAAGACTCGTATAGGCGGTTGACTTGCTCGGGCAGCCATCAGGGTATATCTCATTATAAGCCAGCTTCGAGTATTCAACATGGGCGAGCCCCCATCTTTCAGGAGACTGCCCGAAGGGTCGCCTTCAGGGTGAAGACCGTATAGGCGGTTAACATGCCCGGGCGGCCATCAGGGTATATCCCATTATAGGCTGGCCTCGAGCATCCAACGTGGGGTGAGCCCCCATCTTTCAGGAGACTCCCTGAAGGGTCACCGTCAGGGTGAAAACCGCATAAGCAGTTTATCTGCTCGGGCGGCCATCAGCTTATATGTCACGTCCCGCTTCCCAAAATACGTAGAAATAGAGTCGCAATGAGAGTCGGCGATGTATGTACGCGAGGAGAATACCCCACGTATGCACGCTAAGCCTAAAGTAATCTGAACAAGCTATATATTCACTATGAAGAATTAACATCACTACAATAATACATATAATGTCCACACATGATCTCAGATGAATAAAAGAATGAAATAAGCAATGAGTCCAATATGTCTGGAATCAAGGAAACAATAGAATAAAAGAAAGTAAGAATACCAATAATTGAAAGTGAAAACTCAAGGCTCCTCGAGATGTCTGTGATCCTCTCCAAATACCTGATCAGTAAGATAACATGTAAAGACTTGGATGTGCAAATCCAGAGAGTCAGAACTCCCATTGAGTGTATAAGAATAAAGGAGAAGGTGCACGTGCATATAACGTGTGATTATATATGATACTATCATGAAGTTATACTGGATAAGGAAAATGACATGAATAATATGGTAATAAGAAGAGAGTATGGTGCAATAAATATCAATCAGCATAGTACAAGCATCATGATGACAATAATAAAGTCAGTCAGTACTAAATAACATGCAAAATATAAATGGACAGTAATAAAGTCAGTCAGTACTACAGTCAGGTGTACAATCAGGTCAAATGTACCATCAGGTGTCTAACATAATATACATGTATCAGGTGAACACAATCAGTCACAATATATTATGGACAGTTCTTTTTTATTTATTATGTTAGCGAACACCAATTGCCACCTGTAATAAACGGGTCCCAAACTACGCCTATTACACGTGTCAATCAGGGTCCTAAGTTATTGAAACTGATAGAAAAGATATTCTCTATACTTTAGGTGGGTCCCATACATACTCAGGGCCACGACTCAGACGCCTGGCGCTGAACCAGGCCTACCGCCAGGTACTACAGTAACAATATAACGATAACAGTGTGAGATGTCAGTCATCCTAGGAGCCCTGCAGTGGAACCTTATCTCGGTTACGCAACCTGTATCCTATGTCTACCCAAATACAGGCGTTGTCTCCTCCATCAATTCTCCCAATCCCGGTGTAAGTTATCTATTTATATTATTATTTAATTCAGTTATAACAATCAATATCCCTGTTACCTATAATACTGAGTTGATACAGTGACAGTAACAGTACAATATATTAATAAACAGAAATCGTATACATGATGAACAGTAACAAGAACAATAAACAATATCAGTAACCGTGTATACGATGAACAATAGGATTGCACATGGTGTTACAGTTTAACAATACTCTTCTAGTGATTTTTCAGTAACGTGAAATAATACTAGTAACAGCTTTAGACAATGATTCTTTACACTACAGTCCCGTCTAGAATCGAACAAAATCTCATCCACTGAACTGTAACTAATCCATCAGCTTATAATCTTGATACAGTCATCGTGAACATCACAAATCAAGTCCATGTCAGAGTAACGCGTATAGTAAACCACCATCTCAATGAATCAACAATCAGTTCTATCATCGCCACCAATCTACTTTAATCATCTAAATCACTAATATATCTGAATCTCTATAACTACATGTTCTAATACATCTGATCAAATTCTCACATTCCAATCCGATCAAGATCGTCACACTCTCACTTCTATCAAGGTCAATCATAAGATCCTAAAACTCAAGTAACATATCAAATACATATATCTAAAATTCACTAGGTCAGGTCAACCCAATCAACACCTATTTCTCAACCTCCAAGTCAATTCTAATCCAGTCGAGTCTATTGACAAGTTCAAGATTTCATTCTTTCAATAAAGTATCTCCTATTTAAGCAATCATTGATATCCAATTAACTTTTCATCTGGTTTATCTCCAACAAAGAAGAAACAAGTCTGATATTCAATTTACATAAAATATAAACTTTTAGCTAAAATCACGAGCTGATTAAACTCAAGATCAATCTAATACTCAGTCTAGCAATCATAATGACCGGATTCAAGTTAAAATGGTAAACATCTCCACATGAAATGATAAAAGCACAAATAGTTCAATGATAGAATATTGAATCTATATATCTAAAATGTAAAGATTGCATCCCGTCCATCGTCTATAGTATCTCTAAATCATCTCTCCAAATATGACAATACCAGTCTAGTAATCCACTATACCTTTTTAAGATCCACTATTTTACTGGTTCGATTTGTCCCAACTACAAGTCAAGCTTACTCTGACTACATCCATTAAAAAGTCCACGTATCAACTACTGAATAACTAACTCAATATCAGGTCAACAATCTATCAAATACATTTCAGTCCTAAACACTACTACTCTGGTATAGATATCATCTAAGTGAGTATGGTTATGAACAGTAATTAACATGTACAAACAATATCTGAACATGGTGATAATTAAACAGAAATATAATCTAATAAAAACAAATAAAATATTCACTGATAATGGTAAATAATAATAATGCAAAAGTAAACACTCATATGAAATAACGCGCAATTGGATATGAATCGCTGCAACATACAACCAAACACATGAACTCACACGAACATAAATATACATACGTACTGGTATACACCCGTACACATATACATACCACATACATATTATATACACAATCATGCACACGTATACACACATTACGCATGCATAAAACAAACATCAACAAACCAACCACACACAATACATATTATATATACATACCCACCCATGATACACATGCAAATAACACACAATAATTAACACACACATTATAAACCAACACATATAACATAAAATGAAAGAGAGAGAAATAGAGAATGAGAGAAGAAGGCAGATGAACTCACGGCTATGGTGTATTGCTTGCCGGTGGAGGCAGAAGCTGCGGAGGCTCACGATGGCTTGCCTGAGTACCCGCGGAGAAGGTCAAGCTGCCGTAGGGCTCGCGGAGCTCGTCAGAGATAAGAGCGGGGCTAAGAGAGGGCTGTGGCAGCCTGCATCCCTGGGAGAAGAGGGCTGCTGTGCTCTACCGGTAGGGGATTCGGCGAGTGTGCCGTTGTCGTGGCCAAGGTTGGGTGAGGGGTGGTGGAGCTCTGGGCTGCCGCGATGGTTGCCAGATGGTGTAGAAGGAGGAGAGGATGGCATGGCTTGGGATGATGGCGTAGATGGTTCATAGGGGAAGATGGAGAAGGCCATGGTGTGGTGAAGCCCGAGGAGCTGCTATAGGGGAGGAGGCATGGACTGTGGGGGGTGGTGCTCGGCCAAGGGCTCCGGGTATGACCATGGCATGGATGGGCAGGAGATGGGTGGGGAGATAATGCAAGCATGGGAGCAGGGGCTCTGTTGTGTGCTATGGAGGAGGTGGGGAGAGCTTGGTGGATGCAGTGGTTTGTTGGTTGTTGTTGATGGGTACTGACAGCCATGTAGGTGGGTACTGCCGGCCATGTAGAGGAGAAGGAGGAGAGGAGGGCTTTGGGGTTAGAGATGGGCACGCTGGAGGTTGCTGAGAGAGAGGAGGGTAGCCACGGAGGGGGGTGATCTCATGGTTTTGCGGCGGTGAAGAAGAAGGGTTAGGATTGATGATTAGGGTTAAGTTAGAGAAGATTATATATATAAGGGAAGAGGTAAGAGGGAATGGGTTATTAGGTATTGGGTATTAGGTATTGGAATTGGGTTTGGATAATGGGTTGGATTTGGGAATATAATGGGTATGGGAAAAAGGAAATAAGATGAGAGGAGATGGGCTTATGGGTTCAACGGTTGGGCTCTCGAGTTATGGCTAAAGAAAATGAAAGGAAAATAAGAAGAGAGAAGAGATGGCCTTGGTTTTGGGCTCAAAGGATTGGGCTTGGAAAATTAGAAAAATGCAAATAACAATAACAAAATATGAACAATAATAATAATAAGTATGCATAAAAGGCTAATAAAAATAACCAATACAAAATACATGTATACACTTTAAAAATACTATTATTTATTACTAAAATGATATTATAGAATAGGGATATTACAATATATATCATTATAGGCTGGCTCCGAGCATCCAATATGAGCGAGCCCCCATCTTTCAGGAGACTCCCCGAAGGGTCGCCGTCAGGGTGAAGACCCCTATATGTAGTTGACCTGCTTGGGCGGCCATCAGGGTATATCCCATTATAGATTGGCTCCGAGCATCTAACATGGGCGAACCCCCATCTTTTTGGAGACTCCCCGAAGGGTCACCGTTAGGGTGACCCATATAGGAGGTTGACCTTCTTGGGCGGCCATCAAGGTATATCTCATTATAGGTTGGTTTCGAGCATCCAATATGGGCGAGCCGCCATCTTCCAGGAGACTTCCCGAAGGGTCTCTATGAGGGTGAAGACCCGTATAGGCAGTTGACCTGCTCGGGCCACAATCAGGGTATATCTCATTATAGCCGACTTCGAGCATCCAACGTGGGCGAGCCCCCATCTTTCATGCGACTCCCCGAAGGATCACCGTCAGGGTGCAGACCCGTTTAGGCGATCGACCTGCCCAGGCGGCCATCAGGGTATATCCCGTTATAGGCTGGCTTTGAACAGTCAACATGGGCGAGCCTCTATCTTTCAGGAATCTTCCCAAAGGGTCGTCGTCGGGGTGAAAACCCGTATAGGCTATTGAGAGTATACTCAGGGTGGATATTAGAATTTGGTGGAACACAATTAAGATAGCAGAAAATGATCTTTTCATTGAATATTACATGACATACATATAATATCATACTGGAAGTGAAAAGAATTCCATTGCTTTTTGAGTTAGTTCCATCCTGATTGGCCAAGGTGTACGACCCCTTACCTTCTCGAGCGATGATGATGTAGGGGCCCTCCCAGTTGGGTCCCAACTTCCCTTGGTCCCTCTGTCACGTAGTTTGAATCATGCACTTCAGGATCAGGTCTCTGACTTTGAATTCTTGAACTTTTACCTTTTTGTAGTGTGCGGCCCGGATCTGCTATTGATAGGCCATGATACGGATTTGGGCTTGTAGTCGCCTTTTCTCTGAGTGATCCAGCATCAAGTGGGGTGGGGCTTTGTTCTGATCTTGGACCACTCTTTTCACTCGGAGTATTGGCATGCTGATATCGACTGAGATGATCACCTCTGTTCTGTATGCCATGAGAACGGAGTTTCATCGGTCGGGATACGTTGGTGGTCCTGTAGGCTCAGAGCACTCCGGAGAGTTTCTCCACCTGTTTGCCTTTAGTTTTGTCTAGACTTTTGCGCAGGTTGTAGAGGATAGTGTGATTGCTGATCTCAGTCTGGTCATTGCCTTAAGGATAATAAGGTGTGGAGAATCGATGGGTGATCTTGTGCGTGGCGTAGAAGCTGGCTACTTGCTTGCTGACAAAGTCTGTTCTGCTGTCAGAGATAATGGTGTGGGGGAGCCCAAAGCGACACACTATATTCTGTCAGAGAAACTTGACAATCTGCTACCTGGTGATTTCGGAGAGTAACACTGCCTCGACCCATTTGGTGAAATAGTCGGTGGTTATCAGCAGGAACTGTAACTGAGGTTATACTCGGAAGAGTGGTCCAACTACGTCCAGCACCCATTGTATGAAGGGCCAGGGACTGCGCAAGGAGTGAAATTAGTGCTCGCCCTGTTTAACGTTGGAGCGAACTTCTGACATTGCGGGCATTTCTTCACATAATCCTTGGCGTCGTTGAACATCTTGGGCCAGTAGTACCCTTAGTTGATGACTTTGTGGATGAGGGAGCATCCTCCCGTGTGGTTCCCACAGTGGCCATTGTGAATTTCTTATATCACTTTCTGAGCTTTGTCTGATCCGAGACATCTCATATACTGGTCAGAGTGGAGTTCGGAGTATGATTTCTTGTATAGGATGCCCCCGCGAAGTGTGTACCTGGTAGCCAAGTATTGGAGCTTCCGTGCCTCCACCCTATCGTCAAGAAGTGTTCCGTCTTATATCAATATAGTAAAATTTATAGTTCAAATATTAATATCTCCTGTCATGACTAAACTAGTAGTCAAGTTTAGGATACCTCTAAAATTAGTAGAGGGCAACAACTATTATTGTAAAAAGCCAAAAAATTATAAGGATCTTCATCAAGCTCGAACTCCAAGCCTGATAGTTATATAACCACTTCATTTGAGTTTGGTGAAGATTTTTAACATATGAAATTTTCAATCCTGCAATAGTGGAAAGAGCATTCAACATAATTCTCTATCATTATCATGGTAATTTTTGTTAAACAAATCTTAGGACACTGGTGTACAGTACTTTTTGAGTAAGCATTTGATGCGGGGAAAATATTTTAGATCAAACCCATTCGAATATGTCCCCTAAATCAGTAGAGGCTCAATCATGTCTTAATGATTAGACAAAAGCAGCGTTAAGGTAACAAAAATCGTGCGGGAAAAAATAAAGACTTTATGAAAATGACGACCATCAAAATAAAAGAAAGTGATTGAGGTAAGATATGGGGAATGAAGTAAGAGAACTACGTGGGCTTTGATTCCTCTAGATCCCAAGAGGATACGTAGGCAACTTAATTATGATAAGGATTAAATTCAAGCACGTTTTTATTTTTTAATCATTTTGTTAATTTTTCTAATATTTAAAAATTAATATTCTACGGAGTTGAAACGATTTAAGAACCAAAAACAAAAAAAAAGACCAAACTCGATTCTAGAACTGAACACGACCCGGTTCCGGAATCGTAACCGGCCGGCACCGGTCTGGTTCCGGAACTAGGGTTGGGTCTATTTTTAAGGGGGGAAATGTATTCTTGTTTACAGGTTTGAACTTTGATAATCTAAACTTTTCTTTATCATTTTTTGCTTCTAGTGGATCAGTAGATAAATATATTGCTGTAGTTCAGGCTCTGAAAAATTTAGATATTGCAAAGCTGTTTTGATATATGTGCTATTTTGAAACATTTATTGTCCAATCACTGCAGATTTTAAAATACTTTTCATCCTGAAAGATTTGTATTAAGTCTTGTTGTTATCTAAAAAATGTTTTAGCCACCAATCTCTCTCTCATTCTCTTGGGCCCTAACTAGGTCCCTCTCCTGAACTCGACCCTAACCCAACCCTAATCATCTTCCTCGACAGCTCACCCCATACCCAATCCCAACCAGCCTCATTTTTCTGCCCGTCTCTCTTTCGTGGCCCTAACCAGGTCCTAATCCCGTCATTCATCTTAGCTCCTCACTGTTGTTGTCTCGTCGTCATCTAAATCTCCCCACCTGTTGTCATATAAGCTCACTCCACTCCCGATCCTGACACTTCCCCCATGGCCGAGTCTGCAGCAGAGCCCGACCATGTCGGCTACAGGGTATCTCAAAACCAATTACTCATTTCTCATTTCTCTATTCTCTTTGGCATTAGTTATCTCAATATGTTTGTATGTTACAATGCTTTCAGCAGACTTTAAAATTTTGAATGCTTATTTAGTTACCGCTTTAGCTCTATTTGAACTAAAATTTGTCTTTTTCATGGGAAATTCAAGTTCTAGTCTACAACAAGAGAACTTGAGAAAAAGAAATCATCTGTTTTTTATTACTAGCATGTATAGGTGTTTACTGTAATTGGTACAAGATTGAGTTAATTGCAGATGATTAATAAGTAATATTTGTGATACCAAATTAGGTACAATGTCTAACGTGAATTTCTCTTTTCTTTGTTGGTTAAATGATAACTAACAATAAATAAGGAGAAATGCCAACATATGTTGATGGAATAGTAAAATCAATGCTAGCAAAAAAGTCAATCACAAACGTTAATTGGTAGAGAAAATCCATCACATTACAAAAATTAATATAATGATTATTAGATTCACTTAACATGCAAGTGGCCAGTTGCACACGAGTATTACCAAGCAGTGAAAATATCAGACAATGAAGACACATGTGTTATGCTTGAATTATACCTATCCATTAATATCATAGAGTTATATATGAAGAAAAAATTTGTGTGTCATCAATTGCCTGAAGGTCATGGAGAATTCTCTCGTATGGTTGATTTGGACAATGAAAGGCTTCACGCCACTGATACAACACGTTCCACACGTCGACGAGCGTCAAAAAGTTTTGACATATATTAGTAAGCACTCATTTAATTTTCGATAATGAGTCAATGGGCTTCATGAAGATTGTGAAGGTCCTAAACAAAATAGATGTAGTAATTGCAAATAATTTGACCACTATAAACTTACCCCTGCCTCTTCCATTAGGTAAATATTTGCGTCTATCTGGTCACTATAATTAAGAATATTAATTGATCAATTTAATATTGCTAATACTTCATATGATTGATATAACCATACAATGAATGTTGTTTAATTTTGATTTCCATTATTTCTAAAAGAATTGTATTCATGGGCGGGCGAAACATCCATGGACCCAGGGGCAGCCAGTTCTGATGTTCTCTACTTGCAGGATGAGCATCGATTCGCTAAAATTGATGCAAGCCGGGTAATTGATTAGTGTTCAATTTTATATCATTTTGCATCACATTTTCATGCATATTATCAATAATAATGAGCTTTTTAATTATCAATAATAATGAGCTTTTTAATGGCTATTTCTATTAAATTTCAGGTTCACTCTCTAATAAAGAAGAAGGCCCATATTATCAATAATAACAAGCTTTTTAATGGCTGTTTCTCTTAAATTTTAGGTCCACTCTCTAATGAAGAAGAAGGCCCAAATCCAAGCTAATTCAAGAATTTAAAGGAGATTAAAGGAGATTAATTCGCGCATCGCGCCGCCACAAGCCTGACACCCTTACCAGCTGCCTGTAATCCTAGCCTGCCACCAATGTTGATAATCTATCACCGATCAAACAACAGAGATACATCGAGTTGAAGACTCGGCGCGGAAGCGGAAGCGTAGAAGATCTACCACTAGCAAGCAATCATCACACAACCAAGAAATACAAAATTTAACATGGTTCAACATTATGCCTACGTCCACGGGGAGGAGGGGAGAAATCTTTATTGAAAATAGAGAAGAAAATTTAAAAGTTACAAGAAGATCTCTCTCTTACAACTCTCAATGGTAGAATTCTAGAATTTCTCTTGAATTCTTGACACACCTTCAAAAAGCCACCTCAAGGGGTTCATATAAGCACCTAGGATGATCCTAATCCAATACAAACTCAAATCAGCACCTACTTAGAGAAATAGAAAACTCGTATCCAAATCAAAACAAGAGACAGATCCATATTAGAAAACTGTCAAAACCTAAATTCCTCTCCAATGAATATGAGGACAGATCCTATTAGGAAACTGCCAGAACTTGAATTTTTCTCTAATGAATATGAGGCTCTCAAATACTAACAATTTCCACCTTGACTCATGTTCATTGAGTCCCTCCGTAGAAATTGGTCTCTGCTTCATTTGCCTTCCTTTCTCTCCCCTTTTGTGACTTCACATGACTCTCTCCCAAGAGTTTGTTCGCCACTTTATCTTTGGAGAACCTTAATAAAGTTCAGAGATGCTCCGAACTTCTCCACCGGAATGATCTTCGTCATCATATCTGCTGGATTCTTTTTCGTACTGATCTTTACCAAATCGATCACCTTATCATCCACAACCCACTGACATATCTTGTGATACCTCACATCAATGTGCTTCATCCACTTGTGATACCTGTGATCATTAGCGAGATGAATCACACTTTTGCTGTCACAATGAACACGAACTGAATCCTGTATGATACGAAATATCTCAACTAATCCTTTCAACCACAAAGCTTTCTTTGATGTTTCAACTGCAGCCATATACTCCACTTCTATCGTTGGAAAAGCAATTATATCTTGTACCTTTGCCTTTCAACTAATGATGCACTCAGCTACTATGAACACATAGCCCATCGTAGATCTTCGCTAATCAAGATCTCCTGCATAATCTGCATCAACATAGCTTTATAATAATTTAGGCTTCCCTGTTTTCAATCTCTGAAACACCAAGTCTAGTCTCGCATCTCCTCGCAGATATCGTAGCACCCACTTCATTGCTTCCTAATGTTATTTTCCTGGATTTAACATGAACCGACTTACTATACTAACTGTATAGGCTAAGTCAGGCCTAGTGCAAACCATAGCATACACGAGTGATCCCATTGCACTAGCTTATGGTACTAGAGACATCTCCTCCTTCTCTTCTGATGATTGTGGACACTACTTGGCGGATAATTTGAAATGACCTGCCAAAGGAGTGGTGATTGGTCTTACTTCTATCATGTTGAATCTCTTCAACACCTTGAGAATATAGTTCTCCTGGGATAGCCAAAATCTGCCTGAGCCTTTGTCTCGAGTGATATCTATATCTAAGATTTTCTTGGCATCTCTAAAATCCTTCATGTTAAATTCCTTCTAGAGCTGAGCTTTAAGCTCTGAACATGTGTCTTTTTTCTCGCAGCAATCATCATATCATCCACTTATAACAGCAAATATGTCGGAACGTCACTCTGCTTGAAATAGACACAACTATCATACTCACATCAATTGTATTTGGCCTTGATCATGAAAGAGTCGAACCGTTTGTACCACTGTCTGGGAGACTGCTTAAGTCAATAGAGGGACTTCTTTAGAAGACACGCCTTATTTTCTTTACCTTTCTGAATATAACCTTTAGGTTTTTTTATGTATATCTTCTCCTCCAGCTCACTATGCAGAAATGGTGTTTTAACATCCATCTGCTCCAATTCTAGATCAAACTAAACAACAATCGCCAATAACATCTGAATAGATGTATTCTTGACTACAGGAGAAAAATCTCATTGTAGTCGATACCCTCCTTCTGAGTATATCCTTTGGCAACTAACCTTGCCTTGTACTTCTCATTGTCCTTCTTACAAAAGACCCGTCTGCAACCTATTACCTTGGAGTCTTTTGAAAGATTGACTAATGTCATGTTTGATAAAAATTCAAAGACTCCATCTCTTGCTCCATGGCTGTAATCCACTTGCTGTGGTCATCTGCCTCGATTGTTTTCTTGTAAATGTCAGGTTCTTCTATTTCTGTTACTAATGTGAAAGAGACATGATCATCGTCCCAGCCATACCTCAATGGTCTAAATTGCTCTTGAGTAGCCTCCTGGTTGTCTCCATCTGGATCTGAGGAGTGGTTTTCTAACCCTTTAGGTCTTTTAAAGCTTTCTGAGAATTTAAATTCTTTTTTCTGAGTGTCTGTCGAACTGTCTAAAGCTTCACCTTGCGCTTTATCTTTCGTCTCTGACTTTTCTCGCAACATTGATTCTTCGTCAAAGACCACATCTCTGTTGGTAAAGGCGCTCCTTTTCTCGGGATCCCAAAGTTTGAAAACCTTGACTCTTTTGGTGAACCCGATGAAGATACACTTCTTAAACTTGGACTCCAATTTGCACCTTTTCTGACTATCAACCAAACTATATGCTGAGCAACCGAAAATTCGTAAGGATGAATAGTCCACAAGATAATCCTCGTCGTATCTCCTCTAGGATCTGAAGATCAATAGCTGTTGATGGTGACATATTTATCTGATAACTCGCATGATTCACCGCCTCTGCTCAAAATCCTTCTGACATGTCAGTCTGTAATCTGATACTACAGGCACGTTCTGTATGTGTTCCGATTCATGCTCTCTGCCGCTCTGCTTTATTCTAGTTGCCCTGAAATACTTAGCTGGTATTTGATGCCCTTGCTTGCTAAGTAGTCATTGAATTCATTAGAGGTGTACTCGCCTTCATTATCGGACCTCAAGATTTTCACCTTCCGCCCCGTTTGATTTTCCATCAAAGTTTTTCACTCCTTGAACTTCTGAAATACTTTCGATTTTTTGCTTCAAGAAGTACACCCAAAATATTCTTGAAAAATCATCTATGAAAGTAATATAATACCTAGCACCTTCAATGCATGCAAATGGTGAAGGCCCCCACACATCCGTGTATATGAGATCTAGCAAGCCCTTTGTCTTGTGCTGAGATGTAGAGAAAGCTACTCTACGTTGCCTACCCATAATGCAAAATTTACAAAGATCAAGTTTGTAATATTTGATACCTGGTAGAGCACTCCTTTTGTGCAGGGCTTGAAGATCTCGCTCGCTCATGTGTCCAAGACGCATGTGTCAAAGTCTTGTAGTATCCTCCTTCTCTGTTGTTACTGAAGCATCTCCAATAATAATGCTTCCTGTTAACTTGTACAAGTTTGCTGTCGGTTCTTCTTTGAGAATTGTCATGGAGCCTCTAGTAACTTTGATTCCTCCATCTGCACCAGAAAACTTGTACCCTCGAGCTTTCAAAGCTCCAATGACAGAAGATTCTCCTTTAAATCTAGAACATGTTGAACGTTCGTGAGGGTTCAAACCTGTATATCAAATATCCTCGTACGGATGTTGCCGATGCCAATAGTCTTACACATGATATAGTTTCCCATCAGGACAGAGCCTCCATCATAAGGCTTATAAGTACTGAATCACTCTCTTTGGGCACATGTGATATGTGCATCCCGAGTCAAGTAACCAAGCATTTGAGTATTTACCTTTTTCTGACTCAGCCGTCAAGACATCACATGAATTCTCATCTGCATCTTCGACAACCCCGGCTTAATCTGACTTTTCATGGTACTAGCCCCGTCAGAATTTTTTTTCGCCTTTCCTCTTCAGTATCTCCTTGTATTTCATACAATTTTTCTTGATATGTCCTGATTTCTTGTAAAAGTAGAAAGAGAAACTATTAGAAGCCTCTGGATCCCTTACTCTTTGATCTTCTGTTTTGGCCCTTGATAAACAATCCTAAGGCCTCCTCTGTAAAATTTGCCTTCTTCATTAGCTCATTATTTTGGAGCATCTGCCCGATATATTCTAACTCTAAGGTCTCCTTACCATATATGATGGTGGTTGCCAAGTGGTCATAATTTGATGGAAGAGAAAGAGTAACAGAAAAAATTTTTCTTCTTCTATCATAACCTCTAGAGCTAACAAGTCGCTTAAAATTCTATTAAAAGCATTGAAATATTGTAGAATAGACGTACCTTCCTTCATCCAAAGGCTGTATAACTGTTTCTTCATGAATTGCTTGTTCGACAAATTCTTTGTCATGTAAAGGCTCTCCAGCCTACACCAAAGACCATCAGTTGTCTCCTCGTTCATCCTGTTGTAGAGTACCTCATCTGATAGGCATAGTAAGATCGTCGCCTTTGTGCGAAAGTGATGTCGTTCCACTTATCATCCTCCATCTTCGATGATTTCTTCTCAATACCAAGTAAGGCCTTGTGTGTGCCCTTCTTCACGAGCAATGATGTCACTCGCATCTTCCACAATAGGAAGTTGGACTTCTTATCGAATTTCTCCATCTCGAACTTGGTTGTCGTGGTCGTCTTACTAGCCATTGCTCTGATACCAATTGTTGATGATCTATCACCGATTAAACAACAGAGATACACTGAGTTGAAGACTCGGCAGTGGAAGCGGAAGCGTAGAAGATCTACCACTAGCAAGCAATTATCACAAAATCAAGGAACACAAGATTTAACGTGGTTCGGCAATGTGCCTATGTCCATGGGGAGGAGAGAAGAAATCTTTATTGAAAACAAAGAAGAAAATATAAGAGTTAAAAGAAGATCTCTCTCTTACAACTCTCAATGGTGAAATTCTAGAATTTCTCTTGAATTCTTGACACACCTTCAAAAGGTCACCCCCAAGGGGTTTATATAAGCACCTAAGATGATTCTAATCCAATACGAACTCAAATCAGCACCTCCTCAGAGAAATAGGAAACTCGTATTCAAATCAAAACAGGTGACAGAGTCATATTAGGAAACTGCCAAAAACTTGAATTCTTCTCTAATGAATATAAGGACAGATCCGTATTAGAAAACTACCAGAACCTGAATTCTTCTTCAATGAATATGAGGCACTCCAAATACTAATAGCCAACCCCACCTCGACCTCCCATTCTCTTCTTCTTCTCCCCTTCATGATGTTGCTATCGCCGCCCATCCTCTCTCTCTCTGTGTGTGTATCCCTCCCTCTCCCTTTCTCTCTTTGTATCTCTCTCTTACTGCATCCACAACCATATGCAAACTCGAACAATTTAGATCCAAACCCGTTACCTCTTCAACCATAACCCAAACCCAATAAAAACCGGACCCGTTATGACTCTAGACCTGTTACCGTTCGAGTTTGTTTTTCAGGTGTTTTCTCAGACGTTTGGAGACCAAATCGAACCGTTTCCATAGCGTTGGCACTGTGAAGGCCAGAGCTGCATGTCTGCAACATACTTGTGAGTGTTTTAACTTTTTTTAACTAAATTATGTTTTATTGTGAGTGTTTTCATTTTAAAATAAATTATATTTTATTGTTGATAATTTGTTTATTTAGAAAATAGTTTGTTTATTTTTAATTACTAAATTGTTTATAGAATTGTAACCTGGTTTTGATTTAAAACTCCGTGAGTGTCTATTTACTTTATGCTGATATTTATTTATTTCTGTTAGTTAGTATTTTTCACTTTCTTCAATAAATTATTGCATCAAGTAATTATTCACTTTTTAAATTGTTTAATTAATTTTTTAGTATTTATAAATTGTAAATGTTATGAAATAATTGATAATATAATATTTTGTCCTGTATTGTTCATGTACATCTGCATTTAATTATTTTACATGTCCTAGATAAATAAATATTGATTTAAAAATCAATTGGTGGAATACAGAATCGTTGTTCTTTAGAAATAATGCCTTTATTTGATCTTTAAGACCTACTCATCTAGAGGAATGCAATAAATTATCGATAGTAGACTATTATACTGTAAGAGAGTTGAATATTTTGGTGATAACAGATTAGATATATACTTGATGTTTAAATACATATGGATTCGATATCTTGTCACCGAGATATTAGTGTTTCTATCAGTTCTTATTTAGTTATTTTTCATTTTGAATTTGGATCTAGTTGTGATGAACCTTAAACTGTAATTTGATCTGATCTTGAGTTTTGATTAGTTCATGATTGTAGATAAATGTGTATATTTTATGTGAATTATTTATCAGACTTGTATTCCTTTATTTGGTGTTAATTCAAATAAAAATTGATTGGATTTTGAGTATTTGAGTAGATTAACAGAAATTAGAGAACTACTTTATTGGTTAATTAAACTCATGATTGGTTTTCTCTAATTCTCTTGATAATGAATTTGTTATTTTGATATTTAGATATGTGTATAGACTTAATTAGAGTTAAAATTTGACTTGATATTTATATTCCTTACATTGGATCTTGATTAATATTTAGATGGGATTGACGATGGTTGGATTTTGATTATACATATAAATATCCTACTTTTAAATTTTGATGTGTATCAGGGATTGATTTTGAGTTATTGACAATAAGGGTTTCTGAATTCACTCTCTGATCAGTCTGTCAGTGTATTGATGAGTTTGTTAATGTTGAGTAGAAGATGTATAGACATTTTAGGATTCGTGTTGCTTGAGGATGTTTTACTCTTTAGTTATGATCTCGATCTCCTTTGATTATATTTGATCTTAAGAATATTCAGTGGACTTCATTTCATGATTAGTTCTTAATTATTTCAGTTATTAAGTTATAAACATAGATATATTGTGATAGTGATATCATCGATATTAGTGACCTTATATCTCTAGAGTTTTACAACCGTTATCAGTTATCAGTTATTTATGACATCAGCAATAGTTAGAGATATTCAGTCACTAGTTTATTTTTAATAATAACTTATATTATTGTCATCTTCATAAAAGACATCACAATCCAGGAAAAAGGGTAATTGTCTGAAAATACATATTGTGTATTTTGAAATAACTTAAGAAAGTTAGCCGAAGTTGAGTTCCACCATGGAGAACCAAGGTAGTATTGGCTACATGTTATCATTTGTCAATTATTCAGCTATTGTCCTTTGCCTAGATTGTAGCTTCACACCAGTTTTTCTTTTTTGTGTGGGGTTGTAGTCTCGATTATTAGGGTTTTGCAGCCTGTCCTGGTTCAGTGCCATGATTGTTAGACCATGGACATGCGTGGTATCTTTCTAAAACACATGCACTTCATTACCAGGCAACTACGATAATGATAATATTTTTGATATGTGGGAAAATAATGGTAGTATTGGATGCAACTAAGTACCACATTAATTAGGTTAATAAAAATAAACAACAAATTAAAGATACATGCTAGGTTACACATTTTTGAGTATCAGTCATTTATTTTACAGTGATGTGAGTTATATTTTTATTATACTAATTGTTATAGTACTAATTATTACTGCACCGATTGTCATTGTAATGTATTTTTTTATTATACTGATTGTTATTCATTACAAACCATTTATACACGTGCACGTTCTCTTATTTTACACTCATTAGGTCGCTTTATGACGACCCTGAATTTGCATATCCAGGCTTAGAAAAGTTTTATTCTGTTGAGTAAATGTCTGATAAGGATCACACATATTAAGAAGAACCAAGAGCTTCCTTACTTAGTCATCATCTCTCTGGTAGTGATTATGCCTCTCTTTATTTTTATTCAGTTTATTTGGTTCTCTATATATTTTAGGCTCAGCCTTTATTCCATTCTTTATTCATATCTTATATTGTATGAGAAATTATATATTATATAGTAGTGTAATGATGTCATTATAGTAGATTTATATAACTTGTTCAGGTTACATAAGGATTAGCGCGTATATGCGGGGTAATCTTCTCGCGTATATGGTCGCCGATTCTCGTAGCGTCTCTGCTCCAGTATATTTTGGGAAGCGGGGCATGACATAGGTTGATAGATCGATCAGATAGATAACATGGGGCATCAAGTATTAATTGATGATTCTTAGACGATTTTGATATTGCAGGGATGACTACATTCATCAGGAATCTTCTAGAAAAACACCGAATTGCACATCTGTCAGGTGCATCAAACTCCACCATAACTTATGCACGACAGCAGCGACATTAGCCTGATACAGACCATGAGGATGTAGAGAATAAAATGAGAACTTCTCAACCAACACCTTCACGACACAATGTGTACATCATAATGATGAGGCAGGACCGTTTCAGGTACCTGCTAGGAGGTACCCACGATGTGGAGGATCTACATATTAGACTGGGCCATCTCAACAGCATACAAAACCAGATTCTCAGACTCTTCCTTCATGTGGTCGAGAAAGAAGTCGCGAATATGGTCGAGGAAGACGTGCATTGTCATATTTGTTCAGATAAGATATTTGATCTTATTAATGACATATGAGTTGTATTAGAAATATGTGATAGACTTGTATAGCTCCGGAAGGTTCGAGCCTGAATCCTTCCCACTCAAATACAACCATACATCATTCAAGTATAAGATCTATTTCGTTGAGGTTGATTTATATTATTTCAAGTAACTTTAAACTAAAAATTAAATATTATAAATACTTTTACCCATGCATCAAATAGGGAAAAAAACAGACTGGCTAAATAGTGAGTTGGTTAGTTTAACGGTGTAAAACATTTAAAACCTAACAAAATTGATTTGTAAGGGCTTTTAAATCTTTAGATCATGTTCAAATTGTCGTATCGAGAATTTTATGTCTAAAAATATTGATCTAATCAACTCACTACTTTCGACTGTCCATTTTGCGCCGCTTGATGGATGAGCAAAAAGTATTCAAAATATTTGATTTTTAATTTTTAATTACTTTAAATAATATAGATCTACTTCAACGGAGTGGACCTTGTATTTGAATATTGGATGTTGCTATTTGAGTGGAAAAAATTCGAGCTCGAATCTTTTCGGAACTACACAAGTCTATCTCTTAGAAATATATGATATAATAATGCTAAAATTGTGATATTTGTGATATGATGGACAATTGTGATATTATTGTGACATTTGTGATATGATGCTAAAGTTGTAACATTTGTAATGTGATGAAAACTTGTGATGTTGTGATATTCTTTGGATATTGTGATATGTCAGTTTCTGCTCTCTGATCCGAGTTCGTCAAATTCGAACCTGAAAAGAGACTGAAAAAATTAGTCTCTGTCTGATCTGGGTTTGGCAAATCCGAACCTAAAATAGAGAGAAAGTTAAATCTGGTTTTGACAAACTCAGACGTAAATTTTAGCTAATTTTAGGTCTAGATTCTCTAAATCCTCTTAAATATATAAATTTTTGGGTCCAGATTCGCTAATTCCGCACTTAAATTATATATATATATTTTTGGTCCAAACTCGAACCAGAAATAACCATCGCCCGCCCAGCGTCACACTGGCACCGTGAAATCGCTGAGGACTGACGCGTTGAAGTCGATTTTGATTGATTAAATTTTGAGTGAGTTTTTCCTGAAAATTAAATTTTAAAACATGATTTTTTAAATAAAAAGCCCATTTCAATTCAATCCAACACTCAATCTTGAAGAAATGTTGACTGGTACAAGAGAAATAGTTTCCAGGAAAGGTGTAAACAATACCCAACCACTCATTATTGACTGGTATTATATTATTAAATTGCGCTCTCTCTCTCTCTCTCTCATCTCATAAATAAAGAGTTGAACATTGACATTTAAAATGTTGAAGCCTTCAAATGTCCAAACCTGTGAGAGTATTTCTTCTTTTTTGTCAGTTTTCCCCATGTGGTCTTTAACAAAGAATAATCCCATATCTCTCTTCTCATTCTAACTTCCAAACACACGTTTGAATTCTCCATGGGAGCATACACTACGAGATGGGCTTCACCAGTTCTGTCCACATTTCGTGATTGAAGGGCACACAGAAGACCTGCCTCCTTTATATATAACCAAGGGGAGCAGCTCCTCTCACAGCTGCAGTTAACCATTCTTTTATTCTTTTATTTTTTTTCAATTAAGCTCTTCAATCAACCCTTCAAGGCTCTATTGATTTCTTCCTTCCTTCAGGTATTTTCCCCTCTTCTTTCATGCTAATCCTATTGAAATTACAAGTTTTCCTTGCTGGGTTTGTGTGTTTTTGCTTCATCTGCTGAGAAACTGCAATTTGTGTTGCTGCTTTAATTTGATATTTCAGTCCTTTAGCTTTAGCATGTTGTTTCACCTCTCTCTGAGTTTCATGTGATGGGTTAATCTCACTAAATTGAATCTTTTGAGGCAGCCCAAATAAAATTAACTAGAGTTCCAAATGCTATACTAAACCTGTGAGAAGTAGGGGCTCAACCCATCTAAAAGAAGTGAATTCATCCAATTTCTCTTTATTGTTAGTCTTGAAATCATTCTGGGGAAAAAGATCACCAACAATGACACAAATTTTGTTTGCACAGGGAAAAAATCCTTGTTCAACTCTGAACACAAGAGTTGCTTTGGGTTTGGATTGAAGGCATGAGGAACAAGATCTTCGGCGAGAACGAAGTCAAGAAGATGACCCTGAGATCACTTAGTTTCAAGAAACCTGAAAAGGGAATCAAGATGAAGCCCAAAGGGGCTGACACATTAACCATCCAGAGATCACTGAGCTTCAAGAACTGGGAGCCAACCGAGGAAATAATGAAGCTCGAGAGTACTCCTCCATTCAAGAACCAAGAACCCGAAGACCAACTTACCTTCAAGAGCTCCGGGGATCATCGAACTCTGATTGTAGAGAAGCCCGCAATGAGTTTGAATCACGTGTCGGAGTTCATCTCACCAAGGCCTTTGAGCGAGCTCGATGCGGCTGCAGTGAAGCTGCAGAAGGTCTATAAAAGTTACCGGACTCGGAGAAATCTGGCGGATTGTGCTGTGGTTGTTGAGGAACTCTGGTAATTAGTCCTAAGCCTTATCGAAATTCAACTAGTTGGTCATGTTGTAGCTTATCTAATTCTGATTGGTATTCACATCTTGCTGGATTGTGCAGGTGGAAGGCACTGGATTTTGCTTCTCTTGAGCATAGCTCGATATCTTTCTTCGATGTTGAGAAACCTGAGACTGCAGTTTCTCGTTGGGCAAGAGCTCGAACAAGGGCAGCTAAGGTAGTTACAGTAGTATCAATAAAATGGAATTTAGTTTCCCATCGACTTTTATGCTCAACATTTCTTGTTCTTCTTTAGGTGGGCAAGGGTTTGTCGAAAGACGAAAAGGCTCAAAAGCTAGCGTTGCAACACTGGCTCGAAGCAGTGAGTGTCACTTCCTCATCGTTCCTTGATAATACGAGGATCTTCACACGACTCACCTTTTTCCTGTTATCTTCTGCAGATAGACCCACGACATCGTTATGGGCACAATTTGCATCTGTACTATGAAGTATGGTTCGAAAGCGAGAGCACTGAACCATTTTTCTACTGGTAAATTTATCTCAAACGACATCCTTTGTCCTGTGATCTGATGCCATGTTTAGTTCATTAATCATCTTCTTGGTCAAAATGAAGGTTGGATGTTGGAGACGGCAGAGAGGTCAACAATCTCATGAAGTGCCCAAGAAACAAGCTTCAGCACCAGTGCATCAAATATCTTGGACCTGTATGTTTCTTGATCGTTAACAAATCATCATATAATTGTTTTCTCGTATATAATCGTCTGACTTAACGAAGCCATATGAACCCTTTGAATTGCAGAAAGAAAGGGAGGCATATGAAGTCATTGTAGAGAATGGGAAGCTTGTGTATAAACAGAGCGAAATCCCCGTTAACACTGTTGAAGGATCGAAATGGATATTTGTTCTTAGCACGTCAAGGGCCTTATATGTTGGGCAGGTAAAATCGCTAGTAAATTCTGATGTCAATCAAGCTTCATACTAGATCAAATCTCTTCAATGAACATCAAGAAAGGGTAGAAGTTTATGTGTGTTCTCTGAAAGTTTCTTTTATCGCTCGAGCAGAAGAAAAAAGGGTCGTTTCAACATTCGAGCTTTCTTGCTGGGGGAGCTACAACGGCCGCAGGAAGAATGGTCGTCAAAGAAGGGATCCTAAAGGTTTTCATCAAACTTTAATTATATTCAACACATTGCTACATGTCAATGTAAATATTCACTCTCCAGACCTCTAACTGGTTCAGAATCTTCAATTTACAGGCTATATGGCCATACAGCGGTCATTACCTCCCAACCGAAGAAAATTTCAAGGAATTCATAAGCTTCCTTGAGGATAACAATGTCGATCTCAGCAATGTCAAGGTAAACTAAACTTCGCTTTTAACATAGATTTTGCATTCAATGAAATGAGCATATCTCTCAGTTAAAACTGATAAAATCCATTTGCTACCCAGAAATGTTCGGTTGATGCCGATGAATTCCCATCACTCAAGAAGACTGCTGAAGACGAGCCAGCAACGGATGTTGCCAAGGTGGTTGAGTTAGCGATAAGAGCCTCCACACCAAAGGCTAGAGCAGCACAAGAGCCCTGTACTGATGCTGCAAGCAAGCCAGATTCTGCATTTGAGTTGGGACGGCGTCTGTCATGCAAGTGGACTACAGGGGCTGGCCCTCGTATTGGCTGTGTCCGCGACTATCCAGCCGACCTCCAGTACAGGGCACTCGAGCAAGTCAATCTCTCGCCAAGAGTGGTGCCATCACCGATCGGAAACAGAGTCCCGATCCCATCCCCTCGGCCCAGCCCCCGTGTCAGGCTCTCTCCCAGGCTTGCTTACATGGGCATTCCAACTCCCGCGGTCTCCCTGACCCTTCCCAAATCGAAGAGGCTGCAAGGGCTTCAGTTGTGAGACCTCTAGCAATGCAGAGATTCTACTAACAAACACTAGGTCGAAGGAGGAAGAGAATAAGCTTGTATATTGATTTTGGAATTTTTACAATTTAACTTGTTCTTTGTTCAACTTAGAGAGCTGAACCATTCTTTTTTTTTTTTTTTTACCCATTTGTTTGGGGTGCCATGAAATGAATACACGATCACCATTGAGGGAATGCAACAAAAATTCTTTTGTTGTAGAGGTAGTAATATATTGATAACAAAATTTTTTTTTTCATCATCTATATATGTTATAATTGTACACAAATTGATTCAACTCATCAACACAAGGATCTCCACTAACAAGTTGAGTTTTATATAAGGGCAATTTTCCATTTTATTTACAAGAACTAGAACTTTAGCACATGGAAAAGTTTTGGAATGTGAAATGTTCAAAATTCCTTTTGGTTGAATGGCATAGGGTTCAAAGACAATATTGATATGCATGCTGCACTAAAAAGACCAAAAATATCAGATCTGGAAGGTTAAGTTGAAAAGACAATAAAAGCTGAGAGAAAAATTAATTTTGTGCAGGTCTTCCAATTTTCTTTCAATATAATAGAAATTTTAAATGTTCTCTATTTTCTTCAATTTAGAATCATGAACTGACAAACTACAATCCAACAGAAGACCTGCTAATTTTGAAAAGGCAATCTCCAGTTCTTGATTCAGTCACAATTGGTTGCAGCAGCAGCCAACATAATAATAATTCAAAGCATATCAACTGGAAAGGACTGTTTACAAGACATAAATTAATCATCAAAAAGAAGCAAAAA
This sequence comes from Agave tequilana, assembly GCA_038442645.1. NCBI lineage: Eukaryota > Viridiplantae > Streptophyta > Magnoliopsida > Asparagales > Asparagaceae > Agave > Agave tequilana. The sequence goes on along the minus strand of JAVJIF010031938.1, from coordinate 104,521 downwards.
TACTTGGGGAGAAGAGGAGAACATTATGAGAAAATACAGCCAGTTAACCCCCAGTACGATATAGCCAATGGGATGACTCCTTTCAGCAGCATGCTGGCAAAAAAAATTGACAGGTGCCGAAAACTCGAGACTGACATGAATTTGGAGGCTCAGAAAACTCCTGCACCAGGCACTAGTTGTGCATACATAAGCTTCAGAGGCTGTACATATCGCCCTCATATTGGCTCTGCTGACGACTTCTATCTCCGGTAATTATCGGGTGTTGGTCTTGAAGGTGTGTTCGGTCCATCGCAATCCAACGACAAGGGCAGAGCCGGTGATCAAATTCCTTTGGGGGAAGATCGCTCCTGCTTCTCCCGTTTTATGATCTTCTTCTCCTGCCATGGACTATATTTTCTATCCTGGCGCTCCGTCTTGCTGGGCTGTTGTTGTCCAGCGGGAAAATCGACCGCTCCTTCAAAATGCTCTTCAAGGGTGCCGGCAGCTTTCCTGCTCTGGTACAGCATCTCTTCTTGGTTGCAAGTCTCCAAGGACTCAACGACCTCAGTCATCGAGGGTCTCATCTTGGGGTTCTCACTAAGGCACCGATGGGCCAAGTTGCCCACCTTAATTGCAACTCTACTGGAGTACTGGCCATGCATCTTTGGATCTATTATCCGCAAGAGCTTGGTGGCACAGATCAACAGGGGGCGGGCCCAATCAACAAGATTGTGTTCCGAGCTTGACTTTTGGTTGTCCAGTGCTCTTTTTCCGACAATCATCTCAAGGAGCACGACTCCAAAACCATACACATCGCTTTTAGCGGTCAGATGACCTGATATGTTAGAAAAATATTAGAAGGCTATGTTCAGAAACGACTTTCCAATTCTCAATTGGTAAAGTTTGATACGAATAGGAACAAGAAATCAAACAGAAACGAACAAGACATGTATGCTTGAGGATTAGTAGGCAATTTATTCAAATACATCTAGTAATTTAGTTGACAAAGATAAAGGAGAGGAGGAGGAAAAGAAAAGGCAGCATGTTTAGCTTGAAGTGGAGAAGCAATTTATTTCCTAACCCGTCTTAGTGGTATTTGAATGCAAAGCAAATAATGACAACTATGTTGTTATTGTTTGTTTGGGTTTAAGATACCAAAAAGTAACCAAAAAGCTTCTAAGTGTGAAGACTTTGAGAATACTGTTCTACCCCCACCAATTATCATCTTCCAACTCTTTTAGCCCACGTAAAAAGCGTGACAGGAGATTTTGGTTCTAAAAACAACAAAAAAAATCCATTGTGGACAATAATTGCTGTAAAGCAAAGATTCATAGCTGATGTTGCCAACACAGCTATGGTACATTATTTACTTCCAACCAATTATCTCCCAAATAACGTAACATATTCCATAACCAAGAGTAATGTAGAAAGTGGTAGTTTATGATAGTGTAAAACTAATCTTCATTAATAATCTTTGAATGGTTTACTCAAAACATAGCTTTGTAGAATAACAAATCTCAACACATGCCTTTACTATTATACAAAGCTTTGGGAGTCCTCAATTAGGCACCAAGAATTTGGTGTCACAAAAGTTTTCATCAATCTTTTTTTTGTCTTTTGGAGTTCTTTGAATCAAGTTGCCTGTATTTATGAAACTCTAATGATATTGAAAAGTTCAGATGAATATATTCCCAACTTTTAATTAAAACAAAGGACACGACATTAATAGTACAAAGTCCTATTAACTATTATCTTAAATGCACATGCATTCGCACGTGCCAAAAAATCTAGTGATGATGATAACAGGCACATTTCCATTGACAATACTGAAATATAACAAGAAGTTAAGTTTCAAAGTACTCCAACTATTTTCATTTTAGAAGTATATGTGTGTGTGTGTAAGAGAGAGAGAGAGAGACTTGGGTCCTTTGGAAAGATATAGAGATGAATTCTTTTTATTCAAATCCAATGTTAGGCCATTCAAATTAAAAATCCACGCTGTTGGAGTTGATGTACATTGTTACAAATGATTAAAAATAAAAATCCAATATTTTTTACTTATTCATCAAGTAGACACAAAATGAACGGTTGAAATAGTGAGTTGGTTAGTTTGGTTAGATTAATGGTGTAGAATATTTGAAACTTAACGAAAGATGGTGTAAGCGTTTTAAAAATATTTAGATCATGATCAAATGGTCGGATCGAGAATTTGCATGTCTAAAGTCATAGATCTAAGTAATATGCTACTTTTAGCCGTCCATTTTGTGCCTACTTAATACATGGACAAGAAAATTACAAAACACTTGAATTTTAGTCTTTAGTTACTTTAAATAATATAAATCAACTTCAGCAGAGTGAATTTTGTATTTGAATGTCGTGACATTGAATTTGAGTGGGAAGAATTCATTCTCAAATCCTTCCGGAAGTAGCATAAGTCTTTCTCTATATATATGATTCACACATTGAAAAAAGATATAACTCATATAAGCTTATATGAGCTTAACCTCGCATCCTTTATTCTCATACACACACTTAGATCTTTTGAGAGGTACATGAAGATGAATCCTTTTCAATCAAATTCAATGTTAGGTTATTTAAATTGAAGATCCACTCTGTTGGAGTTGAACTAAATCGTTAAGATTGCTTAAAAATAAAATTCAAATATTTTAAATATTTTTTTAATTATTTATCAAGTAGGCATAAAATGAACAGCCAAAATAATAAGTTGGTTAGCTTAACAGTGTACAATATTTAAAACCTAACAAAAATTGGTGTGAGAGTTTTTAAATGTTTAGATAATGATCAAATGGTTGGATAGAGAATTTGTATGTCTAAATTTATACATCTAAGTAATATGCTATTTTTGGCTGTCCATTTTGTGCTTACTTGATGCATAAACAAAAAATTATAAAATACTTGACTTTTGATTTTTAGTTACTTTAAGTAATATATATCAATTTCAACGGAGTGAATCTTGTAATTGAATGTTATACCATTGAATTTGAGTAGGAAAGATTAATGCTCAATTCCTTTTAGAAGTAGCCAAGTCTATACATACACACACTTGTGTCATTCCGAAAGGATCCGACATCGAATTCTTCTCACTCAAATACAATTCTAGGACATCCGAATGCAAAATTCACTCCGTTGAAGTTAATCTACATTATTTCAAGTAACAAAAAATCAAAAACCAGGTATTTTAAATACTTTTTTCCCATCCATCAAGTAGGGACAAAATAGACGGCTGAAATAGTGAGTTGGTTAGTTTAACAATGTAAAATATTTGAAATCTAACAAAAATTGGTGTGTGAGCGTTTTTAAGTGTTTAGATCATGATGAAATGGTCGGATCGAGAATTTGTATGTCTAAAGACGTAGATCTAAGTAATATGCTATTTTCAGCCATCCATTTTACGCCTACTTGATAGATGGGGAAAAAGTATTTAAAATACATATTTTTTTTGTTTTTAATTACTTGAAATAATATAGATCAACTTCAACGGAATGGATCTTGCATTTGAATGTCGTAGGATTGTATTTGAGTGGAAAGGATTCGGCCTCGAATCCTTCCGGAATGACACAAGTCTCTCTCTCTCTATGTGTGTGTGTGTGTGTGTAGAGAGAGAGATGTTACTACAATGAAAAAATTTAGTCTTCAAGAAAAGGGTGTGTATATTTGTGGTGGTTATGGTGGTGCACATGTGGGTGGGATGGGTGGGTAATTTGGGGGGTTGTTAGTGTTAGTATTTTCGCATGATAAAAGTTTTTTTTGACCTCCTTGTTTCTGCAATCCTTCTTTTCTAGCTACATCTATGTGATCCAATTCACAGAAAGAATCACATCAACTCACCAGTCATTATGTACTCGGGAGCAGCATAACCATAGGTACCCATGACCCTTGTAGAAACATGTGTTGCGTCACCCATGGGGCCCTCCTTTGCAAGACCAAAGTCTGAAAGCTTTGCATTGAACTCCTGCAAATATAAAATCAAGCATTAGGTATATCTTCATATAACTATACTGGTTATGCAGCAAATTCACTGTGTTCACCCGGTTATGGAAGTTTGACAACATTTTCTCTTTTGATTTGTTGAAAGAGATAAAAATGATATACTCAGTTCTGTAGTTATTGCAAACATAACTTCTCTTGGAACACACACACACACACACACACACACAGACACAGAGAGAGAGAGAGAGAGAGAGAGAGAGAGAGAGAGAGAGAGAGAGAGAGAGAGACACACACAATGACAACAACAACAGCAACAAGGCGGGTATTTTTATGTTAAGAGTGCACTCATCATGTGTGACTTTACTACAACCTGATAGAACTTGCTCTGGTACCTATATACATTCCTCCTCCTTTTTCCTAATATATGGAGCTTTTTGTCATATTGTTTTTGTACTTTGTTATCTTTTACAGAAATTCTAAAGCATTTCAGAGCAGAATTGTCGAAGCCATATATTAAAAGAAAGTATCCAATCACAATATTCGTCTTTTGTGTAAAGTGGTTGGGGAATGGCTATAAGCAATGAAAAGGCAGACCTGGATGATTAATGATATGCTTGGAATGTATATAAACAATGAAAAATGGGACCTGGATGGATAAAGAGATGGGTCAAGAAAGAGATACGAACCGAATCTAGCAAGATATTTGAAGTCTTGAAATCACGGTAAATGATAGGTCTTTCTGCTCCATGAAGAAAGGCAAGCCCTTTTCCTGCATCCAAGGCAATCTTCATCCGTATAGGCCATGTCAGTGTATTATGTCCTGTTAAAGATAAATGATACAACAAACTAGATCAGCTGATCAGATTTTTTGCTATTCAAACAATTTTTCCAAAACAAAATCTTACATATTCACTGTTCTAAAATCGGATTAATCGGCCGATTAATCCGATTCGGTGACAGCCCGCTTAATATTACATTAATCGCTCTGATTATGCGCTCGGGCGATTAATCGGGTCCAAAACGATTAATCCCCGATTAATGCCCGATTAATCCGATTAATCCCCGATTAATCCCCGATTAATTATTTAGGTATTTCATATGTTTTTTATTTGAAAAACTTCACTTTGTGTGTGTTGGATCGCTAAGTAGTTTATGTTGTAATATTGATGATTTGATTATGATCTTTTATTAAATAGTAGATGAATTGTTATTTATTAAATAGTAGATGAATTATGATATTCTATTATTGTATATTTTGCATAAAGTAATACTTATATTTATTATTTTTGATTATTTTTCAAATTAACTTATTTAGCAATCTTTCTCCATCATTCTTTAGAGTTCATTATTTTGATTGATAAATTGACTAATTTTTTTATTTATCTTATTTTGAAGTAAGTTCTTTGATTTATATTTATATTGCAAATTTTGAAATCTTGAATTACTAATGTGAAGAGATAAGTTCTTTTACTTCTTTTTTTACTATTTATTCATATTGTCTTGTTCATCATATCATGGTTTATAACTTCACATCTAGATATTGTTTTGTATAATATTTAGGTATTTTCAATAATTAACTGTATATATTCATATGTAGTTGTGTATAAATATAATTAAATATATTAAAATTTTCAAAAACGATTAATCCCGATTAATTTCTGATTAATCCGATTAATCATTATTCAGTGTTGGACCGCACGAATAATGAAACCGATTTTTAGAACACTGATATTTAGATGCATTCTACAGTAATAATCCTAACCACTCTATGCATCCAGTGAGAAAACCACTTTCAGAAATCAGGACAAGCCAGTTGGAGCTAAATTAGGTATCTGATACTTGAGGAGGAAACTTTTCATCTAAGGATGTTTTCTTAAACTGTTATATCTTGCTCAGTTTCCTACATTTATAAGATGGGATTGAAAGTAAACTGATGAAATATATCTATCAATTTTAAAAGAGAACAATGACACGTTCCCTTTGCAGGCATGATGTCACAATCAGAGAAGACACCTTTTTCTATTTTTATTTTGGACACTAGATTGAAGCAATTAGCAAGAATTTCCTGATAAACTGCATGGGTTATTTTATATACTGCAATACTAAAATCCTATTTTAATTTAAAGTAATTTTTATATTTCCTTGCAGTGCCATATAAGTAGAACGCTACATTTTAAACTGGTTAAATCTTAAATGTAAATAATTGTCAGCTCAATTGAAATTACAAATGTTTACAGATATAGCTATCATGAATACTAATCTGAAATGTCATGTACATCAAGAAAATAACTTGACAATAATGATATAACAGAGCATCCAGCTTATAGTAGCGATTTTCCATACGTCGGAAAAGGTGTGTCTCTAGGCTCCCACAGGCCATGTACTCATAAACCAGTAGTCTATGCTTATCCTCGCAGCAGTAGCCAATAAGTTTGATGAGATTGGGATGACTTAACTGCCCAAGATAGTTGACTTCTGCCTGCAAGGAATATGGATAAAGAAACGAAGCAAGTCCTGTTCCCATCAATAAATACATTTAAAGATTCTCTACACATGAGGGATGAAGCAGTTTGACATACTAGATTTCGGGGCACACACTATGCATGTGCAACAAGAGCTTTAGCAATTCATATGTGAAGCATGGATTGACAGATTACTGTTATGTTCAATTTCTTAAAGTTATGTGTAAAATAAAGAATATTAAGAAAGTGACCAGCCTAATAGTATAAATTCAAAGATTTTAAGAGAATGATGGGGGGGGGGGGGGGGGGGGATCATGCTTAAGGAGATCCATGCAGAATTGTATATATATCATATTATTAAGTATATAAGAATTTGCTTAAAGATTATCAGAAGTATCTTGAAAATTTTAATTTATAAGTGTTTTGGCCCTTTTGGGGGCATAATATCAAAAGTTACATTTGAAGTGGTGTATACAAAAAATTTCTAGTCTTCCTCTGGCCACAACACCAAATAGGCATCCAATGGAAAACTAATATGTCTATTAGAGTCGCAAATGCCCAAAGTATGTGTTCTAAGGGTATTTTGATTAAATTGTGTTGCTTTACATGGAGATAAAAAGATTTTGAAGTGCACATAGGACCAGTTTTAGGAGGGATCCTTTTTTTTTTGCTTCTTTTTGAACTTTAAGTTTTACTTTGTGCCGTTCATCCAACAATAAGGTTATTGTTGCCATTTTAAGTCATGCACACCCACAAATCCTCATCTCACATATTGTAGTAATAGAGACTAACAGAACAAACTAGGCCAATTGAGCAATCATATAAAGGAAACACGTCTCTCCTTATAAAAGGCATTCTTTATAAACATTTCCATATAGCACTTCATCTATCTTTTAGTCTCATTGTATGCTAGCCATTCACCGAACCGAACATAAAGTCCAATTACTCTTCTAGGCTGAATAAAGTGGTTCAGTAAACCCCCCATATCCTCTCATATGGAATCAAATTTGCCTTTTGTGCATTCAGTTATTTTGACAACAATACTACATAATGTCTATGGAGCTCTCATTATCAGTCACTACGCGCTTCACGCCCATGATTTATCCGCACATTAGTTTTCAGTGGATCATCAGCTTGTAGATTCACCCCTTCTCTGTCTTCTTTAGATTCACTCCTCTTTCCTCCCCTTACTTCTCTTTTTCAGCTTCTTTACATGAACTCACAGTACTTTCGACTCCAAAATGCAGTCCTTTGCCTTGCCAATGAATCACGACAATGACATCATTATAGGCTATTCAAAAATCATCATCCAACGGATTAATCTCTTCAATCAACATCCATCATCTCTTCACCGTTATTTGTTTATGTAGCAATAATTCCACCACTAATATCATCCTCTACCTCCATTGAGTCACTCTCAAACTCCTCGTCCATCTAGCTTCCAATTACACCATCAATTTCCATGAACCGATCTTGAAGCAATCCACGATTGCTCCTCAGTACCACACAAAAATCCAGGACTTCATATCAGTGTTTTAAAAAACCCGTTATGTAACCCGTTATAACTTGTTATGTAACGTAACGCTGACCAATCGTTATGTAATAAGTCTAAAAAACACAATATTTGATAACTATAGTGATTTTGCCTGTAACTTACGTTACGTTACGTTATTAACGTAATGTACCATAACCGACATTACAGTGCAAGTCGACTTTTTATAAATAAAAAAACCCATATTCTTCCGATCTAGGGCAAAAAATTCCCCCAAATTCGCTCGCTTGACCTCTCTGCAACCTCATCGTTGTCTCCTCGTCGACGCCGAGAAGAAGAAGAGGAAGACGTACCTCTCTCCGATCAGCAGGAAAAGAAGACGTACCACTGGTGGCTCTCCCCGGCATCTCTAAGTAGTGGTTCTCCGTCTCGAAGCATAAGTAAGCTCTCTCTCCCTGATCTTTTTTTCTCCAGTCCTCTCGGATCTCTCTCCCCCCCGATCTCTCTGCTCTCTACCGCGCTTACTCCCTCTCTCTGCTCTCCCCCTCTCCTGATCCCTCTCAATCTCTCTCTGCTCTCTCCCAAGGGAGAAAGTAGAGAGAGATCGGGAGTAGAGAGCAAAGAGAGAGATCGGAGGGAGAGAGAGTGATGGGGGAAGAGAACAGAGAGAGATCGGGATTAAACGTAGAGAGTAAAGGACACTGAGATATAATTGACTAACATATTGTAAATTGAATTATGAATTATAATGAATAGCATGACTAAAAAATTATAAATTATAATTGATTTATGAATTATTGTTGATTGAATTATGAATCTTTGTGTAGATTGAATAGCATGGCTAAAAATTATGAATTATAATGAAATATGCGGATCATATTGTTGTTTATGTAGATAGAATTATGAATTATAACTTGTGAATGTGAAAAATTATTGTAAGACTTGCTAAAATGTGTTATATATATTGTTTTGATATTTTTTAGATTTTTTAAAATTATCTTATTTATAAAAATTCTTAAATATAGTATATATATATTTTTATTAAATAAATATTAAATCGCGTAACTTACGTTATGTGTTTCGTTATAACCTATGTTAACATAACAGAAGAAAAATGTTATCATTACATTATCGTTATTTTAAATATTGCTTCATACCATTCTCCACACGTTTCAAGAAAATTGAAGTTCATATACCTAAGAACCACTAAAGTATTGAAAGCACCAAAAAGATACGGCTCTAACTCTGTCTTCAACTCTGAAAAAGAATCTGCCACAAAGAAGAAAGGTGACCAGACAACAAATTATCGGCTAACCCCCTATGATAATCAAGTTATTAAGAGTCTAAAGAAACTTGGGATAAATGAAAAGGAGAACTAGCTCATACATAGGCGGGGCCATCCTTGGAACCTTATTTATAGCTCATACCTGAAGATGTCTCTTGATTGGGTAAGGACTAAGAATTTGGGTAAAGCAAGTTAATTTGTGAGTGGGACTTAATTAAGAGAGTATTATTCATTAATCTATTTCACTGCTTGGTCAAATCATCATTAGGGGAGTTCATAGAAGATTGACACCTAAATGATAGGTCTCTTTAGTGCTTGCTTAAAAAGGTGACACCTACAGCAAGGTGTCATCCTCTTAGCTAACAAATCCCAAGGTGACATCCTCTAAGCTAACAAATCCCTTCCCCTCAAATTTTTTCTCCCCCCACTCTCCACCTCCTTCATGTATTTGCTGGCGACTCCTTGCTGCCCTCTCATCCGCTGCCAGCAAGAAAAGGAAGAGATGGGGGAGCCTTTATCACAATTTCCCTCTCTATTCACCCCTTGTCACCACAATCTCTCTCTCCTTCTCATTAAGTGTTGCCGCTAGAATCCTCAAATCCTCTTACTGCTATTGTGACTAAGAAAAGAGAAAAAGAGGAAGAAAAGGAGAAACCAATAAGGAATTTTACAAGATCATCATGCGCTTTTTTTTCCTGCATGAATTGATAAAAGGAGTTAATGTTAGTTAAACAACGAATTATATGCACTAAAGGTGATAACTGAAATTAGAGAATATTGGCATTTCTACATAGCTAATGGAATAAAATTGATGAATTGAAGTGCGTATGGTTCCCCTTCACAAAAAAAAAGTGAGTATGGCTACAATTAGTAACAAAATTAGTATTTCTACATTGCTAAAGCTTATTAAAGTGAGTGTAACTTTAAACAAATCAAAACTTAAAGAAAAGATGTGCATCTTTAAAGATTTTAGAGAATATTGGCTAGTAAAGATGGTGGATTTACTGGTTTGAAATCTAAAGTAATACTGAAATAACTTAAAGAAAAGAAGAAATATCAATGCGAGTTAAAGATGTGGCTGTGTGTAGAATTATGCTTTAGTTCTGCCTCATTAGTAATATATGAATATGAGTTAAATTTGGTCATATTATATATTAGAAAGCTATAGGAATCTACTTTCTGATGAATATGATCTGATGACCATGATAAGAGATATAGCTAAATTATGACAGATTGGTCAAAAATGAAAACAAAATTACTCCTTTGAATACATTCATAGTTTGCCTAAAAAGCCAGAAGATAATTGGAAATGTCATAAGGAAATCATTAAAAATAAGGTGAAATTTTGAAAACGGGATTTACTGCTAGAAAATTAATTTATTTGGATGTATTACGTGAGTATTGTATCCTTGCAAATTGTCAAAGAGAACCAGGTTGAAAATTGTGTTATCTTACTCTCTCTTCTTTTAATCCTCAGATTGTAAATTACAATGGGAAATTCAATAATTTGTCAACTTGTGGTTATATTGGAAAGTTGTGACTTTGTGAAATATTGAAAGGAAATTGTGGATGCGTGTGTATCCATTAGAACTTAGAGATCCTTGTATATTCATTAGAGTAAGAAGTTTGAGTATTCATGTGTATTCATTAGAAACATGTGAAATAAATGATCAGTTAAAAAGTAAAGAATTTATGTGTATCCACTAGAAAGTCATGCACTTATTGATTTAGTAGAAGCTAAAAGCCTGAGAATTCATGTGTACTCATCAAAAAGTTGTAAACTTGTTGGTTTGTTAGAAAGCTACGAGTTTGAAAATTCATGAATATTCGTTAATACGTCATGGAGTTGTTATAAAACTATATAGTTACGGATTTTTGTATATTCATTAGGAAGTTGTGATATTGGGGATTCACTAGAAAGAGTGAACTTGTGAATTCATGTCACTTTATTAAGATCTAGTGACTTGTGAATTCATGTCACTTTCTTAAGATGTTAAAAGATAGATAGTTCTAGCATAAGAAATATATAAGAAAGGTTTTAAGAGAGTTATGAGTTGTGGATTCATTAAAAAGCCATGAACAAGTAAGTTACTTGCGTACTCATATGAAAGTTACAAACTTGTATATCCATTAGAAAGCTACAAATCTATGTAGTCATCAGATAATTATGAACTCATGGGCACATCACAGCTATGGACTCATTAGAAATTAATGAGAACATGTAGGGCTGCCAATAAAGCTAACAAATTGTGAACTCGTATGACAGTTATAGACTAGTGAAATTCATTAGAGATCTATGGACATGCAATACATGAGGAAGCCATGAGCTTATAAGAAAATCAAGTTTGTAAGATTTATAAGACAACTATGTCAAGTATTGGTTGGGATTGCTTACTTGTCCAAGTGTCTAGCCATTCACAAACTAAGAAGTAACTAATGATATTGAATTCTATTTGAAATATTTATTGTCACAAGAATTAGTATTACATGCCATGTGTGATAATTTTCTTGAATGAGGCACGTTGTAGCATGATTTCTAATTTGAGTTTGAGAATCACAAGCTTGAATGATAAAATGATGCGAACATCTAGCCACGTGTATGGCATGTGTATCATCGATGGTGAAGACACCTCGTTCCAGTTTCCCAATAGTAGAATTCTGTGTATTTTTTAATTTTTTTTATTTTGAGTTTTTAGTAATCGAAATTGTAATAGGATTTCTGATTTTCTTTTCATGTAGGTTTTTCTTTTCATGTATTTTTCTTTTTCTTTTAGACTTTTGATTTGTTTTAGGAGTTTGATTATGTAATCCAAATAAAAGTAGAAGAGTACAATTTTGTGGCCTATATAAATGCCCCATGTATTCAATTTTTCAATATGCAATGAAAATTATGAAAAAAAAATTTCTCAAAATTATGTGAGTTTGTGATCTCTCTATAATTTCTCTTTTTGTGTGTGAAGCCCTTAGAGAAACCCTAATTAGAGTGTGAAACTCTAGTTAGTTTATCCCCTTCTCTATCTCCTCTTTCAAACCCTAGTTCTTATCTTCGATCTTTAATCCCAATTCTAATTCTTCTTCAATTCTTCACAAAGAAAATCCCAGAAAAATAATAGAGTCATTGTTCAAAAAATCCATTGAAAATCACATACGGTTCAAAGAGTTGGATTCGTGGAAACGAGATACATACATCTACAGTCATCACATGACACTAAGCTCGATGTGATCCTCAATAAGTACGTTTCTAATCTAGCTCAGTTATTTCGAGTTCGATAATTAAATCTTTGATATTTTATGAACTTAACTGATGTTGTCCACCAAAAGTGAGATTGTGTGATTCTACTTGTCTGCAATTCAATAACTTTAATATTGATCATAAATCTTTGCCGCATAATATATTATCCTTAATTGATTCACGATTGAAATTGGATTTGCCTTCACATGTTCTTTTACTTCAGTTCGTCTGCATTATTAGTTTTAATCATTTTCTACTGACGATCGTTTCATGTTGGTGAAGCGTGATCGAGTATTTTATAGCTGATTTTCACACAAGCATACACGTTTCACATCAATTTAGTATCAGAGCACGGTTAGAGTAAGATTTGCATATTAGTCACGTTTATTTGCTTGCTTGCATTTAGTTTAGATTTTATTCAAAAACAAAATAAAATTTTCAAAATTCAAAAAAAACATTTTTTTCTTTTGTTTTCATATCTCGTAGGCACTTGGTAGGAAACTTTACCGCTTTCTTGCATTTAAAAAATAAGAATAAGAATTGCACATAGGCATTCTCATACCACTACTATGGATGTACCAACTTTGATGATTGTTATTTAATGGATCCTCAAAATTTCCTAGATGCGCTATAGAGCATGGATCGGTACTTCACCCGGTATCCACTCTCTAAAATGGAGAAAGTCAGGTTTGTTATCACGAAATTGACTAGACAAGCAAACCAATACTAGGCAGATGTAGAAAGAAACATGGAAGCCTGGTTTCAAACATCGATTGAGACTTGAAAATATATGAAAGACGAATTCATGGGTAAACACGTGCCACCATTTTATTTTGCTGATCTTCTCGAGAAATGATGTCATCATTGTTTTAAATATCAGCCGATATACTGGTATATCGGCCGAGGTACAGGTATTTTCTCCAAAACGATACGATAAGTGTAAAATTTTACCAGATATCTTTTTGGACCGATATTGACCAATATATTGCCACGTGGCCGATATATCGGCAATCTGAGATGAGATATCCGATATATCGGCCCTTATAGTTACTTATTTGGATAATAATTATTATTTTGCTTGAGAGATTGTTTTATTTTATTCTATGTTCATTATGGTATTTCAATGATGTTTTTATATGATGTTTGGATAATAACTTATTTTTTAATAATGTCTTCCGATATTTAAAACATTGGACGTCATATTATCCCAGGTAACAGATCTGCTAATGAGTATGTTACTGAATTCGACGAGTTTCTCACTCACTATAATATCTGAGGCGTGCAAAGTAACATCCAAATCTTTTCTCAATTTAGAAATAGACTTAGAGTAGACCTAGAAAATGAGTTATAGAATCGTGGAATCACTAAGCTTAAAAAGGCTTATGACGTGGTTCAGGATTTAGATTCTCTCAAATTGAATTATACGTTTAGAAGTCAGGATCACTGAACCCCAGCGTTCAAGTCCACTTTACATAAGTACCAACACCGAGTCAATTCTCAAACGCCAACACACGAGGCAGATAGTGAAGACAAGAGTACTGAAAGAGACTTTTTCAAAATTAGCCTCACAATTAAGTGCTACAAATGTTAAGGTTATGGACATGTTGTTGCCAACTATCTAAGTTTAAGATTGTACCAATGATGGAGTTTTCATTGAAGCACCTAAACCTGATAGCACTATTTCTCCAAAAATCACTCTTGTGATTAAAGAGTTTACTGACACCCAGCGCTTTCCCTTCCCTGACTTTACAGTCAACACCACCTTCTCTGCCTCCTCTACTATCTATCTCTATCGTCATTACTTGTTTTGATCACCAATTTCTTCCTCCTCTACTACCGACATCATCCCCTTTTCTCTTGTGGCATATGTTAAGTACTAAATCGAAATTCTCCATAGACTGTCCCTATAGCTAATCATGATAGGTCAAGTGAGTTTGCATTATCTTTTGCATCAACTGAGTCTGCATCATCATTTGCATCACATGTGCGTGAAACACACGAGGAAATCAGTGATAAAGTTGCACAAAACAACGCCAACCATGAGATACCAGCTGATCATAAAAACATATTAAAAACTTTTAATATTGGTGATATTAAATAATTGCATGCTTGTAATGCCGATACATTTCAAATCTTAATTAAATTGAATGACAATGTTTATGCTATAAATGTTTTTATAAATGTTGGCATCAGCATAATTTCAATATTGAATACTTAGTAGATTCCAAGGGTCTTGATGTTATCCCACTTGTTGATGAACCTTCCCATTAGCCTATTTTTGAGAGCTCCTTCCTTTCACCCTATCAGATATTTTACCATATACAGCATGTCAAGTTGATAAATTCTTAAATGATAAAATTATCACCACCCAAGATGATGGGATCCGAAAATATCTAATTTGTTGAACATAAAAAGTACTAATTGATGATCCATGGCTATACCAAAGTGAACTACGAAAGATTAATCATGAAATTTTGAAGCAGTATGAAAGCACTTCCACCTCTAACTCGACGAGGTCGAGTTTCTCCAACACGGGGAAAATGATGCGGACATCAAGCCACTTGTATGGCACGTGTATCATCAGTGGAGAAGACGCCTCGTTCCAGTTTTTCAGTAGTAGAATTCTATGTATTTTTTAGTTTCTTTATTTTGAGTTTTTAGTAATCAGAATTGTAGTAGGATTTCTGATTTCCTTTTCATGTAGGTTTTCTTTTCATGTATTTTTCTTTTTCTTTTAGACTTTTAATTTCTTTTAGGAGTTTGATTAGGTAATCCAAACAGAAATAGGAAAGTACATTTTTGTAGCCTATATAAAGATCCTTGTATTCACTTTTTCAATATGCAATGAAAATTAGGAAGAAATTTCGCTCAAAATTGTGTGAATTTGTGATCCTCTACAATTTCTCTTGTGTGTAGAGAAATCGTAGTGTGGTATCATCTCGTCCTATGCGAATAATTAGCGTTCTTGATGATTTCTATTATTTTGGTTTTTATGTTTTATATTTTTTTCTATCATGAGCTTATGCAAAAAATTATTTAAATAGCTTGGTAATATTATTATAAACCAAGTATACACTATTTGAGTTTGTTCTTTATGGTTGTAGTTATTTTATATTATGCCTAACATTCTTTCACTTCTTATTGGGCTATAAAGCCCAGGGTTTGTGTGTGGCTACAATCTTGCTGGCAATAGAAAAGAGACTAAGGCAAAATGAGAAAAGAAAGGTAAAGCAAAAGTGTACGTCCATGTTCCTTGGCATATATTTTCAATTTAAGTTGTATCAAATTTTGAGGGTCACCCAAAAATGTACCCCATAAATCTATGTTATGTGTAAATGTACTAACTCATACATATAAAATGTCTTGGTATGTGCAAAGGTACAACTTTTACAAATATAGCAAATGTACTTTCTACTTGAATCTCCCTCATGTAATAGCCTTTTGAAAGTAAACCTTTATAAACCTCAAATGAGTTATGATTTGAATTCTGAATTCAGGTCATAAGCCTAGTTTCTATGTTATTATAATAATAAGATTTCTGAGAGTTACACCTAAGATCTCACATACCGTCTAATTATTGGCTAGGATAATGAGCCTCCATTTGAATTGCTCGACAAAACCAATCAATCATCCTTAATGGCTATATCTCACGTGCATGACTTCATGCCCCTAATATGGATATCATGTATACCAGAGATACAGGCCAAATAAGTCAGAGGTGTTAGGCTATCGAGATCCAGTCCAAACTTTGAACTGAAGTCTATTTCTATTAGAATTTTAAGCTAAATTTAGAGGACTTGCCAAGATTATTAAGAAAGGTTTTGATGTAATCCTACTATAGTTAAAAATCCTACCATGTGGAGAACTCAAGGTTAATTCTCTATAAATAGGGACAAGGCTTATGCAAACAAAAACTTTTAAAATAGAGGCAATGTTGTCTAAAGAAAACACCTCAAAGCCCTAGAGTAGGGAGAACCTCTCACTCTTAAAAACTCGGAAATCCTAAGAGAATAAAAACCCCGATGCAAACACTTACAACTCAATGTCCAAGATAGATCAAGATGACGAGTCTCTCTCTAAAGAGTTGTGAGAGGGAGAGCAGAAGAAAATAACATCTTCATTTATAATCAAGGGATAATAATTTTCCACCTTCACTATCAAAACCATAATGTTTGCATTCTTTTGTAACCATCATCAAAAGGATCAGAGTTAGAGATCTCCTATTTCATAGATTATCAGGTTGAGACTATAACCTCTTCTACACAAGATGCACATCTAGAGGGAGGTTGTGCGCACTCATTATCAATAACGAGATTATGGGAAACATTTTTCCAAAGGAATGGCAGATAAGCACAAATTGAATTCTAAAACCCTCATAAAACCTTAAAAGATTTCTTGGTTCAAGGAGGGAGGAGAACTGCCCAAATTTCAATGGTGTTTAGTCGAGGTTTCCATGGGTAAATATACCAGGATGAGGTGTAGTGTAATGTGATACTATTATGGGTGCATCATATCATATTAGGAACTCGGTAATTTAATTATAAGACCCCTCATAATAGTGAGAAGAAAGCCTACACCTTCTTTAGGGATAGACTTGACATGATCCTTTATCCCAAAAGGATGTTACAATTCTAAAGAGGATGAATAAAGACCCCTTCTCCGCAAATAGTTGATGTAACTCTATTATACTTTTCAAAAAAAATATCGGTAGTATTTTCTTATCAGTGAGTTGGTGTCCGGTTTTGGTAATTTGGAGTCGATTCCAAGGTTCTTAAGGCATTTTGGACATAATGGTAGAAGTGAATTTTGTCGATTCTACTATTTGGAATAGATTCTTTACAAGTTAGCATGGAAATCAACGATTTAAGGCCCAATTTCAACACTTAAAGCATGAATCTTTTGTTTGGTATTTTAGTTTTTGAGATCTTTTGTTTGAAGATTGGTCTGCATCCAGTCACGCAAGGAAAGATCCCTTGGTGAATTCACTTGGAAGATTTGGTTTGGTTTCGAGTTTTGGTTCAAATTTTTGGTTTAGGCACTTTCAGTTAGGTTCAATTTCAGTTTGGTTTTTCTTTGGTTTGGTTCATCTCTCGGTCTGGCTCAGATTTGTTTCAGTTTTATATTAGTTGGGAAAACTTCTCATTTGGTTTGGTTTGATTTGAATTTTGACAGTTTCTCTTCGGTAATTCGTCTTGGTTCTATTTGGTTTTCTTTAGTTCAGTTTGGTTCTTGATCTTGCAACTTCTATAGATGAAGAGAACAAATGTTTGGATTTTTGGGAGTTTGGGATTTGGCTTTGGTGTTTCGGAAAATCATTCTCGGCAATATGGTAACTTTTCTTGGGTATTTCGGTAATTCGAATTCATTTTCAACAACTCACAACTTGTCTTGGATAATTCGTTCAACAATTCAGCATCAATATGTCAACAACTCCAGCAGTTTTATCACTTATTTTCAGTTTTTATTGGGCAAACTATCGGTGTTGTACCATCATGAGTTTAAGGGGAAATGTTAGATATAATAGGGTATATCATATAATAGAAACAGTATTTAGCGTATTTAAAGTTCTAGTAGTATTTGGATTCATAGTAGAGTAGGATTTGATTTTGTATGGTCTATATAAGAAGTCTCAATCTCATGAATTTACGTAACTTATATTTTGTACTTCTCTTAAATATCAATAAAGATATAGTTCTTTAAAGTCAATGGAGATTTACGTTTGTAAATCTATCAATACTCTTCACTATAAGTGATTTTGAGCTTGTTGTAAGTCTTAATAGGTCAAGAAAGTGAAAAACTCTGCATTATTATTCAAGAAAATGGAAGAGAAAAAGTAAAAGGAATAAGGGCTAAAAGAACTATAGACAAAACGCACCAACCATTCCCTGTCTCCTTGGTAGCCATCTGGGTTAAGCTCTTTAATAGCAACTTTAGTCGACTCGAGACCTGGCCTTACATTCTCATCTATAACACCTTTAAAGACAAGCCCAAATCCACCCTCTCCGAGGATTAAGTTTGGTCGAAAACAATCTGTGGCCACTGTTAACTCTTTATATGTAAATATGTTGCAGTTTCCAAATTTACTTATCGGCTGCAAGTCACCCATATCTTCAGGAGCAACCACTGCAGTCATATAACTTTCAGTCACCGAAAACTTCCTATAGCACTCATCACCGGGACACTTCCAATATTGCCAGTCACTGCCACACTCGCACTTTCAGAGCTTATTGGCATACTTTCACCATTGCTACTCTTATTTGCAATTTTCGTTGTGTGTTTCTTGACACCAGATTGCGCAATAGCTTTTCCAAGTGCACCTGATAAAACAAAAATAAAAATTGTATGAAAAGGAAAAAAAAAAAGAAAGTGCATTTCACTTGTAGCCCCAGAGAATGGTAGTAATGGAGCAAAATAAAAATAATAACTTCAACTTAAGAATAAAGTGCCTCATGAGTTTAATCAATTTTGGGAAATATGATTTCCATCTACAAACTTCTCACGAAAGTGAAGATCTTAAGATTACCGCGCCATAACTCCGTGCAACAACCAAAGCAACAACAAACAAACAACAAAAAGAAACATACCCACACACCCATAGCCACACACAGACACACTAAGAAAAGTTAGAAAACATAAATGAATAAAATAAAATAAAATATTACATGAGAGAGGGAGAGGATAGACGCCGGGGGGGGGGGGGATTTCATTTGTTTACCTTTGGCCTATCTGACTTAATTGCTTTGATATCAACCTTTTGCCAATGGGTACTTTTTGAGTTTATTTCCCTACCACTTTATTCAATTATTGCTTAACTTTGTACTACCTCCTGTCTAAGCATAACTATGTTTGCTCAAAGGCCCATCACTCTAATTTTGATGATGATTAACTCAGATAGTTATAATACTAATGATCTTGTGATGTTCAAGTCTACAGGTTTAATCAAGATCTTAGTTTGGTGTTTAACTTCATCAATAACTCAAAGTTAAAGTTTGAAGCTACCACGTGTTAATTCAAGAGCTCAAGCACAAAATACAAATCATGTACTCAAGAAGGAGTCTAACTAAAAGGAATCAAGTTTTGATCAAGTTAAGGAGAAAAAGATCAAGAAAGAAGACTTGAAGTTTGTAAAAGAGTTTGTAAGTATTTAGAAGATTTTTAAAGTTTAAATTAAATTTGATTACTCAAGTTTACACATACAAAAGTTTTCTACATTGATTTTCATTGAGTATAGAATTTGTGATTTAGTTTTCAAGAGTTTGTTTTAGAAACAAAATGAGCTTTATATGATTTATATCTCAAAGAAATGAGTTTTATAGTTTGTAATATGTTTTGAATTTTATCCATACATATTAGAGCTCTATTTAATAAAAAAAACTTATTTTAATGAGTTGTAGATTTAGTATTATCAAAACTTTATTTTATAAGAAGAAATTCTCAAAAACAAGTTTTAATTGTTTGATATGTGTATTGAAATTTGTCCACACACATTTGTACTTCAATAGAGTTTGAAAAACTTGTTTTATATTTTATACAAGTTTTGGTTTATCTTGTTCCAGCTTAAAGTTTAGTTTTGGGAAAAACAATTTTAAATATAGTTTATATTTTCAAAATTGTATTTGATATCTCAAAAAGAAGTTTACATGTCTGTAATATGTGTTGATTAATCACACATATTTGTACTCTATAATATTACATGAACTAATTTTTTTAGATTTTATAGAAATTTACTTTGGTTCTAAAAAGATTTTAAAAATAAACAAAAATGGTTTTTAGCCTTAGGCTGGTTGACCGGACGGTCAACCGGATGTGTCACAAGCCAGCTGGCTTGTGCATACGATCAACTGATGGCCTGAGAGCAAACATGCTCTCTCGGGTCAGTCGACCGCACGGTCGACCGATTAACGGAGAGCAAGTATGCTCTCAGTCAGTCGACCGGGCGACCAACCGACTTCTATGAGAACAAAAAATTATTCTCACATCGATCGATCAGGCAATAGACCGACAGGCCCCAACGGCTAAAAATATAGCCATTGGGAGGCCATTTCTGGCCTAGTTTTGCCCAATGGCTAGTTTTTGTTGAGTGCCTATAAAAAAGGGGTCTTGGGTTGAGTTTTAACTAAAATTTTTAAGAGCTTATTTTTTCATCTTTAACAAAGTTTTTCAACAAATTTTAGAGCCTCACTTATATATCTTTAGAGTTTATCAAAAGAGTTTTTCTTGAGTTTTCAACTTTCAATTACTTAGTTTTCTCATACAAGCTTGAGCTATCGCTTCTATATCTATCCTATAGGGATTCCTAATTTGTGAAAGTTTGTTTTGTGATCAAAAGTGTTGATCACAAGTTATTTTTCATTGCATTAAGAGTGATCAGAGGTTGCAACCTCGAATGAGCTTGTAGGCTCGTATGATAGTAGTTCTTGCGGGAACGAGTGAGAGACTTGCGAGTCCGAGAGTTCTTAAGGGAACGTGTAGGTGTTGCGACATCAAGTGATCTTGCGGGATCGAGCTAGTGAAAATCCTTCATTGCAGTGAAGACGGGGATATAGAGCAAGTTGCTCGAACCTCGAAACAAATCTCGCGTATTTGTGATTGCTCCTTTCTCCTACTCACTCTTATTTAATATCTTACATGTTCATATTATTTATATCATTACATACTTGATATTTCATATGCTCAATTGATATACATGCTTGAGATTATTTAATTGCTTTTATTTGTGTAGAATTGTTAGTTAAGTTTTTAATTTCCGTATTTGATTAGCACATCACATATTCGCCCCCTCTAGGTGATTACAAGTGGTATCAGAATTTGGTGCTCTTGATTTGGGTTTAACAACCTAAGTTAAATATCTTCATTTTGCTAATCATATTCTTGTTTACACACACTAATGAATTTTCTTACTCCACATATGTTTGATATTCTTAACTTCCAAACTTGAAAGATTAAGATGAGTGTACATCTTCAATCCCTTGGATTGGATGTTTATCTTCAATGCTCATAACTCACTTGTACTTGAAAGCCTAGATTTCATTACGCAGTAAATTAGTATTTATTAATTAATGGGTCATAGCGCATCAGAATAGCCATCCTAATGTTTCTGTTCTTGAACTAAGGAGCCTATAGAAGTACATGTAGAAATTTATCCCTTATGGCCTTGTCTGGGTCAAGGCATTATTGTAAAAAGCCCACTAAAACCATTTAAGCTCTAGCTTTGCTATATCCACTTGGGGATACTTTAGCTCGCTTCAAGATTTAGAAGATCTTTACATCGTATGTATCAACTTCTTATGTTGTTGCTTACTATTGTCATTAAGATTATAGCATTATTACTTAATTTGCTTTATTCGTCATGCAATTTCTTTGTTTCTAATATTTTATTTCCTATTTTTTTTAACTTTTGATTACTTTTTTTCTATTTTTTAAAGGACTTGGTGTTTTTTGCCATTAAATCTCTGCTAAAACGTAAGCATCTGACGCTTAGCTCCTACTTTTGCTTTCCACAACATTAGCCTGAGGCTTATGATTAAGCCGAGTTATGAGATGAAGGGTAACATATTTAATCTGATGTGTTTAATCCAGAGTAAGATGTTCCCAAGTCGTGCGAGTGATATTAACCACTGCTTAAGTTGGGTTAACACTGCTTAAGTTGGGTTAACACGTTATTTTCAACACAATAATGAAAAATCTTTTGGCAACAAAAAACTGGGTTATAAAATTATGTTATTTTCAACACATATCAAAATCTTTTGGCAAGAAAAATCCTGACTAAAAATCTAACTGAAGTTATAAAATTACTGTTTTCTCCATTATTATCTAGTATGATCATAATCATTGCTCTGATTCTCTCCCCAACTCTTCTTTTCATCCAACTCAATCAAACCTAACAAAGGTGAACCCATCTCACCAAACCTATCAAGGGTAAGAGAACCTATAGGACGATAAGCCAACATCAATATTGGAGAATCCCACATCAATGATGCAGAACTCAAGGCATGAATCGAAGACCTCTCCAACAGGTGTTTTATCTGGTCATTTGAAGGGAACTAATGTTTTGATAAAGTTTATTTTCTTTTCTTTTTTTTGGATTCTTTACCTTAAATGTAATATGAAGCTGAAAACACAATATGTTTGGTTGATTTATTAGACAATTTTCCCCTCTTTTTTGTGGATTTCAATCTAGCAAATCAACACATGAAAACCCCACCTATGTTAACATTTCAGCCAATTTAGTTTCCAAAGCAATTTTTTATCAGTAATAATTGGATCATCCTAAGAAAGAAATAAGAAACAGTCAGATAAGTAGGCTTATCACTGGTCTCTTGCTAGGGTTTTCGACTGCTTTATATTTTTCTGGTGGGTCTTTTAATGATGTCTCTCATTTGCCCTTCCATATACACTTCCTGAACTCAAAGTTTATTCATATTAATATGACACAGTTTTCTCATATCAGACCTTTGGCAAAGATGGGTACAAAAAAAAAGTAACGGCAGTAATTTCAGCTAGTTATGATTTTTGGTAAGCCTTAATTCATATCATTTGGAGGAAATAAATCGCCCTCATATTTGATGAGCAAAAAGGTGGTTATGTCGCATTCAGGCATCGACATAAAGGTAGATGAACTAAATGAGAGAGGGACAAAAAGAAGAAACATTGTATGGAGGGTGAGGAGCAAGTAGGTGGCAGCCATTGGAAAAGGAGGGAGAAATTAAATAAGGTAGGGAACAAAGAAGACAGGAGTAGGTTTGGTCTAAAACTAAGGCCTAGTTAGCAACATGGTTTTAAGCTATGAAACCATGGTTTACAAGGTTTTGGGCTCCAACCATAAAAATTGAAATAAGCCTTGTTTGGCAACCAAAATAGGGTTTTCCAAACTATGGTTTGAGAGACCTCAAAGTCACTAAAACCATGGTATTGAAAACTTTGATCTGATCCACATTTCAAAACCATTGTTTATATGCATACAAACTATGGTTTCTTTTATGGTTTCATTTTAACTTAAATGAAATCATGGCTTCGAAAACTTAGTTACCAAACTAGGCCTAAGAGGTGTTAGATTTACAAGAATATTCTGAATTTTTGGAATGACATTTAACTAGAGGATTTATAAGAAGTGAAACTCACACTATGAGGAACTAATATCCAAATAAGAATTTTGTGGGAGATTTATATATCCAAATAAGATACTTACCAGGGCCTTGTAACCTAAAAACCCTTAATCTTTTATTCATTTTCATTCTAATCTCACATAAAACACAACTATTCATTCTAATCTCACAATTGTCCAACAAAAGTATGATCATTAAAATATGCAATCAACCTTGGCCTACAAACTTTAAAAATTCCTTTTGCCATCTTTTCCCAGCCCTCTCTCCAAAATATAATTAGCCTTCATCCACACATTACATAATACTCATGCCAATTCATAACTGTTCAAAATAAAAAATTAAAAAGAAGAATGAATCACTAACATGCCCCAAAAACATAAAAACAATAAAATTAGCGCTCTTAATATGCACCACTTGATCGTTACCAACTCATCAGTTTTCCTCCCATAAATGAAATTCATTTTATATGATCTTTAACGAAATTTCTTGAAAGCATGATCGTTATCAATATGCCCAACAAAAGTATGATTTTTAACGAAATCAAGATTGATGATGAAGAAAAACTATTTCTTGAAAGGGAAAAAAAAAAAGAAGAAAACTTACAAGGTCTAAGTTGGCTCCAGGGTACGTGACCGGAAAGGCAATTCCCCGTGAATGTAACAAACCCTTCCCTCCATTTTCTCCACCTTGATCTCGATCTGGTAATTTCCCCTCCTCCTCGACCCGAACAGCCCCTCGCAGTGCGAATTTTTATACAAGGTCTAAGTTGGAAGCTAAGGGTGTGCCCTTAGGATACTTGGAGTTTTCGCATGAGTATAGGGGGAAACCATGCCCACACGCGCGAGAGCCGCCACCGCACGCCCCGTCCCAGTGCGAGCCCGGTTCTTTTAGAAGGGCCGCACCTGATTCTTTTTGAACCGCCCGCCCAGGTCGTAGCTATTGGGTATGGGTGCAACCCGACCCTACCTGATGCGCGCCCTGCCCGTTTCTGGAAACGGGCGGTTATCTCCAACGGACAGTTTGAGCGGTTCCGTTTGTCAGAACAGTTGTGACAGTTCTTTCTGAACTGTTGCAACCGTTCCCTCCAACTGCCGATCATGAGCGCTATAAATAGACCCTTTCCAAGACACAGAAACAGAATCAAATCTGAGTAGCCCTCAGAAATTTTGTCTTCCCTTCATTCCCTCCTCTGAATAATCCACTAATAATTAAGACAAATATTCTCTCCGAAATTTGTCTTGGTCCAAATTTTGTCTACTTTCAATCAGTGAAAGTACTGATTAATTTTAGTTCGACTGTACACTCTATTTGGTAGCGCTATCCAAATACCGTGAAGGAGTCTTGTATCTCGAAAGATCAGCATCCAGTAACCCGTTAGCACCGTAGCGGGGGACGTAATTGTCTTAAAGAGATTCGCTATTGCGCATACCTCACTCCATATACTGTGTAATTGAACTAACATTCTTTTTACAAGAATTATGCCGGAATATTTATCTTTATAAATATTACTATTGATATATTGATTATATTGAGACTGACTTATGCCAGTCGAATTGGTATTTAACTAAGAGAATTGAAAGGTGATTTTGTAATTAAGGAATGTTCTATCGAACGAAAAACCTCCCACTTGATTTTCAACGACCTGGCCAATTAGATCAGTTGATCTTGATTAGTTGTCAGAAGACTCAGAACTAACAACACTTGTCTTGATTCTTCTTGCTAGTAGGACCTCGAAGTTGTAACTTTTATTTCTTGGTATCTGAGCTATATTGGTTCTCATCTTGTAAAAAGAACAAACTCTTATTGTGATTGTTTGTTTGTGAGACAATCCAACCACTTGAGAAGTAGGTTGGTGAAGGTCTACACTTTTACCCAGAAAGGAAGTGAATTGTAAGGTCTAACCTTCTACCCGTAAAGGAAGCTATTGTAAAGGTCTAGACTTTTACCCGGAAAGGAAGTCGGTGTAAAGCCAACCACTTAGGAAGTGTGTTAGTACAAGGTCTAAGGTACTACACGGAAAGAAAGCTATCAATAGAGATTGGTTGAAATCCTAAAGAAGAGACCTCTAGGTAGTGGAGTAGGCCGGTTGGTGACCGAACCACTATACATCGTGCGTCGACTCTCTCTTGCTTAATCTCTCTTACTCTCACTATTACTTGTTTATTTGCTATTACATTACTATTATTTCATTTATTATTATAGCAATAATGTTTTCATCCAGTCAAACATTGGGTTACACTTTGTATTATGCTTAGTTGGATTATTGAAATATATCTTTATAGTTGTTCTAGAATTAACCTATATTATAATTTATATGTATCCAATCTAATGGGTATTATTTGTTTTAAATTATTTAGAAACCCTATTCACCCCCTTTAGGGTTGCCATACAAATTTTCATTAACCCCCGAACCAAAAAAACGCAATAAGTAATCCCCTAAACTATCCAAAACTCGTTTTACCCATTAAGAAAATAACTTTTTCTAATAGTCATTATAACTATATGAAAAGGATAAGCGCAAAATAAAATAAATATGATGTTGCATGACCATCAAAAGACCATCATGATTGTTAAAAATGTAACAGAATACTTGACAATAATATTCAAGGGGTTATGTATTCAGTTTTTTAGATGAGGTGGTTAATTCAAAAACAAGATATAGATGAAAGAGTTTTTTGTAATTTACCCTTAATATTTTCAAAATACTTCATTCAAATAGGAAAGAGGCAAAGGAAAAAATCATATTAATCTCTTAGACTTCAAAAAAAATTTCAAATATAGTCATTATGATTATACTAAAGAACTAATCAATTAATTAGTAATTACTTTTACATAGAATTATGCTTAGTCGTAATTGACTATTATCTCATTTAAGCTGCTTATTTTATTTTAATCATAATTAATAGTCTTGGTAGGTATGAGTTTAAGAGAAGTGAAAACGAGCACAGGAGTAGAAGTGCCAAAGATAAAGTGAAAACGAGCATAGGAGTAGAAGTGCCAATTATCCTAATTATTCACTTATGATTTAATCGTTTAGAAAAGTAATTAGCATAATTAATACTAATTAAATTATTATAAAATTTAATTTCAAATCACATCATGATTGGTTTCATTTTTCATTTTTAATGTGATTATCTAAAGAAAAAAATCAATCTGGGGACACATTTTTAAATTTAAGATAAATTACAAGAAACCCTCTTCATTTATTACCTAATTTTGAATTAAAAAAACTCAATATGTAACCCCCATGAACTACCCGAAACTCATTTTATCCATTAAGATCACAATTCTTTAGAAAGTTATTATAACTTCATGAAATGGTTAAGTGTCAAATATAATAAATATAATGTCAGATGATAATTCAAAGACCATAATGATTGTTAAGAATGTAACATAATACTTGACGATAATAATTAAGGGAATTATTTGTTCACTTTAGATAAGGGGGTTAATTCAAAAATAAGGTATAAATGAAAGGAGTTTCATGTAATTTTCTATTAAATATGTTGTGTAGGACGGGTCACATTTTTATAGTTATACGAAGATTCTTATCTTGATACCCACCAATATAATTGGGGAATTGGGAAAACTTAAAGAGCAGAAAAATGAAAAAAACTTATTTCGGGTTGAAAATCCTATTGTAACTTTTCTTTTCGATTATTCTAATCATTCTGATTATTAGCTCGTGTCCCTATGATTTAGTTACAGGTTTTATAATTAATTTTTTTTTACATTATTTAATATGAGAACATCGTGCATGTCATGTATATAATTTGTTCAACATAAAATTAAGTTTCTTTCTTATTTTTGTATTGTCAAAACCAAGCGAAGCGAGATTTTCTCTCATGACTCTTTCACAAATTTTGTTCGTCCGTCTTCAACCGAAAAAAGAGCGACAGAACCAGCAGCCCACCGTCCTCTCTCCCCCTCTTCTTCTGCACTTCTCCCTCCTCCCTAACCCCCTCCTCCCCTCCTTTGTTCATCTCCTTCTTTCTTCTCCTCTTCTTCCTCTTTAGTCACAGTCATCGCCCTCCCCTCACCGCGCCGGCCTTTCCTGAGCTCGATTTCCACAGCTCCACAAGCGGTATACTAGTTATCTCTACTATTCTTACTTATGTTAAATAGGTAGATATTAAGTTGCTCCAATCAGTTATTCAAATAAATTATCAAGAAGATATTCACATCAAATTAACAATAAATTTGATTTTAAAAAAATTCAATGTGGATGGCATGTGTCCAAAACTAGTTTTGAAGGATGAGCACGGCTTTACCTAATATAGTATAGTTAGACATTTTTTTTAGAAGAATTTTTCTTTGCCAGTTGCCTAATGGTTTGAATGTAGATCGAAGTTCTGAGTCTAATGTGGTTCAATCTTGAGATCAGATTAGACTAAGCAAAATTAAAATAAAAAGAATATTGCTTTGTTCGAGGCTGTCAATTCGGACGAAGCAAAAACCGACCCCGTCAACGCAGGCACCACGTGGTGAGGCAAACAACCTCGCTGCCAACGTGGCATGTCAGAGGTCAGAACAAGTTTAGAAAAGAGTCTATCTTTAGATTTATTTATTAAATAAGGATTTTTTGAAAAAAATGTCCAACTATAAAAGAGGATTAAATAATAACAAATTCTTTGGGGTTGTTTGGTGGAAAGCCAAAAACCTGAAATCTGATCGCAGGTCAAATCAACCTACTTTCCAGTAGGTTCTCACACACGTGCCCACTGTGTCAGATTTCACAGCGATTTCTCTAGTCCAGGGACATGAAACCAGAGAGTTTTTGTTTTTATCTTTTTTGCGTAACCAAATATTGTATGAGAAAAGGTCACAGTGGCGTACGCAAGATTTTGGTCAGTAGGGGCGAAGACATTATGAATCAAAATTAAAAATTTATAAAACTGAACGCATCCCAAGTTTTGATATTACCAAGATAGAGGGGCGACCACCCTAAATTACAATGCTCCTCTTCGAGGAGTCATATTCTAAAGATATTATGAACCAAAATTGAAAATGTCTTTTTCAATATATGTTAACAAGCAATCATTCATCAACTCATCACTTATTCTATTACGCAGTGGATTCTTGATAAACTTCATTGCAGAGAATGCTTGTTCGACAGTGTAGTTGCAACGGATAAGAGTAATGTCAGCTTCACGAGCAAATATACCAAATTATAAGTTTTATCTTTCTTCAACTGAACCATTTTTTTAGCAAGCTCACTAATCCCTTTAATTCCAGAAAATTGCTTGGAGTGAACATCAAGAATATAATTCTCACATTGGAATAAAGTGATGCTAGCTCAAATGGAGAAAAGTCTGATTTATAAAACTATGCACATCGAATCAACTTTCTCTCATCAAAAGCGGAGAAAGAATCAGTCAGATTCAGACAAGTCATACAAAATAACAACTCAGTGTTCACTTCATTAAACCGATTATTCAACTCCTGAAGTTGCATATCTATCACCGCATAAAATACTTCAACACAATAATAATGAAGGTTCGTACTTTCTTCAACATTGCAGCGTGATCTCCCTCGAATAACAAACAAGTCTAATATATTTGGCACAATTATATGATGCTTATCACACAAAAAAAAAAAAAAGAAACTTCACCCAAATGAGATTCCAATCTTCATCTCTCATCTTCTGTAAATGATGCTTGGAGAATTTAACAAGATAGACGGCTCACCAATACTTTTCTTTTTAAAGTATCTTTCCATGAATTTTTCAGATAAATTACTTGTCATTAACATGAAATACACATTAAGCGATAACATAAAAACCCAGTACACATTAACCCATAACATGGATATTAACTAATTAATCAAATCAATAAATTAACATCAACTAATTAATCAAATCAGTTAACATCAATTAACCTCAATTAATCAAGACTTGATCAATAAATTAGCCTCAACTAATAATTTAACCTCAATCAATTAATCAAAATACACTCAAATCCAATAGCATGCACGATCATATTCTACACTCAATAAACCATTGAAATCCATCTAAATGCAAGAGCAAATATTTAGAGAAAATATGCAATCTTACCCACAAATGCTGACCTAAATCTCTTCTCAAAGAAAAACCCTAGCTTTCTCCAATCCGCGATGAAGATCTCCTGATCCAACAAGAAAGGATGTGAGGATTGCAAATAAAGAGAGAAATTTGAGGGGGAAAATTATTAAAGAAAAAAATTCACCTTTTAGAGAGGATTAATAAAGAAAAATCTCAGGCTGCGGCTGCGGGCTCACTGGCTCAGGCTAGGGATGGATCTGCGCGGATCTAGGAAGATTGGGATCAAGGAGAGGATCTACAGTGAGAGAGATGGATCGAGAGGGAGGGTCCGCTGCGATGTGAGAGGCAGAGGAAAAGGGAGATTGGGTTTTTTTTTTTTTTTTTTTCCCCCGAAGTGGGTGGGTTTTTTTTGAAACGGGTTTCTTGTTACAAACCCGACCCGCACCAACACTATATCCATTGCATTTTGTTTGATGAAAATCTTTTTATCATCTTTACATGCTTGTGCCATGGTATAAATGCCATTTCCATGCAATGGGAAATGATGAAAAATGTCATTTCCAAGCATTATTTACACTGTCATAACCATACTTTTGTCATCCAAAAAGTGAAAAATAAAAGAATGGAACATATAAAAAAAAAAAAATAGAAGAGATCTAATCCCATTTTCTGTAGAGTTTCTGATCAGCTGTAATTTTTCTGAGACTGCTGCACATGAATCTTGAGTTAGTCATGTTCCTGTTTTTCCTCTGCTCTTTAAGATTCAGAACACTTCATTCCAACATCATTTAAACTGCACATAATCTATCATCTCCCTACTCCTCCTTGTTAGACAATAATTATATTTTTTTTTTTTTTTTTCTGAAGTTGTTTTAAGTTCTTGTTTTCTCATCTTTCGACTCTCGAGCCTTACAATTGTGTTGAGTTTTTGTAGCATGTTCCAACTTGCCAGCAGTAGTGTCAAGCACTGTATTATGAGAATTATAAGTTTAAAAGAGCTGTTTTGCTCCTCATATAAACAATAAGGTTCAGAAAGAGCAGTTAGGAAATGCTTGACACATGTACTCATGTTGAAGTACCTGAGCATAACTATATTTGAGAAATGCTCTACAGAGCTGTTAAGAGACTTCTACATGGATAACGAGTACATTGATCGAATACAAACAGTTGCAGGTTGATGAAACCAGTGGAACAGAAATTGGGTGCATGATCAAAAAGTTTCCTCTTCTGACACCAAGAGGGAAAGACAAGCCCTTCTATTGTGTTATCAAGGTAAGATGCATATTAAGAATGTTGGGAATCATGTTACTCTCAATGCCTCCATTTGTTGTCTTGATTGTTAGTATATTTTATTTTATTTTATGTAATGCTCTATGATATGTAAGTGTAAGAGAGTCATTTATCAGGTGCTATTCTTTGATCTAAATTTATTTGTTTGCATCTTTACCTCCTTGGATAGTTCTGTTTCAGGACAACTCATGTTCTGTTTGGTATTTGGCTCAAGTATGGAATCACATATCAAATTGAGCACAAATCTCAGCATTACATTTAAACTTAAAGTAGAGTTTCTATGGGTTAGCTTGATCATGTTTGGCTTAAATTGGCTTGACTATGCGCATTCTCCAATATATTACATACAATATCTGTTAGTAGTCAGTAAAACTCAGTCCGGTCTCGTTATCTTTCCATAATAGTCAGAAAGTATCATATGAGATCTGACGGCGAATGGTAAATAGGAAGGCAATATAAAGTAGAGGTTCATTAAACTACCTCATCGAGTGGCCTGGATTGAGTGGTTCTGCTTGATAATCTGGATTTCTTACCAAGAATTGTAATGTAACAGACCTTTAATTGTCCCGAAAGAATTTTCTGCTGAATTTGAACACGGACTAGCTTGACAAGCTTAGTTCATCTGCTCCCCTTATAATCTAAAATTTGATGTTGGAGTTAGACTGATCGTAAGATGTTCAATGCTGTGCAATATGTGAAGTTTGGAATTGGTTGAATCATAGAAAGTTTTTATATATTAAATACTGAACTCCATATCACATGCGGTTGACTATCAGGAATCACCATGCTGAATGTATTTGCTTCTAATGCTAGAACTTGTTGAGAAATCTTGCTTTTCTTTCATTACAATTTAAAAAACTCATGGTACTGTTGAAGTTAGAAACTAGTCATGCGCCCATCGTATTTACTAAATTTTGCTTTGTGGTAGGAAGGTGAGATACTGAGATTGAAAACAAAACACTTGGTTTGTGCATTTTCCTCATGGTTTTCAAAAAGTTATGCAGTATTTGCACTTCAGAACTAATTTACTAGTAACTACAGTAGCTATTACTTTTGAAAGATTTAGTTCAATAACTCTCAGAGTCTCCCTCAATCAAAGAGAGAATTTCTCTATAGATGCTGGATATGTGCCTTGAACTGGTGACTAACCTTTCATGTGCAGGTGGCACAACAACTCTCCAAAATGTAAACGTCTAATAACAGAAGCATATACTCACATATACAAACAAGGAGAGGTTTACCATAATATATCTTGCAAGTAACCCATCTTATTAGTTTTTTCTGTTGTGAGCACCTGAACTGCTATTATCTCCCAAGTTTCAACTTGTGCCTTCTCAAATAATTCCTAATTTCTTCTTCCCTATGACCATGGCAGGACTGTGAACATTCTCTGGCACCGCGACAGAAAAAATATGTTCGAGTTGGGGGTTTCAGATTTGGCTGGTGTATCAGAAAAGGTGAGCAATGCTCTCAAATCAATATTTTGTCACTTTCACCTAATTGTATATTGTTTAAAGGGCATATCAAGATTTGTTTGCTGTAGTTTCTACTCCATTATTAAAAGGCTAGCAGCTGCTTGCTTGTTCTGGCTTTGTTCAAAGTACCTTTCTGTGGGCTCATCTTTGTAACTGTTTGCCTCACATTGTTCCTGTTGGTTCTGGGATCAATCTGACAACTAATCAATATCACTGAAATATCAACAATCTATTGGCCAGGTCGGCAAATATCAGGTGGGAGGTTTTCCGTTCAATTGAACGTTCCTTAATTTAAGAACCACCTTTCAATTTCCTTCCTTGATTAAACACCAATTAGACTGATATAAATCAGTCTCAATATACTGAATATCAGTATATCCCCTGTATAAAGAAATTAATTCACTTATACAGTACTTGGAGTGAGGTACGCTTAAAGCGAATCTCCTTAAGACAATTACGTCCCCCCGCACTGGTGCTAACGGGTTACTGGACGCTGGTCTCTCAAGATACAACACTCCTTCACGGTATTTGTATAGCACTACCAAATCACCGTACGGTCGAACCGTAGTTAACCAGTACCTTCACAGGATTATTGAAGCAGCGGGACAATGACAAATTTCGGGAGAATATTGCCTTTACTTTGGAGGAGCACCCACTGTAGAGGAAGAAGGAAGGTTGAAGAATATTCTTCTTCGGAAGTCCCAGATTCAGACAACAATTCTATTAAAGAATATGTTAAATTTTCTGAGCCCTCTTTCAGAACGAATTTTACAGAATCTCTTTTGGAAGCCGCTTCGGAAACCGAGTTACTGATTTCCCACTTCCCTTTGAAAGTCACTTCAAGACTGAGAGAGAGAGAGAGAGAGTCTCCTTTAGAAGTCTTGTTGTTGTTGTTCTTGGTGTTGTATTTAATTGAGAATTCAGAGGTAACCCACCCCTGTTCCCACTTCCCTTTGGAAGTCACTTCAAGACTGAGAGAGAGAGAGAGAGAGAGAGAGAGAATCTTTAGAAGTCTTGCTGTTGTGTTTAATTGAGAATTCGGAGGTAACCCATACCCGTGAGACCCAGTTCAAAAAGAACCAGGCCGGGTAGGGAACCCGAACCCGAACCCAGACCCGGACCCGAGTCTCAGCCCGGCCCGGCACCGGCACCGCCGGCAGCGGCGGCGCGCGCGCATGTGCGGGCATGGTTTCCTCTGAATCGCGCGCGAAAACTCCAAGTACCCAAAGGGCACGCCCTTTGTTCTCAATTTTCTCTATTTAAACACTACGAACTTCCATCCCATGGCCAATGTGGGACTAAATGCTTTTAGCTACCTTTAGTCCTATTTTGACTTTGAATTAGGCAATCTTTAGACTTGAATATCAGTCGGAATTGAACATGTGAATATATCACGTTCATCCCCATTGGAAGGAGAACACACTCCAACCATCATCCAATTGATTCGATCAACGGATCTCGTCGTAATTCAATTCAAAGATTCACATATATATTCTTCATATTCCAACAGTTCCCCGATGAATGATAGAGAGGAAACCCAAGAAAATTTTAGGTGGAATTGAGAATAGAGAGCTGTTGTTCTCTTTCTGTTCCCTTTTTTCTCTCCATTTTCTTTGTCTATCACCGCTGATGCAAGCATACACAATCTCATCCCAATCTTTTCTAGATGCAACCTGAATTCCCCCCCCCCCCCTAAAATGAAGCATAAATTTATTCCTGACCATGTTTTCCCGAGCCTTCGATCTCTGTTATCAACATTGGTGGAGGAAAAGACCTGATGCTTGTTGATCCTGGGTTTAAAAGTTCTGATACACGTGTTAGTGTTTAGAGTGCCTCGCATTCATTAGAGAAGAATTCAGGTTTTGACAGTTTCTTAATATGAATCTGTCCTCGTATTCGTTGGAGAAGAATTCAGGTTTTAGCAGTTTCCTGATACGAATCTGTATCCTGTTTTGATTTGGATTCGTTCCTATTTCTCTGAGGAAGGTGGCGATTTGAGTTCATATTGGACTAGGATCATTCTAGGTGTTTATATGAACCTTTGGGGGTGGCCCCTTTCAAAGGTGTGTCAATAATTCAAGAGAATTTCAGAATTTCACCATTGAGAGCAGTAAGAGAGATCTTCTTGTAACTCTTATATTTTCTTCTTTGTTTTCAATAAAGATTTCTCCTCTCCTCCCCGTGGGCATAGGCAAATTGCCGAACCACATTAAATCTTGTGTTCTTGGTTGTGTGGTAATTGCTTCCTAGAGGTAGATCTTCTACGCTCCGTTGTCAAGTCTTCTTTTCTCTACTGTTTGATCAGCGATATATCATCGACAATTACAAATAGTATAAGAGCGATGGCTAGCAAGACGATCATGACAACCAAGTTCGAGGTGAAAAAATTCGACAGGAAGTCTAACTTCCTATTGTGGAAGATGCGAGTAACATCGTTGCTCGTGAAGGAGGGCACAACAAGACCCTACCTGGTATTGAGAAAAAGCCAACGAAGATTGAAGATGATGAGTGGAACGACATCGACTTCCGCGCAAAGGCGGTGATCATATTGTGCCTATCAGATGAGATCCTCTACAACATGATGAACGAGGAGACAATGTTGGCCTTTAGTGTAGGTTGAAGAGCCTTTTCATGATGAAGAGTTGTCAAATAAGCTCTTCATGAAGAAGCAGTTATACAGCCTTTAAATGAAGGAAGGCACACATATTCTACAACATCTCAATACTTTTAAAAGAATTTTAAGCGACTTGTTAGCTCTAGAGGTTAAGTTAGAAAAAGAAAACAAAACTCTTATGTGTTAGCCCAAAGGCCTTCCACTCTAGTTTTGATGATGATTAACTCATGTAGTTAAGTGTACTAATTATCTTGTGATGTTTAAGTTTCAGATCATTAATCAAGATATTAGTTGGTGAAAGTTTCCACACATCTTTCACATGGTGATTCAAGAGCCCAAGCATCAAAGATGATATCTAGCACTCATTGGAGTCAAGCTTGGTGAATCACAGTTTTGGATCGAGTCGGCTTGGAGATTGCGCTCTACAAGAAGACATCGGTACCATAGTTTAGTTTTGTGTTTAGATCTAAATTGTAAAGATTAGAATAGTATGATATGCTCAAGTTTACAACACACACGTTTCATGTTTTGGTTTTGGTTTTCGGTTTTAGGTTTAACCGATCTAGGTTTTCATGAATAGATAGATTCAAAACAAGTTTACATGGTTTAATGTATATTAGATTTGTTCTATATACATGCATGCTTCAACTCTTAAACAAACTTAGTTTGATAATCTATTTCATGTGTTTTAGGTTTTGTGTTTTAACAAAACTTATTTTTGGAATTAAAGATAAAAATTATGATATATATATGTTTCATGTATATTGGATTTCTATCCATATACATCATGCTTCAAAGTGTTTAATTATCATGTTTTTGTATTTGGAAGAGTTTTGGACAAAACGTATTTTCTATTCAAAATCCAAGTTTTAGAAAATACAGTTTTTGGTTTTTGGTTAAAATGACAAGACACAAAATAGTTCATATGATTGATATTTGAGCTAAACTTTTACCACATGTTTATATATCAATGCAAAATGATAAAACTATTTTTAGTGATTTTTAGGAGTGTTAAAAGATTTTTCAAAATATTTTTAAACTGATTTTCTGATCCAGTTTACTGTTCCAGACTTCAATCAGTCGACTTGCTTTCTGACCAAGTCGACTTGACCTGAAGTCGGTCGACCGGGTCGGTCGACCGACGTGCACAGATCTGTGCACGTTTGGCAGACTCTGGACGGTCGACCGTCCGGGTCGACCGGGAGGAGAGCAGAGCTCTCTGTTTGTTTGGGTCGACCGGGGCGGTCGACCGGCAGCTGTCAACGGGCAGAAATTGACCGTTGGGCGGTCGACTGGCCGGTCGACCGGCAGTTCATTTCTGGCAGTTTTTGCTGCCAACGGCTATATTTTTCTGGGGTCTATAAATACCCCATTTGTAACCTGTTTTTTCTAAGATTTTTGTGCGAATTTTTCCCTACTCTCTGGTGTTTTTGCTGAAATCAAAAGAAGTTTTTAAGCTCTATTTGAACAACATATTTGGTGTTTTTGCAAGGGTTTGGAAATTCAAAGAAAAGGGTTTTTGGGAAAAGATTTAGCTTGAACTTTCTCATCTTGTTTTCTACTATTTCCAAGGATTTTCTTTGTGATTTTGATTTCCACTCCATTGGTTTTCTCCACACTTGAGCAACATCTACTATCTCATTCTATAGGATATTTGTGTGGGAGAAGAAATTGTTTGTGGTTGCTTGTTGAACCACCAAGTTGTAAAACTCAATCTTTGTTTGGCTTTGTGCCTTGGGTTGTATCCCTCAAGTTGTGAGGTGATCCTTGTGTTTGCTTTGTGTAATCCCTCAAGTTGTGAGGTGATTGCTTTGTTGGATTGGAGCTTGCCTCAAGGAGGAGGTTGTGGTTGTAAAGAGAGGAGTTGGGTACTCCTTGTGAGAGTTCTTGTGGACTAGCTAGTGGATTAGAAATCCTTCGTGTGTCGAAGGCGGGGATGTAGAGCTGGGTGCTTGAACCTCGAAACATATCTTGTTGTTTGCGCTTGATCCATTGACTCTCTCTATCTCTCTCTTTACTTTGTGCCTTGCAACTATTCATATTGTGCATTCATATTTGCTTGGCTTGGTTGTGTGTGAATCATTTGTTGATCACACTTGAGTGTAATTTGCATTAAGTTTTTAAATTCCGCATTTAGTTCATAGATTAGCTTAATCACCTATTCACCCCCCCTCTAAGTGACTTTTCAATTGGTATCAGAGCTAGTGCTCCTGATATTTAGGTTTAACCACCTAGGAGTGAGATCTTGGTTTGCTAATCTTCATTTGCATTTTCATTTGCACTCATTTAGTTTGCACTCATGGATAGCCCTCCTATGTTTGACCATTTTAGACTTGATGCTTGGAAGGCAAATATGAGTAGACATTTAAAAAGCTTAGGACATCTAGTTTATCAAGCCTCTACTCAAGAATCATTCCCTAATAGTAGCAAGTATAAAAAGGCAAATGCATTAGCGCTTAGAGCACTTAGAGCATCTCTCAATGAACATCTTTTACCCGTGTTTAATCGTTATGACTCGGCTTTTGCAGTTTGGAGCATATTAACTTCTCCCAAGCTTCCAAGGATTATTAACAAGATGAGGAGATCTATGAGCGAAAAGTCCGAAGAGCATTGCTTCATGGTCCAAGGGAATAACTCCCTTGAGGTACAATCGGACACTCAATTAGATAATAGCTCTAATTCCTATTGCTATGGATGTTTAGAAGTTCAATCTTTAAATTTGGAACTTGCTCAAAAGCTTGAGAATTTCTTGGAAAAACACAATCTTTTGAAAGAGGACAACCTTGTTTTGAAAAATGAATTAAAGGATTTGTGTTCTAATTTTGAATTGGTTTTGCAAGAAAAGGAAGAGATTGCAAGTGAACGTGACTCACTTAAATCTCAACTTGACCTTGCCCTTAAACAAATTGAAGATTTAAAAGGCAAAAATGATTGTGATGATATTTGAAGCACAATGAGATTTTATCTTCAAAATTGGATTTTACTTTTAAAGATAACCTTGTTTTGAAAAATAAAATTGATTCAATTTCAAAAGAGTTGGATTTGGTTTTAAAGAAAAATGAATCTTTGAAAATTGAAATTGATTCTCATGTGTGCCATGCTAGTATAGCTTCTTCTTCTTCTTGCACACCTATTGCATGCTCCACTTTATCTTCCACTATTGAAAATGATATAAACATTTTGAAGAAAAGTGTAGATTGTCTGGGCTCCACTTTGAGCCAATGCACATTGAATCATTCACGTTTGGAAACCTTGGTTCGCAAGAAACAAGGCCCATCTTTGCATGCACACCCATCACGGCATACACGTGCTTCCCACGGTCACCATCATCACACGTATGCTCATGTGTACACATGTACACATTGTGGCTGAAAAGGCCATCTTGCTAGATTTTGTTATGATCGCATTTATCATGAAAATTTAGCAACTAATCTTGTTTGGGTTAGAAAGGATACTAACCCCCGTGGACCCAAAAGAAAATGGGTACCAAGAACCACCTCCTTGACTTTTGATGTAGGTGGGAGTTCTCGCGTCACGTGAGAGTATTGGTGCCTTGAGGTGGATGCGTTCTAAGCTTAAAAGAGAACCATTTGGATGCTTCACTCTCAAGGAGATTGGGTGGGAGGACCACCGTGGTTTGGAGAACTAGAGATGCATCTTCATCGGTTTTGGTATCACTCTCTATCTCCCATTTTTATTCGCATGCTTTTACATGTTCATCTATTCATAGCATGTCTTGTTTTATTATTCATTATGCTTATGTCATGATGATTAGATTAGTGTTATACATGTTTAGTTACTTGAGCACCCATGTTTTATATGGATCTATATTTAGTGTTCTCACCTTGTTTAAAGTAACATGTATGCCCTAGATCTAATGCACATGCATATGCATTGTGACCATTTGGATGTTTATGATGTTTTGTTTGATGACTCATGCTTCATTGTTTCATGGTTAGTATGATATTTGCCATGTTTATTAGACTTATGCTTTACATGATTAGTTGTTGAGACACCCATGTTTTGATTGGACCCATATTTTGTGTTCTCCTTATTTTTAGCTATCATGTTAATCATAGATCTAATGCACATGTCTTTGTCATGCTAATCATATGGTTGACTATGACCTTTTATTTTAATAGTTCATGTTTTGATTATCATGATTGGTTTATGATACCCGTTTTATACTTCATGTTTTGACTACTTGCTTGAATGGTAATTTTCATTAAGACTAGGATTTATAGTTGTGCAACTAGTGAGCTACAAATAGACCTTTATATATGTTTGTGCTTGAACGCTCATTTGTATTCACTTGATGTACTAGTATAGTCTAGTTTTGATGATTCTTACATTTGACTTGTATTCACTATTTTACATGTTTTGTTTTAACTTCATGTATATGTCCATCTTGTCCAAACTATCATTTATACATATACATCCTTGAGCCACGTACCTTCATGCATATACCTTTTGTGGACTCATTATGTTTAGGATATGTATGTATACTTTAGCTTGTACATGACATACATATGCCTTGAAGTTTAAATCGTTTGGATGAATTTCATGTTTGCTAAGTGATTTCACATCTATGATGAATTTCATGATTTCAATTGGTGATTTCACATGAATTTCATGATTTCAATATTGAGCTTGATTGTCCATTTTCATGTTGATATGTTTCTCACAACACTTGTACACTCACCTTATTTAATGTTTTCTCATGACTTAGTTTTCATGAGTACAAATTGTGCTATATGGTTTTTGAGTGTTTAGTGATCATGTGATTTTCATGTTTCATGAAAAATCTTTTGGTTTTGTTCATTGCTTGAAGGATTTCGTACTAGTTGATTCATATAACTAGCTACGGTCTTCTTCATTTGGTAGTAGTTTTCAAACGTACTATATTTGTAAACCTATTTTTGAAAACCCCTACCATCAAAGGGCGGTTGGATGGGAGATCATGCTCATGTATGCTTTATAGTGAAAATCATAGTAAACTTGAACATGAAATGGGTGGTAGGAATATGATGTATACACTTGATCTTATTGTTATTTCAATTGGTATCATTGAATTCTTTCAATTGGTATCAATCTTATCATTTCTTGTATACTCATATATTTGTATATATGTATGCTCTCATTTCAAAGTATATCAATTTCAATTGGTATCTACTTTTCATACATATATATGTTTTATTTGTGCTTATTATATCCCTATA
Source organism: Agave tequilana (assembly GCA_038442645.1). NCBI lineage: Eukaryota > Viridiplantae > Streptophyta > Magnoliopsida > Asparagales > Asparagaceae > Agave > Agave tequilana. The sequence continues at coordinate 64,398 of JAVJIF010031938.1, read as the reverse complement.
TCTTTAAGCACAAATCTTGTTTATGATGATAAGCTTGAGCCTCAACTTTTTTTCAATTGATTTAGTTTTTAATTGGTATCCTTATACAAGCTTATGCATCATTTCTTTGGTATCTCATAAAGGGGGAGAAAATTAGTATTTCATATTTCAATTGGTATTTGGTTTACTATTATTTTTTTTCCCACTCCCTAACTTATGATGAAAAGTGATTGGATAATTTAATAGCAATGTGTATTTGGTATCATATACTTATAAAGATAAATATCTTCGTTTGGTATCAAGATGCTATTTGTTTATTCAAAATTGATGTCAATTTGTGTTTATTATCTATTGATATCCAGTTTTCCTTACATGTTTTCGTTTTGATATAAAATGTGTAAATTTTTATTAGTATCAAAATTGAGTTTGGCATTTCTTAAAATCTTGTAAATTTCAATTGGTATCATAATGCACTTCATTGACACATGTTTTAATTGGTATCATATTGACTTTGATTTCACCCCTTAGAGTAGTTTATTGTCCCTTAAATGGAGACTATTGTGTTTGACCAAAAAGGGGGATTTGAAGGAATTTAAAGTCTGTTTCTTAACATTTTTCTTTACCCCTTTGTTGATGATTGACAAAAAGGGGGAGAAGAATTTGAGTTTATATGCATGTTTGTATGCATTATGCACGAGTTTTAGTTTTAATATGAGTTTTGTTTTTATGGTATCAAGAGATTGGTATCAAGAGCTTGATAATTTATTTGTTTTATGTAAGATTGGTATCAAGAGCTTGATAATTCATTTGTTTTATGTATATGTAATTGGTATTAAGAACATGTTTGTTTTGTTTCTGAAAAATTCCATTGGTATCTTCCATTGGTATTGGTATCTAGAGCCTATTCATGTTTTATTATTTCATTGGTATCTAGAGCCTTTATTGTTTATGCATTCCTTTTATTGTTTATGCATATCTATGCATGTTTAGAGTTTAGTATTCATTGCATATATTTGTTGTTTATCCCTATGCATGAGTTAAGGGGGAGCTTCTTTGAAGCTTAACTTTAATCCATGCATATATAACTCCATGAGTTTTGTCATCATCAAAAGGGGGAGATTGTTGGCCAAAGGCCTTCCACTCTAGTTTTGATGATGATTAACTCATGTAGTTAAGTGTACTAATTATCTTGTGATGTTTAAGTTTCAGATCATTAATCAAGATATTAGTTGGTGAAAGTTTCCACACATCTTTCACATGGTGATTCAAGAGCCCAAGCATCAAAGATGATATCTAGCACTCATTGGAGTCAAGCTTGGTGAATCACAGTTTTGGATCGAGTCGGCTTGGAGATTGCGCTCTATAAGAAGACATCGGTACCATAGTTTAGTTTTGCGTTTAGATCTAAATTGTAAAGATTAGAATAGTATGATATGCTCAAGTTCACAGCACACACGTTTCATGTTTTGGTTTTGGTTTTCGGTTTTAGGTTTAACCGATCTTGGTTTTCATGAATAGATAGATTCAAAACAAGTTTACATGGTTTAATGTATATTAGATTTGTTCTATATACATGCATGCTTCAACTCTTAAACAAACTTAGTTTGATAATCTATTTCATGTGTTTTAGGTTTTGTGTTTTAACAAAACTTATTTTTGGAATTAAAGACAAAAACTATGATATATATATGTTTCATGTATATTGGATTTCTATCCATATACATCATGCTTCAAAGTGTTTAATTATCATATTTTTGTATTTGGAAGAGTTTTGGACAAAACGTATTTTCTATTCAAAATCCAAGTTTTAAAAAATACAGTTTTTGGTTTTTGGTTAAAATGACAAGACACAAAAATAGTTCATATTGATTGATATTTGAGCTAAACTTTTACCACATGTTTATATATCAATGCAAAATGATAAAACTATTTTTAGTGATTTTTAGGAGTGTTAAAAGATTTTTCAAAATATTTTTAAACTGATTTTCTGATCCAGTTTTCTGTTCCAGACTTCAATCAGTCGACTTGCTTTCTGACCAAGTCGACTTGACCTGAAGTCGGTCGACCGGGTCGGTCGACCGACGTGCACAGATCTGTGCACGTTTGGCAGACTCTGGACGGTCGACCGTCCGGGTCGACCGGGATGAGAGCAGAGCTCTCTGTTTATTTGGGTCGACCGGGGCGGTCGACCGGCAGCTGTCAACGGGCAGAAATTGACTGTTGGGCGGTCGACCGGGGCGGTCGACCGGCAGCTGTCAACGGGCAGAAATTGACCGTTGGGCGGTCGACCGACCGGTCGACCGGCAGTTCATTTCTGGCAGTTTTTGCTGCCAACGGCTATATTTTTCTGGGGTCTATAAATACCCCATTTGTAACCTGTTTTTTCTAAGATTTTTTGTGTGAATTTTTTCCTACTCTCTGGTGTTTTTGCTGAAATCAAAAGAAGTTTTTAAGCTCTATTTGAACAACATATTTGGTGTTTTTGCAAGGGTTTGAAAATTCAAAGAAAAGGGTTTTTGGGAAAAGATTTAGCTTGAACTTTCTCATCTTGTTTTCTACTATTTCCCAAGGATTTTCTTTGTGATTTTGATTTCCATTCCATTGGTTTTCTCCACACTTGAGCAACATCTACTATCTCATTCTATAGGATATTTGTGTGGGAGAAGAAATTATTTGTGGTTGCTTGTTGAACCACCAAGTTGTAAAACCCAATCTTTGTTTAGCTTTGTGCCTTGGGTTGTATCCCTCAAGTTATGAGGTGATCCTTGTGTTTGCTTTGTGCTAATCCCTCAAGTTGTGAGGTGATTGTTTGTTGGATTGGAGCTTGCCTCAAGGAGGAGGTTGTGGTTGTAAAGAGAGGAGTTGGGTACTCCTTGTGAGAGTTCTTTGTGGACTAGCTAGTGGATTAGAAATCCTTCGTGTGTCGAAGGCGGGGATGTAGAGCTGGGTGCTCGAATCTCGAAACATATCTTGTTGTTTGCGCTTGATCCATTGACTCTCTCTCTATCTCTCTCTTTACTTTGTGCCTTGCAACTATTCATATTGTGCATTTATATTTGCTTGGCTTGGTTGTGTGTGAATCATTTGTTGATCACACTTGAGTGTAATTTGCATTAAGTTTTTAAATTCCGCATTTAGTTCATAGATTAGCTTAATCACCTATTCACCCTCCCTCTAGGTGACTTTTCATTATGTTACTCTCTTCTCTTCCATCAAGTTATGACCGCTTGGCAACCACCATCATGTATGTTAAGAAGACCTTAGAGTTAGAAGATGTCAGGAAGATGTTCCAGAACAACAAGCTGATGAAGAAGACAGATTTTACGGAGAAGACCTCAGGATTGTTTGTTAAGGGCAAGAGGAGAAAATCAAAGAGCAGGGTACCCAAAAGGGATCCAGAGGCTTCTAACAGTTTCTCTTGCTACTTTTGCAAGAAACTAGGGCGTATTAAGAAAAATTATATGAAACAAGGAGATGTTGAAGAAGAAAGGTGGCAAAAATTCTGATGGGACGAGTACCAGTAGAAAGTCAGATCAAGCTAAGGTTGTCGAAGAAACAGATGAGGATTTATGTGATGTCTTGACGGCTAAGTTAGGAAAAGGTAAATACTCAGATACTTAGTTACTTGATTCGGGGTGCACATAATGTTCCCAAAAACGAAGTGGTTCAGTACTTATAATCCTTATGATGGAGGCTCTGTCCTAATGGGAAACGACGCCATGTGTAAGACTGTTAGCATCGACACTTTGTCCAGCCGCGACGATCAATACAGAGCACATATATGCCGTTGGAAAATGATAAAGGCGGACAATCGGAGTGCGTAAATCTATAATTGTAATCAAACGTGACATATGCAATAAAAAACACAAGAAATGAGCACAAGGCATTTGCGTTACATCGATCACCGCCCAATTTCATTAAGATACGTTAGATTGCAATACAAAGCAAAAATGTACGAATAATCTGACATGAATTAGCCAATATGTGGCTCCGACATCATGATATAATATATATTATTTGGAAATTAGAATATTATTTTAACTATAAAATGTAATAACTAACTACCTAGTTATGATTCAATTATTATTAATATTAAATTAAATAACAATCACTAATAACTAGTAGTAACCACTCAGCGCTCAGTATGACACGTTAATATTATTTTATTAAAATTTAATTAATTTGTGATAAACTAGAATTTAATAATTTGATAATGAATATAGTTCACATAGGGTCTGTTTGGATTTAAGGAATTGGTGTGAAGTGAGGAAGTAGGAAGTAAAATTTATTTCCTTTAGGAAAAAGGGAAATGAGTAGTAAGTTTTCTGGTGTTTGGATGGTTGTTGGGAAGTGTGGTTTGGAAAATGTTTTGTCGTTTCCGGTGTTTGGATGGTAATGAAAAGTGGAAATGGAAAAGTTGACCACAAAGTTGACCGCAAAATAATATTAAAATAAAAATTAATTAAGAAAAATAAAAAATAGATTGTAATTAGAATGCAAGTGAGATTTACATGACCAAAAAATTAACTGTTTTATGCTATAACTTATTATAAATGAGATTTACATGACCACAAAATTAACTGTAGGACTCTGGAAGTGAGAAAATGGTTGTGTAAAAGAGAGATGAAAAAGGAAAAGGGGATTTTCTTATTTTCCTTTTCCGGTGTTTGGATAGATAGGGAAATGAGCAATTATACTTCCCCACTTCCTCACTTCACTCGGATTCCTTACATCCAAAACACGCCCATAGTTAAAAATCTTACAAAATTGTTCTAGTTGCAGGTCAACTTGTTCGAGTTTTCATGCACATTTTCATATAAGCACTTCATATTTTCTATATTGTATAAAAAGTATACGGATTTTAGCCTCTAAACTCCTGGGAAAAAAATAAGAAACACCCCTAGCTTCGTCTCTCACTCACAAGTCCCAGTAATGTCGTCGGAAGAGGCTCCCTCTCAGACAACGGAGGAATCAGCTTCTATCAGCAAGAAGCAGGCCAAAAAGGAGGCGGCCAAGGCGGAGAGGCTCCGCAGGAAGCAGGAGGAAGCCGCTGATGCCGCCGCCGCCGCCGCCGCCGCCTCTCTCGCCGAGGTCGACCTAATGGCCGCCAACTACGGCGACGTGCCAACCGAAGAGCTCCAGTCAAAAACCATCAGCGGCCGAAAATGGACCGACATCGGATCTCTGACGGCGGATCTCGCCGACCAGTCCGTGTTGATTCGCGGTGCGGCCCAAGCAATTAGGGCTGTTGGGAAAAAGATGGCGTTTTTGGTTCTGAGGCAGTGCATGAGCACGGCCCAGTGCGTGCTCACGGTTGACAAGGAGTTCGTCAGTGCTCAGATGGTGAAGTTCGCCAATGGGTTGAGCAAGGAGTCGATTGTTGACATTGAAGGGATCGTTTCTATTCCCAAGGAACCAATCAAGGGGACGACGCAACAGGTGATCTTAGAGAATTTTTAGTTCTGCTTCAATTGCTGATCTCTTTAATGCATGTTTAACATTTTAATCAGCTGCTGTTTCATTTTTTTTTCATTTTTGTTTTATTGTCGACAGATGAATCTGATGTATTAATTTGTTCTTAAAAAATGTGAACTAACCCTGTTTGGGCGAAGTCAGTATGCTACTTTGATCTTTTATGTAAATATATTAGTATCATATTTACAATAAATATAAATATCTCTTAATAAGTGTGCACTTTTATATGCTAATTCTTTAAAAACAAAATGATTTAAAGGAATTAAACTTCTTCAGAGTAATACTAATACAGGTGATGGGCTGTAACAACTATGCCTATCAAAAGAATAGGCTGAGGCTTTCTATTTTGAGGCCCCACCCTTTCCTTTAAAAAAAAAAAAAAAATGCTTCGTCAGTCGTGGCTTATCTATCATGTGTGAATCTAAGTTATCTTTTGCCATGTTACTTGTGTCATCTGTTTGAAATTTATTAGTAGCCTTCAGATTAGGTTTGAGCAGTTGTACAAGCCAATATTTCAGATATGGAAGGCTTTGGTTGAAAATAGACACTCTGATGACTTAACAATGCGCTTGAATGATATACATGTCGGGTTATGCTGATTGATTTAGGATTTATATGGATTGGAGATTGGAGTCGGGAAAGAGTGTTTCTGCAATGAATGCAGATTTTTTTAGCAATAGGTAATAATTTAATACAGAAAAGTTGTATATTACCAGCAATGTGGGAAAAAGAAAGGACACGCGAGAGATGGGCTACAAAGTGAAGGGAGAATCCTGCGCTTTTGAAAAAACTTACACTAACTGCCTCCTATAGATGCCCTTATCTCCAAAATACTTGTAGGATAACTTACAGATAAAAGCAAAAGTTATTATTCTACAATAAACCGTGTCAAGGCTCTTCCTCTGAGTTGGATATTTTGGCGTTTGTCCTAATCAAGCGTGAGTAAATGCTTTACTGTCCAGAATGGATGAGTGTTCAATGAGCTCCGGAAAGAGCATTTGCACCTGGGTACTTAATCGACCCTTTCCCTCTGGCATCGTAACTGTTGCAGCTTGCCATACATAAGTAGAGGAAGCTCTAAGGATGAATTTGGCTGAAAAGCAGTTTCTTTTCACAATTACAACTGTACAAGATAAGTTGTAACAAAATTGCTTCAACAGCTGATGGTAAAGGAACCTGGATTGCTCATTATATTTGGAAAAGTTAAAAATTTAGTAATAGTGACTTTGCCTATTCCAATCTGTAGCTTGCTTATTCCATTATGATTCCCCTCCCTGTCATTTTAGAATTTTTAAATCTTGCTGCAATATCATGTCGAGCAAAAGAATATTATGTATTTGAAAAGCCTCATCTAAGTGGTGCCCTTCACAGATATAGGATATTAGCAAAACTGACTTTGGGAAGAGCAGTATTTATTTCTGCATTTGTTATTGGATTTGGCTGCATTAACTTTCTCTAGTATATGTGTATCTGCAGCTATTAGGGATAATTCATCAGGATCAGGATCATCATCTAGTCCATTTCCCATTGTAGTGGGGTTAGCTATGCATTTATCTTAATTCTGTCCCTATCAAAGTAGTAAAAATCAGATTTATGTTTTTCTACAGGTGGAGATTCAAGTGAGAAAACTCTACTGTGTCAATAGGGCCGTGCCAAATCTACCTATTAATATTGAGGATGCTGCACGAAGTGAGAAGGAATTTGAGAAGGCTGAGCTTGTAAGTGATGTAATTGCACTATTTATGCTCTTTTTCTACTATTGGTCTGGCCAGCTGATCCCTTATGCTTGTTTGTGGAGTAACACGATTCTATATTTACTTTATTATGTTATTGTTCCTTTATATTTGCGGCAAGAATGATGATGATTTTTTTCTGATGGTAGTTGTCTGGATTGTGCAGACTGGAGAGCAACTTGTTCGCGTGGGTCAAGACACACGGTTGAACTATAGAGTCCTTGACATGCGTACTCCTGCAAATCAGGCTATTTTCCGCATTCAGTGTCATGTTGAAAATGTAAGTTATATTACTTTTCAAAGCCATCTGCCTCTCTAAACATATCATAACTTTATATCCCTCCCCTCCTCTCTCCTAATTGATGTAGAAAGTAATCAAAACAAATATTAGGCCTCCATGTTGCACTTAACACTTTTTCTTTCTTAAAGTGACACATTTGTGGTCTAATCAACAACCTCCTCAAACAAAAGACTACTTTTAAGGAAGCGTACTCTTTTGATCTAAAGTCAGTGACCGACCGATAGCTTAAAGGCCATCTATTTTCTCTCTCTCTTCTCTGGTTGTAGTTAAATACGAGTTGTTATTTCCCAGCTTAAGTCAGAGGTCCAATATTTAAGTCGTTTTATTCATTTATGATTTAAGGTTTGCCATTGTATCATTTTCCTTTATTGAATTTTGGAGATAGTTCTCAGTTGCCAAGGCTTTTAATGAAATTTTTTCATATAATCTTGTCATGTTTTGTTAATTATCCAAAAAAACTCTTGCATTGTGGTTTTCTAAATTTGTTGCAGAAGGGCTACTTGTTTTGAGCGGTTTTCTTGGCGATCTTTCGTTAGCAAGTTTTCTAGAAAAAATTCTGATTGTCTCTGTTGATTCGCTAATTTCAACATGAGAATAGCCATAGCGTTAGGAGTTTATTTTGTATTTATGGAAGAACTTGAGCAAAAAACATGCTGAAATTTGTTTCTACAGAGGAACCATATATTCTTGTAAATGTTAGATCCACAGATGAAAATCTAGAAATATATTATGATATTTTCAGGCCTGATATCTGAATCTGCTTCTCATGCGTTCAGGTTTTTAGACAGTTTCTGCTATCCGAGGACTTCACCGGGATTCACAGTCCTAAGTTGATAGCTGGATCAAGTGAAGGTGGTTCAGCTGTATTCAAGCTGGACTACAAAGGTCAACCTGCTTGCCTGGCACAGTCCCCTCAACTTTGCAAGCAGATGGCAATATGTGGTGGATTTGGACGAGTTTTCGAAGTTGGTTCTGTTTTCAGAGCTGAAGACTCATATACACACAGACATTTGTGTGAATTTGTTGGTCTTGATATGGAAATGGAGATTAAGGAACATTATTTTGAGGTAGGAAGTCATTCTTATGCATCTTCTGACCCAACGAATTAATCAGTATCACCCATGAAGCCGTGGAGTTGTTTATGCAGGTAATAGATATTGTAGACCGTCTCTTTGTTGCGGTGTTTGACTATTTGAATGAGAATTGCAAGAAGCAACTTGGGGCTATTGATAGGCAGTATCCATTTGAACCATTGAAGGTAAAGGATATTATCTTTATGTGCAAAAGCTATCAAGTTGGTTCAATCAGAGATTCTGTCTTTAGTTAGCAGGTTCTTTTATATCTCACTATCTGGTTCCTTATAATAGTATTCCTGCAGTATCTGAGGAAGACGTTGGTACTGACTTTTGCAGAGGGTGTTCAAATGCTCAAGGTGCCCTTCTTTCAATTGAAACGACTTATTTTAGTATTTAATTTCATCTTCCCATCTTTTCAAGTTTGTACTACTGTTAGGCTAGTTTTGCATGATCTGATTTGGTATCTTCTGTTTGCACTGTCTTTAATAATGTTGATGCAATACACATGAGATGCATTTATTCTTGGGCACATGAAAAGTTTTAAAATGAGAAGAAGTGAAAATGCGACATGTATTTGCTATAGAACAATTATCTTCAGAAATTGCATCTATTGACAAACATGGCAAGCCAAATTAAGATGGCACTATAATAAACAGGTCTGAACTTTGTAATAAGTGAATGGAGACTACCCATCCAGTTTACTTTGGAAGGGAGTTGTGAGGACCACTGTCATGGATATTTAAATACCAAGAGATGCTTCCTCTGAAGGTGATAGGGGCGCTCGAAAAACTGACATTTGTTGCAAGCACTGATCTGACTTGATTGACTTAAGTCAACAGATCCAAGTGTCGGTGGTTGAGCAAGCCTGCATTTATCTAAACGGATATTGGATATTCTCTTACGCCTATATTCAGGTGCTAGCTACCAGAATAATAGGACATTGAAGAATTTGGCTCTTATAGGACACTGTTTTTTGACACTTATAGGACACTATATTTACACTGCCAGGAAACTTCATCATTACTTATGTGATGCTTGTCCAACATGCCTGGAAAATGACACTTTAAAAACCATTATGATAGCACATTGAAGAATCTTTGTTTGAACAATTTTTTGAGAAAAATATTATTTCTTCAGGAAAATCCTTAGATAAATTAGTTAAAATATTGTAGAACAAGACTTTTAAATGCACACGACACGTGTATACGTTGCAAATTCTTAAACTTATATAGTATCTTACAAATTTCGTTGCAACCTACAACCTTAAATTTTTTTTTTTTTAATTTTTTGGATTTGAATATCTGTTGTGTCTTGATATGGGCTGTTATAGTTAGCTATTTATAATGGAGCCAGGTGACTGAAATAGGAAGTTGCATTTACTTTAGTTCACCAAGTTCTCAGCACCAATAGAATGACACTTTTTGCATTCTTTATTTACATTTTTTTTCTTTCTCCCAAAATTTCCCCTATCTATATATTTGGGAACTTCATTTATAGATCACATGCCAAAGGTCTCCTGTGGTCTGCTAAAATAACAGGCTATACAGCTCCAGAATCAAGTATCTAAAATTCCTTGGAAGCTACTGTTATTTAGTAGTCATCAGCGACCTCACAGTGAGCTTATATCAAGTGGTGCCCTTTCAGTTGACGGCTTAGTTCATCTACCCATGCCCTCTATTCTAGGGCTTCATATTGACCCCATTCTTCCTAAGGAAATGGTTTCATTGTTCCCTTTGACGGCCCTGGAAGCCTACCCATTTGCGTAATTACCATTGTCGTAGACCCAATCTTGCTTTGGACTTGTTCACAACAGAAAGCAAAAGACTCAAAAGCCAAAACTTAATTCACAATAATTTGATGCCGAAGCAAAATTAACTCGAAATAAAGTATAGAATCTGCTAGGAACATTTGAACCCAAAGATAATTAATAAAATGCAGAATACTATTCGGAAAAGGTGATGAATCCAATGTTATTATTAATATTGCCATTGGCCTCTCTCTATATAGATTACAGAAAAATCCAACACAACTTAGGACTTTTTGACTTGTGATCCAACTAGAATTACTGATGAGAACTTATCATTAGATAGAATAAAAAGAATTTTAAATCATATCTAATCCTAGAAGTCAACCTTAAAACTCACCCAACTGTCCTACATCAGTCTCCTCTTGGAAAGCAACAAGTCCTTGGGTTTGGCCCTAAGCCTCTAACTGACTCTAAACCCTAGACCCAAAAATAAAAATAGAAGACATGTCTCTACCCTGACAAATTGGGAAAATCAAAATTTCTTCACATTTCTCCACCAAATATCACCTCCGTTGACCATGTGCATGGATGATGAATAGCCTTTCCATGATTTTATATATGCCACATTTTCCACTTGAATACTATCAGTCACCTTCATTATATCAGCCGAAAACTCCTCATGATCCTGCAAATGTTTGGCAAGAAATAACTTCATGATTTTGATTGCTTGTTGCTCTTCACCTATAAACTCAACTTCAACATCTTTATCATGTTGGTACCTCAGTAATTGGATCCGTGCCCCCAGAAACTTTAATGTGAACCTGATTTTCATAAACTTTATTATCTTATGCACTTCTGTTCCCTGTTAGATGGATTTTCAACACATCCAAGATCATTGTAGATTTCTTTCACAAGTTGAAAGAAGTGAACGATTTCCACAAGGCTGAACATGACGTTCGTCATTATTGCCACATGAATTGTAATCATGATTAGGACATAATTCATCTTTGTTTAAGCTATGGTCATCACCGGATCATCATCATCAATCCAAGCAACATTATCTAGTGTGGTGAATTTGCGAGTTCTGTTTATATGTTGCAACATTTTCTGAATATGTTGATTTTTGTAGAAACACTAGCTGAAATTCTCAAAACTCCTGTCTTGCAATGAAGTTATTAAAATATAAACACTTAAATTTTATTCAATTTAAAAATTAATGAAGCATCAGCTATCGTATAAAAATTGTTTCATCAAGGTTCTGTCTTATCATCATTAACTATGAATAAGATGTCGGAATGTCTATAATAGTTTTAGTTTTACAATATTTTAAATAATTGGATTTTTTTTTTGAAAGCTACTTGTAGAGGTAAATTCCTTAGGGGGATTCATCTACACTCAAATTTTGGATAGAAATGTAAATCAGACGCAAACATTGGAGAATTACGTGAAAAACCCAAAGAGGGGAAAAAACCACGAAGTAGAGGGAGATTCCACTAAATTCAAGAGATTATAAGGAGTTCTCAACACTCTATTACAAGTTTGGTTCTCTAGGGTTTGATCCCCTTTCCGCATTGGAGAAGAAGGTCTATTTGTACTAAATTGTTGGCATGGGGGAATATGGAACGCTGGCGAGGTTGGCGTAACTGCTACGATCTTCATGTGTGGAGTTATTTAACGACTGCGATTGTGGGCGCTTGATTGTTGAGATTTCTTAAAAATCCTGCCCAACCCATAACTTCCTAGGACATTACGAATATGGGGGAAGTCAGTGTTGAAGTTGTGGAGCCTGATTGCCGACCGTGACAAAGAATAATTCTCAGAGAAGTACTACGCGGGAAGAACTGCGACGCCCAATTGCATTGGGAGTTAGGAGGTCGGGAACTCCATCCATGGTGACTCAAAAAAGCGGGGCCTCGAGAAGAGTCTCTCGAGGACTGGACCATCTTGTTAATTTCCCGACTAAAAGCGTACTACAGGTGAGTGTGGGCGAGCTTAGAGTTTCAGATGGAGGCATGTTCAAGTGCTCGGGGGATCACTCAGAGTCTCGGGAGAAGTACTCCGAGTGACAAGGCAGAGGAACATCCCCGAGACGCAGCGAATGCGGTCCAGTCTGGAAGCTTCACGATATAGAAAACTCAAGCCACGTGTCAAGGACAGTTTAGGGATATCACAATTGTAACCCTAGTTTTCTCTAAAAAGGAGATGCACGATAATTAGGATTTTGTAATGAAGCTATGTGAGCTATTATAAAAAGCGGCCGTGAGTTCTTCTTCTCCTTGTAATCTCTCGATAATAGTGGATTTGCGAACGACTCCATAATTTTCCCCCTATTTTGGTTTTTCACGTAAATTCTGGTGTTCTGTGTGTAATGTCGCCACGTTTCTGATATGATCTGTTCTTGTTTATTCCATCGTGAAAGCTCTTGTTCAATAACTAGTATCAGAGCGAGGTTCGAGATGGCTGATGATGGAAAGAATAGAGTCGAAAGGTTCAACAGCGTGAACTTCGGGTTCTGGAAGATGCCGATCGAAGACTACCTATACCAGAAAGATCTCTATCTTCCTCTCAGTGGAAAGACTCACAAGCTAAAGGAGATGTCCGATGGTGAGTGAAAGATCCTAGATTGGAAAGCCCTAGGGGCGATTCGATTATCCTTGGCATCGACGATTGCCTTCAACGTCTCCAGGAAAAAGACGACCAAAGACTTGATGTTGATGCTATCGAAGATGTACGAGAAACCATCGACGTCAAACAAGGTATTCTTAGTGAGGAAATTGTTCAACCTAAAGATGGCTGACAGCGGAAGCGTTACCAGGCATCTCAATGAATTCAACGCGCTAACGAGCCAATTGGAAACGGTTAAGATCAATTTTGAAGGCGAAATCAGAGCGCTGGTTCTGTTGTCCAGTCTGCTGGAGGCTTGGGACGGTCTCGTGATGGCGGTGAGCAATTCTTGTGGGATAGGAACTTTGAAGTTTGATGATGTGGTGGGTGTACTTCTTAGCAAGAGGCGCGCATGAAGTCCTCGGGGTCGGCTGAGACATCATGGAGTGTCTTGAGTGTCGATCGGAGAGGGAGGTTTGGGAATAGAGATAAGAAAAAGAATGGGAGGTCGAAATCCGAGCCGGGGAGAGGTACATCCAAGTCAAGGGGTGCGGGATGTTGGCGGTGTGGTAAGATAGGGCATATTCAGAAGGACTGCAAGCAGAAGGATAGAGAAGGTAAAGACAAGGAGAAGGATTTCATGTATATCACGAAAAGTGATGGATCTAACTCCTTGATTCTCTCCTTAGCTGAGTCCAGCGAGTCTTGAGTTATTGACTCCGGCGCCTCTTTTCACGCCACTTCCCGACAAGATATCTTTCAAAATTATGTGAAATGTGGACTTGGGAAGGTGTATTTCGGAGATGATGAACTATGTGACATTGTCGGGAAAGACGGTGTGGTGGTTAGCCTCTCTAATGGTTCGATACTGAAGTTGAGGAACGTCAGACATGTACCGAAGCTGAAGAAAAACCTGATCTCTGTTGGACAGCTTGCGGACGTAGGGATGAAGACTGTCTTCGATGGTGATGTATGCAAGATCACTAAAGGCGTCATGGTGATGGCCCATGAGAAGAAGGAAGGTACTCTCTACATGACATCAGGTTTCAAGGCATCAATTTCAGTTGCTTCGTCGGAAGCGGATGCCGAAATGTGGCATCAGAGACTTCGGCATATAAGCGAGAAGGGAATGAAAGTGATGCTCTCCATGCATAAGCTGCCGGGGTTGAAGTCTGTTGATCTAGACTTCTGTGAAGACTCCGTCTACGAGAAGCAGAAGCAAGTCAGTTTCTCAACGGTGAGAAAGATTCCAAAGCCAGAGAAGTTAGAGTTAGTGCATACTGATGTCTGGGGTTAGGCTTTAATTTCATCTCTCAGTGGTTCATTGTATTTTGTAACCTTCATTGATGATTCTAGTAGGAAAGTTTGGGTGTATTTCTTAAAACACAAGTCGGATGTGTTCGAGGTGTTTAAGAAATAGCTAGCCCAAGTCGAAAATGAATTAGGTCAGAAGCTTAAGTGTTTGAAGTCCGACAACGGGGGCGAATACTGCGATGGCAGATTCGAAGAGTTCTGCGCAGGTCGGGAAATTCGAAGAGTGAAGATGACTCCTGGAAACCCTCATAAAAACTGAGTGGCGAAGCGCATGAACATAACTATTCTGGAGCGTGCCCGAAGCATGCGGATACACGCTGGTTTGCCCAAGCAGATCTGGATAGATGTAGTCAACATGGCGGTGTATCTGATCAACAGAGGACCTTCGGTGTCTCTAAACTGTGAGATTCCCAAGGAGATATGGACCGACAAAGAGGTAAACCTGAATAACCTGCATACATTTGGTTGTATCTCTTATGTCCATATTGAGCTAAGTGACATGAGCAAGTTGGACCCAAAGTCTAGGAGGTGCATCTTCATTGAATGCGGAACTGGTGAGTATGACTATCAGTTTTGGGATCCCGAGAACCGCAAGATCCTTAGGCACAAGGATTTGGTTTTCAACTAGCAGAAGGCATACAAAGACTTGCAACCGGAGAGGAGTACCTCGGAGAATGATCCCCGAGTGGCACCCTGGAGTACTGAGCAGCAGGGTGTTGCGGACTCGGAGTTCGTCGAACTTGAAGATGCTCCCGTGGATAAAGCCCAAAATATTCTCGAGGGGAATATGGAATGCCGAGTAGCGCCTCTGACCCCCAAGCTGAGTTGAAGCGCTCAACCAGGCAGACGAAGGCTCCAGAAAGATTTTTTTCTTCTGTCTTATACTATATGTTATTGACTGACAGTGGTGAGCTTGAGTGTTATGAGGGGGCTTCACAGGTAGAAGCTAAGGCTGAGTGGGAGCTTGCTATGGATGATTAGATAGCGTCTCTCATGGAAAACCAAACATGAGATTTGGTTAAACTGTCAGATTGCAAGCGTGCCCTGCATAACAAGTGGGTCTACCAGCTGGAGGAGAATGATGGACCAGGAGGTACAAGGCAAGGCTAGTTGTGAAGGAGTTTCAACAGCGAGAAGGTATTGACTTCAACGAGATTTTCTCTCTTGTTGTAAAACTTACTACCATTAGATCTGTGCTCAGTATTGTGGCAGCAGAGGATTTACATCTGAAACAGCTAGATGTCAAAACTGCGTTCCTCCATGGCGATTTGGAGGACATATATATGTTGCAACTACAGGGGTATATCATGCCCTGGAAGGAGCAGTTGGTTTGCAAGCTAAAAAGTCTTTATGGCTTAAAACAGGCTCCGAGGCAGTGGTATATGAAGTTTGACAGATTGTCAGATTCATAGTGAGCAAGATTTCACAAGACCGGAGGCTGGTCATTGCTATTATTTCAAGTGGTTTGAGAATTCCTATATCATGCTACTGTTGTACGTAGATATGCTTGTTGCTGGGTCCAGCATGAAGGACTTTGTGAATCTCAAAGCCAGGTTGGCAGAAGAATTCTCAATATAGGACTTGGGTCCTGCGAAGAAAATTCTTGAAATAAGGATCATCAGAGAGAGAGAGAAAGAGGTTGTTAAAAGTATGACATGTTGAGTACGTGAAGAAGGTGTTGAAGAGGTTTAATATGACAGATGCTAAACCTGTGAACGTTCCACTCGGAGGTCACTTCAAGCTCTTGGAGGCACAGACTCCGATGACAGAAATGAGAGGACTCTCATGTCAGATGTGCCATATGCATCAGTTGTGGGCATCCTGATGATTGCTATGATCTGCATGAGACCACACATTACTCAAGCAGTGAGAGTTGTCAGCAGATACATGAGGAACCCCGAAAAAGAGCACTGGAGAGCTGTGAAGTGGACTCTGAGATATCTGAAGGGTAGTTCAGATATGACATTGTGCTATGGAGGCACAGACGTTCAGTTGCTGGGATATATTGACTCTGATTTTGCCGGTGATGTAGACAGTCAGAGGAGTACCACTGGCTGTCTTCACTTTGGGGAGTGGAGCCGTGAGTTGGGTGTCGAGGTTACAGAAGATAGTTGCCTTGTCAACGACGGAGGCCCAGTATGTCGCAGCGATAGAAGCTTGCAAGGAGCTGATATGGCTGAATGATTTTTTGAAGGAGCCCGGCAAGGAGCAGGAGACTCCGTCACTACACAGTGACAGCCAAAGCGCGATTGACTTTGCAAACAATCCAGTCTATCACGAAAGAACCAAGCACATTGATGAGTGATACCACTTCATCCGCAAGATGTTGAAGGATGGTGTGTTCTCATTGTTGAAGATACCCACGAGTCAGAATCCAACAAACATGTTGACCAAGGTGGTCGTGGTGGATAAGCTGAAAAGTTCAGCTTCTGTGGGTCTTCAAGGCTGAGGATCCGAGTTTGAGTTACTTGGAGTCACTATTAGTCGGGAACGAGAGCAGAACGAAAGGAAGATGGGATGTTGCTGCTGCGTCAACTCTCAATCTCCAAG
This sequence comes from Agave tequilana, assembly GCA_038442645.1. NCBI lineage: Eukaryota > Viridiplantae > Streptophyta > Magnoliopsida > Asparagales > Asparagaceae > Agave > Agave tequilana. The sequence goes on along the minus strand of JAVJIF010031938.1, from coordinate 47,619 downwards.
TGAGAGATTGTTGAAGTTGTGAAGCCTGATTGCCGACCTTAATAGAGAATAGCCATCGGAGAAGTACTACGCGGGAAGAACTGCGATGCCCAGTTGCAGTGGGAGTTAGGAGGTCAGGATTGAAAATCACCTAGGGGGTGGATAGGTGTTTTGCTAATTAAATGCAATTTTAAAGCTACTTATGATGAATTATGCAAATGGTCACTTAAAACAAGAATTGAAGCCGAATTTGAAAGGCTCTAGAATTTCTCCTCTTTGATTCCTCTAGATAATGAGTTGAGGTGCTCAATTGCCTCCTTGTTGAGATGAGTATAGACCGATAATGAAAGTGATGGAATGAAAGTAATAATAGAATGCAAGATGAACAATTACACAAGTATGAAAAATGAAAAGCAATAAAGAGCAAGACACAAGCAATCACAAACACAAAAGAATTGTTCTGAGGTTCGAGCCACCGCTCTACATCTCCGCCTTCACCACCATGAAAGATTTCACTATAGTCTAAGGGATCTTCCACAAAGGGATCTTACGCAAAGGAATTACAACTTGGTCTACACAAGATCGGAGTACACAACTCCACAAACTCAACTCTCTACACAAGAGGTAGCACAAAGCCAATTGAGGTTATAAAGCTCTCGGTGATCCAACAAAATCACAAATACTCTCTTACAACTTTCTATAGAGTAGAATATGAAACGTTGCTCAAGAAGTTAAGTGAGAGATGAAATTCAGATAGAAAGAATAGAAGAGCTTTAAAACCAACTTGAAAATAGCTTTGAAAAGAAAGAACTTGAAGAATGGAGGTAGAAAAACTCTCGTTTGAAACAAACTTGAAAACTTGTGTATATTTCTTATCTAAAATTAAAACCAATGACCCATATATATAAGCAATGAATAAATATCATTTATAAATCATATCAGGTCATTTGGGGTGTGTTTAGACACTTGGAAACTAAAAATGCCCGTTGGAATCCACTAAAAACAAAATAGATCCAAAAATTAGCCGTTATAGCCAACTGGCAGGCTGTCGGTCGACCGATTGGTCGATCGGCCGGTCATCCAGAAAAGAGTCGTTGGCTCCGGTCGACCGCTCGACAGTTTAAAAGAAAAAAATCAAAACGTCGGCCGACCCTAACCGAGGTTAAGGTCTTTGAGTCGGTCGACCGCAAGGTTTAGCGATCGACCGGTCGATTGCGATCGACCGATCGGTCGACCGACAACGTGCACAAGCATGCACGTCCCTTGGCCAAAGGCCCGGTCGACCGGGCGGTCGATCGTTTTGGCTTGAAATAGGCACCGGTTGACCGTCTTGGTCGACCGTTCTGACTTGAAACAATTTTCTGTATTGTTTTTGTATTGGTTTATAGGTAATGTAGCAATGTTTAGGTGATGAAATATATGTTCTAAACTTGTAGGAAAAATTATGAGCATGTATCAAAACCAAATATGCAATATACCAATACTGTCAAAACTTATATTTTTCGAAATCGTATATTTTGTGTGTGTAACTTCTTGAGCATTACAACTATATTCTACACTTTAATAAACTAATATCTTACAAGGCTCTTAGGTGAATACAAGATCTTCAACCGAGCTTCTCCATTAGTGACGTTAAGTTCTTTGAGCTTTGATCACGTATTTGAATCTTCTTGAGTTTCCAGCACCTTTAGAGAAAGAAAACTCCTTGAATCCTTAGAACCCTGAGATAAACTTAAACGCTTGAACTTGATTAGTACAAATAACCACATATGTTTTGTTATCATCAAAACCATAAAACCGAGTGATTGTAACCTTGGGCCAACAATCTCCCCTTTTTTGATGATGACAAAACATATGAGTTATTTAAGATAAAAGATAGGAAAGAGCTGAAAAAATTCCCCCTCAAGTTATGCTATTTATCAACTAGAAGAAAATATTATGACTTTAAATGAATTTGACAATATAAACAAGTCACACATATATGCATATGTAAAGATGATACCAATATAGAATATATGCATATATAGCCCACCATCCTTCCAATCCTCCTTCCTCCAAAAACAATAAGCAATGAATAAGAAACAATGAATCATAGCATTGCATATAAGTATGGAAATGGATATAGAATAGAAATGGATATAGAATACCAAAACAACTAAATAACTCAAATATCTCTCCCCCGGTGTGTCATGCATCAAAAAGGAAAAGACATCAACATGAAAGAGATATTAATTAGGAAAAAAATACATGTATAAAGGATTTAAAAATACATGAAACAATTTCAAAACTTATGAATCCATAATACAAACATTTAACTCACCACAAATGAATGAAAATCTATTATAATCTAGTGGTTTAGTAAAAATGTCCGCAAGTTGAAAGTCGGTGGAAATATAATCAATTTCAATCTCGCATTTCTCATAGTGATCTCTAAGAAAGTGATATTGAATATCTATGTACTTGGTCTTGCTATGTTGATTTGCATTTTTGGTCATATAAATGGTCTAGCATTATCACAAAATATTTTAGTATGATCATAATGCGAATCATAGTCGAGGAGTATATGTTTCATCCAAAGGACTTGTGCACAAAGCCCTAGCTGTAACATACTTGATACTCCGCCTCGCGGTTGAGAGGGCTATAGAATTTTGTTTCTTGGAAGACCACGAAATAAGGCAATTTCTTAAAAATTGACAAATACTACTAGTGCTCTTCCTATCTACTCTACAACCAGCATAGTTGGCATTCGAATAACTCGTCATGAGAAATTGTCCGATTTTCGGATACCAGAAGCCCATTCCAATAGTGCCCTTAAGATATCTAATAATGCGTTTTACCACAATTAAGTGAAACTCTTTAGGACAAGATTGAAACTAGCACATAGATACACACTAAACATAATATCCGGCCTACTAGCCGTTAACTAAAGTAAACTACCAATCATGATTCTATAGAGTTTAATGTCTACATTTATACCTTATTCATCCTTGTCAAGCTTTGTTGTAGTGACCATGAGAGTCTTACTTAATTTTGCATATTCAAGTCCAAATCTCTTGGTGAGTTCTCTTGTGTACTTGGCTTGATGAAAATCCCATCACTCCTTTGCTTGATTTGTAGTCCAAGAAAGTAGTTTAGCTCTCTCATCATAAACATCTCAAACTCATTCTTTATATATGATTCAAATTCTTTACAAAGCTTATCATTAGTGATCCAAAAATAATATCAACATAAATTTGAACAATTAGGATATCACTATCTACATGCTTTGTAAACAAGGTGGTGTCAATTTTACCCTTAACAAAATCATTTAAAATTAGAAAGTTGAAAGCCTTTCATACCAAGCTCTTGGAGCTTGTTTTAAACCATGTAAGGCATTATCAAGTTTTTAACAAAATTCAAATGTGTAGGATCAACAAACCCGATGGGTTGTTCAACATACACTTCCTTTTCTATAAAACCATTTAAAAACACATTTTTGACATCCATTTGAAAAAGTTTGAAATCTTTAAAAGAAGAAAAGGTAAGTGTCATCCGTATGGCTTCAAGCTGTGCTACGGGTGCAAAAGGTTTCCTCAAAATCGATACCTTCGATTTGGGTGTAACCTTGGGCCACTAACCTAACTTTATTTCTAATAACATTATCCGACTTATCCAACTTATTCTAAAGATCCATTTAATACCAATAGTTGGTCTACCATGGGGTCTAGGGATAAGAGGCCAAACTCGTTGCGCTCAAATTGATTGAGCTCTTCTTGCATTGCAAGCAACCAATATGAATCGGCCTCGGCTTTGAGGATGTTTTTGGGCTCAATGTGTGAAAGAAAAGCACAATGCCCACATAAATCATGGAGTTTGGATCGAGTGGTTATCCCCTTAAATACATCACCTATAATGAGGTCCTTTGGATGATTTGAAGCAAATCTCTAATCCTTTGGAAGTAGTTGTGTTGGCTTCACTTCAACCTCTTGGACTTCAGCTTGTTCATCAATCTTTGGCTTTTTTTTTATAGGTGAGTCCTTCAAGGTTATCTTCTCAATATCTTCACTTAAGGAATCAATCTCTACAATATTTTTCACAAAAGCATTAGATTGATCAAACTTTGCATGTATAAATTTTTCAATAGTCAAAGTAGTTCTATTGAAGACTATATAGGCCTTACTAGTATTTGAATACCAAACAAATATGGCTTCATAAGATTTGACATCAAATTTTCCTAAATTATCTTTAGTGTTTAAAACAAAGCATTTACAACTAAAAACTTTAAAATAAGAAACATTTGGTTTTCCCAAATAGTAAATTTCAAATGAAGTTTTAGAAGTATTTTACAAAAATAAATTCTATTTAAGATGTAACATGATGTGTTTACAGCCTCGGCTCATAAGTATTAAGGGAGTCCGTATTCATTTATCATTATCCTAACCATTTCTTGAAGAGTACGATTCTTCCTTTCAACGATTCTATTTTGTTGTGGAGTCCTAGGACATGATAGTTCATGTTCTTCACAATAGGTGAGAAAAGAGTGGTTAATGAATTCACCACCTGTATCACTTCTTATGCGTAAAATTGGAATTTTTTTTCTTTTTCAACCCCTTTTCTAAACACTTAAAAATGTGAAAAAGCATAATCTTTGTGTTCTAAAAAAAACCCATGTAAAACGAGAAAAATCGTCAACTAAAACAAAGACAAAACGATTTTCACTTAGACTTTTGGTTTTAGTTGGATCAAACAAATCCATGTGAATTAACTCCAAGGGTCTTGATGTCATGATATCCTTGATTGTTTTGAAAGAGGACTTGATTTGTTTCCCAAGTTGGCACGCATCGCAAATGCTGTCTTTTTCAAATTTTAAATAAGGAATACCTTTCACTACTTTCTTATTGTTGATTCTAGATGGATGGTCAAACAAAACATGACCTAGTCTCCTATGCCATAATCAAGAATCTTCATTAAAATCATTTAAACATGTAGCATTGCAATGTAAATTAGACATCAATCATGTACACATTATTTTTACAAAAAACGGAAAGCACACATGCATTGGTTTTTCTATTTAAAACATTGCAAGCTAACTCATCAAAAATTACTTTAAAACTTCTATCACAAAGTTGACTAATACTCAAAAGGTTATGCTTGAGACCATCAACTAAAATAACATTTTCAATTAAGGGAGATGAGCCAATTTTAATGTTATCTATACCGATAATTTTCCCTTTGGAATCATCTCTGAAGGTGACGGTGTTACCTTCATGGTATCTTGATAGGATTGCAAAATTATTGATATCCCAAGTCATATGCTTTGAGCAACCGCTATCAAAATACTAACGCTCCTACATCTTGGAGCCTTAATGTACCTACATCAAGTAACGAATTGGTTGATTTTGGTACCCAAATTTTCTTAGGTCTTATAGTGTTGAATTTTTGAATCCAAATGCTATCATTAGAAGCATTTATTCTATCAAAATAAAATTTTGCTAAGTGACCTTTTCGGTCACAATAAGTGCATGAATAATCTCTATCATATATAAAAGCATGATGTGATTGTGGGGTGTAAACATGCTTGGTGTGTCATGTGCGTAGAATGTCTAGCATGATGTGTATGTAAATGTTGTGATTTAAGAGTGTGGGTATGTGTAGTATGATGAGCAAGTGTAGTATGAACATATTTCTTTTGGGTATGTTTCTTCGGAAGCATTGCCTCCAACCTAGCTTTATCAAACTCACATTTCTTTAACACATCTCTTAAAGAGTTAATTTTATCTTTTAAAATAAAAATCTCATTTTTATCAATTAATGAAAATTTTGCTTTATATGAAATTTGATATGTATCAAAATCTTTTTGTGTGGATATGAGTGTGGAAGATAAATCATCTTTTTCTTTTAAAAGTATAACAATTTTATTTTGAAGAGTTTCATTTTTCTTTTTCAATTTAATTTCTTCTTTTTAAGGAAATCATAGTTGTTAGACAACTCTTCAAAAGCCTCACCCAATTCATCCATTGTTAATTCACTATCATCAAGTGAGAGTTCGAATGTTACCTTAGGTGTGTTATCATTAGCCATGAAACACACGTGTGCCGTATCCACTTCTTCATCGATTTCACTCTCTGAGTCCCAAGTGATTTTGAGAGCCTTCTTTTTGTAGGGCTTCTTGGAGGTTGATGGTTTGTTTTTGGTCTCCGGACAATCCGCAACCATGTGGTCTGGCTTCCAGCAATTGAAGCATATGACCTTCTTGTCTTTTTTCCCTTGCCATCTTCTTCTATTATTAAACTTGGCCTTGTTGTACATCCTCATATTTTTCACTAGGGGCCTGTTTGGTTAAGGGTGGAAGTGAGGAAGTAAGGAAGTAAGGAAGTGGTAATAGTTCTCTTTGGAACTTGAGAATTGGTTAATAAGTTTTCCGGTATTTGGATGTTGTTGGGAAGTGTGATTTGAAAAATATTATGTCCTTTTCGGTGTTTGGATGGTAATGTAGAAGTGAAAGTGAAAAAGTTGACCATAAAGTTGATCGCAAAATAATATTAAAATAAAAATTAATTGAGAAAAATAAAAAATGGACTGTAATTAGAATGCAAGTGAGATTTACATGACCAAAAAATTAACTATTTTGTGCTACAACTTATTACAAATGAGATTTACATGGCCACAAAATTAACTGTAGCACTCTGAAAGTGAGAAAATGGTTGTGTAAAAGAGAAAAGAGAAAAAGAAAAGGGGTTTTCTTATTTTCCTTTTCCGATGTTTGGATAGATAGGGAAGTGAACAATTATACTTCCCCATTTCCTTACTTCCGCCCACTTCCTTGCAACCAAACACCCCCTAGGAGGGAGAATTCTTCATCACCCTCTTCTTCTTCATCATCGTCGGAGATGGTGGGAGTAAATTTGAAAGCGATCACTTTCTTCTTTTGTGGTGCCATCTCTTCCTGTGCCTTCCTCTCCATTTCATGGGTCTTAAGGTTTCCTATAAGACCGATGAGCTCCATCTTTTCTTTGTTATTTAGCTCCTTCAATGTAGTAGCCTTGATTTCCCATGAGGGTGGAAGTGCCCGAATGACCTTCCTTACTTTTTGATCATTGTCAATGACATCATCTAAAGAAGTAAGACCATTAGTTATTTTAGTAAATCTAGCTACCATGTCATCAATGGTGTGATTATCATGCATGGTGAAATTTTCATATTGGGAACGCAAGAGATTAATTTTTGCTCTCTTGACTTGTGACGTCCCTTCGTGTGTGACTACTAGGTGTGTCCAAATCTCGTAGGTGGGTTTGCAATGGATGACCCTAGCAATATCGTCATCGTTCAAAGTTTGAAGTAAGACATAGTGTGTCTTAGCATTTGCATCAAACTCCTTAGTAGCAATGTCGAACCAAGTGTCCTCATCACCAATGAGTACACTAAATGGTTTAGTCACCGCTTTTTCAACCCGACTTTCTAAGAATTGTAAAAATATGGTCATCTTAACCTTCAATATAGGAAAGTTAAGGCCATCAAACTTGGGAGGGGTCTTAATACCTTCGTTCATTTTAACTAAAGTGGATGAAGATGAAATTGTGAAAGAAGTGATTAGCAATTAGGATCTATCTAAGGTTGTTAAGCCAAAATCTAGAGACCAAGGCTCTGATACCAATTGAAATACACATATAGGGGGTTGAATAGGTGTTTTGCTAATCAAATGCAATTTTAAAGCTACTTATGATGAATTATGCAAACGGTCACTCAAAACAAGAATTGAAGTCGAATTTTCCGTGAAGGGTTTTAGAACTTCTCCTCTTTGATTCCTCTAGATAATGAGTTGAGGTGCTTAATTGCCTCCTTGTTGAAATGAGTATAGACGGTAATGAAAGTGATGGAATGAAAGCAATTATAGAATGCAAGATGAACAATTACACAAGTATGAAAAATGAAAAGCAATAGAGAGCAAGACACAAGCAATCACAAACACAAAGGAATTGTTCCGAGGTTCGAGCCACCGCTCTACGTCCCCACCTTCACCACTATGAAGGATTTCACTATCCTCTAAGGGATTTTCCACAAAGAGACCTTATACAAAGGAATTACAACTTGGTCTACATAAGACTGGAGTACAAACTCCACTAACTCAACTTTTTACACATGAGGTAGCACAAAACCAATTGAGGTTACAAAGCTCTTGGTGATCCAATAAGATCACAAACGCTCTCTCTTACAACTTCCTACAAAGTAGAATATGAAATGTTACTAGTTAAGTGAGAGATGAAATTCAGTTAGAAAGAATTAAAGAGCTTTAAAACCAATTGAAAATAGCTTTGGAAAGAAAGAACTTGATGATTGGAAGCTAGAAAAATTTCTCTTTTGAAACAAACTTGAAAACTTATAAACTTGTATATATTTCTTATCTAAAACCAAAACCAATGACCCATATATATAGGCAATGAATAAATATCATTTATAAATCACACCAGGTCATTTGGGGTGTGTTTAGACACTTGGAAACCAAAAATGCCTGTTGAAATCCACTAAAACAAAACAGATCTAAAAACTAGCCGTTATAACTAACTGGCAAGCTGTCGGTCGACCGACAGCTCATCCAGAAAAGAGCCGTTGGCTCCGGTCGATCGGCCGGTCGACCGCTCGACAGTTCAAAAGAAAAAAATCAAAACGTCGGGCCAACCGACCCTAACCGTGAGTTAGGGTCTCTCAGTCGGTCGATCGATCGGTCGACCGCAAGGGTTAGCGGTCGACCGGCCAGTCGACCGACAACGTGCACAAACATGCACGCCCCCTGGTCAAAGGCCCAGTCGATCAGACGGTTGACCGTTTTGGCCTGAAATGGGCACCAGTCGACCGTTCTGGCCTGAAACAGTTTTCTGTATGGTTTTTGGATTTCAAGCAATTTTTAAAATATTTTGTATTAGTTTATAGGTAATGTAGCAATGTATAGGTGATGAAATACATGTTCTAAACTTATTATAAATTTTGAAAAAATTATGAGATATGTATCAAAACTAAACTTGCAAAATACCAATACTATTAAAACTTGTATTTCTCGAAATCGTGTATTTTGTGTGTGCAACTTCTTGAGCCTCACAACTATATTCTACACTTTAACAAATTAATATCTTACAAGGCTCTTAAGTAACTATAAGATCTTCAATCGAGATTCTCTATTATTGACGTTGAGTACTTTAAGCTTTGATCCCGTATTTGAATCTTCTTGAGTTTCTAACGCCTTCTTTTGGAGGAAGAAAACTCCTTGAATTCTTAGAACTCAGAGATAAACTTAAACACTTGAACTTGATTAGTATAAATAACCACATATATTTTGTTATCATTAAAACTATAAAACCGGGTGATTGTAACTTTGGGCCAACAGTCGGGAAGTCCATCAGAGGTGGGGCCTCGGGAAGAGTCTCTAGAGGACTACCATCTTGTTAATTCCCTGAGTAAAGGCGTACTATAGGCGAGTGTGGGCGAGCTTGGAGTTTCAGATTGAGGTATGTTCAAGTGCTCGGGGGATCACTCGGAGTCTCGGGAGAAGCACTCCGAGCGACAGAGCAGAGGAACATCCCCGAGGCGCAGTGAGGCACAGCGAATGCGATCCAGCCTGGAAGCTTCGCGATACAAGAAACTCAAGCCACATGTCAAGAGCAGTTTAGGGATATCATAATTGTTATCCTAGTTTTCTCTATAAGAGAGATGCACAGTAATTAGAGTTTCGTGATAAAGCTGTGTGAGCTATTGTAAAGAGCGGCTGTGAGGTCTTCTTCTCTCTGTAATCTCTCGATAATAGTGGATTTGCGAGCGACTCCGTAATTTTTTTTTCCTGTTTTGGGATTTTCACATAAATTCTGGTGTTGTCTGTGTATTGTCTTTTGATAAATCTGCGATCTTGTGCCACGTTTCTGATCTGATCTATTCTTATTTATCGTCATTGTGAAAGCCCTTGCCCCATCAGTCAAGCTGCGTAACTGAAGGCGAAAATCAAGGAGGTTTGTTACTGTAACTATTTGTATGCGGAGATCGAGGGCGGTTGCTGTAGCTATTTTGCTTGGAGCGGAAGTCTCTGGAAAAGAGTGGACCTTGGGACGGTTGGGAGCATGAGAGTTCTTGGGTGGAAGTGTCCTCAGAGTGAGGAGCGACTTCGGAAACGGCTGAGTGTCCTTGGAAGAAGGAGCGGCCTCGGGAAGGTGCTCGACCTTTCTCGGCTTCGGGAAGATGCTCGGGCTTTCTTCTTGGGCCCGCAATGGGCCTGCCAGTACGTCGAGTTTGTTGCCTGTTCCGGATGCTCCTGACAAGGTGGAACACATGTCGCGATCCTGATGAAGATCAAAATCTAACCACTACACTACTAATACGAAAACTTTGATAATCCTGATCTGAAACCATTGAAAGCACCCAAATTGCAGAACAATACTTGAATTAGCTTTCTAATACCAATATTGAGATTTCAAACTTGATATTTTCTTCTTTAGATTGTTTAATTTTAAAGACAATTATTTTCTTTTTCTTTTGAAGTATTTTGTTTTTGAGTATTTAGAAATCAGGAATGAAGTTTTCCATGTTTTCCATTTTCTGATTAAGGTTCTTATTTATTTGTTTGTTTTCTGGTTTTTTGTATATAGATGTTTAATTTTTAATTTATATGCAAGACTGTTTTTTATTGTTCTGGACTTTTCTTTTTCTTTTACATATTTATTTCATTTTCTTATGATGTTATCACTGCTAATGTTGTGAAAAGCTGCCTTCTGAGACACCCAGGTAGCTATGTTAAAGCGATCCGGCCTTCGAACCGCTTCGGTTAGGCAGCATGTTAGAACGCTGAACGTCTAAGTGGAATGTAGGCGGTCCTATGTTTAGGTGCCACGTAGGCACGTTGGACCTGCCTAGTGTTTTATGAACCATTTCCCATCATTGCCTGCCACTTCTGATGTTTGTGGAAGCAATTTGTAGCATGTTTATCTGCCGTCCATCCATAAGTTCTGGATTCAAGTGAAGCTAATTTATTTAGCTCAGTACGCAATTATTAACTGCTTATAAACACTAGAAGAGGAACTTGTACCATTGGTGATCTCCTGCCTGTAATAGGTGAGGTCTCGTGTAGCTGACTTAACAGGAATTCTCTCTCCCGTGTGGGGGGGGGGGGGGGGGGGGGGGAGAATTATCCACATTCGAAAGGATGCAAGTGCTTGATTAGTTCAAGCGGTATTTCTGTATACAGATATTTTTAAGAGGGCGGGTGGCGCCCTTTTTTTGCTGATGATTTACACTCTTTTTTGCCTTTTCATTTGGTTATGTTTTGTCTTTATTTATTCAACTGATTACAAATATTGCATGGAGAGTGGGAACACCTTTTTTTTTGGATACATTCTTGTTTCCCCTTTCCATTTTGTTATGTGTTGGCTTCATTTATTAACACCAGTAATCTGACTCAAATCAACAGGAAGCTGGCATAGATGTAGACCCTTTGGGGGACCTGAACACAGAGAATGAGAGAAAATTGGGTCGTCTTGTTCTTGAAAAGTAATTTTGTGTTTTCAGTTGGAATTATCCATTACTATTCTGGTGGTGTGAGAACTGTTCTATATTGTTTAAAATTTCATTACTTGTCACAGATATAACACTGAGTTTTATATACTTCATCGATACCCGTTGGCTGTAAGACCATTCTACACCATGCCATGTTATGATGACCCAGCATATAGCAACTCATTTGACGTATTTATTAGAGGTGAGATGCTTACTTCATGTTGATTTGGTCCGATGCTGTTAGGGATATTGTAAATAGGCTCTAATTTTATATATCTAAGGTAGCATGAGTTGTACAGTTAAATTGTGCCATGGATTCGGTGTAGTAGCAGTATATATCCAGGCAATCTACTTAGCACACCTTAGTCCTTACATGCATTTCTTAGTGGTTTTGGAGCACAATTTTGTTTGACCTCTTTTACCGAGGCAAAAGAAACATCCCATGCTATTCTCATGTGAGTTTTGTATTGTTGGTCTCAACTTTTGTTACATTGTAACGCTGCTTCGATGTTTTGATGCCTTCTCTTTGGCATTTTTTGTTGCATTATTTTTCATCTTAATAATTTTTGTTGCATTTTTTCATTTTCCTTTTCTTTTCCATTTTTGGCAGTATACCTTCTCAATTTTTGGCAATAATCTGATGCACGTGTCAAATAGAATAATAATTCTGCACTTTTTTTTGACTTCTTTTGGTAATAAGTTTGGATGGTTGCACTTGCACCAACATTACTATTAGTTATTTTAGAGGTAAACTACTGGTAAAGTTTAATACTATTTACAACAACAACAACTAAGCCATTTGTCCCAAGTATTTGGGGTAGGCTACATGAACCAAGAGAATTACGCCGGATTGAGCACATGGATCAGCTTTATCCACTCATTCCTATAAAGCAATATGCCTCCACTAAACCTTTAGCCTCTATATCTTGTCGTATCATCTCCATCCATGTTTTTTTCGGTCTCTCTTGTGCTCTTTTAACTTGTCCTAATTTAATACGCTCTACTCGCTGGACTGGCGCATCTGTAGGTTTACGTCGCACATGACCAAACCATCGTAGGCGGTTTTATCTCATCTCTCTTCTATAGAGGCTACACCTATCTTAGTATGAATATCCTCATTTCTCACCTTATCTCTCCTCGTGTTACCACACATCCAACGAAGCATGCACATCTCTGCTATACTCATCTTCTGGGCATGATATCTCTTTATAGCCCAATATTCTATGCCATATAACAAAGCTGGCCTAATAGCAGTCCGATAAAACTTTCCCTTCAGCCATAACGGAATATTACGATCACATAAGAACTCCTGTTGCGCTCCTCCATTTCAACCAGCCGGCTTGGATCTTATTGGTTGACATCACTATTGATCTCCTCATCCTTTTAGATAATAGAACCCAAGTACTTAAAATGACTGCTCATCGGTATTTCTTGACCATCTAGTATCACAATACTATAATCTCAGATTTTCTGTTTACTGAATTTACACTCCATGTACTCTGTTTTGGTCCTACTTAATCTAAAACCTCGAGATTCTAGAGTTTGCCTCCATAACTCCAATTTTGCATTTACCCCAGCTCTCATTTCATCGATTAGAACAATATCATCAGCAAATAGCATACACCACGGTATCTCATCCTGAATAGCTCTAGTAAGCTCATCCATCACTATGGCAAATAAGAATGGAATCAAGGCAGGTCCTTGATGCAATCCAATTGTGATAGAAAAATCATTTGTTATGCCTCCACAAGTTCTGACATTTGCCACTACTCAATTGTACATGTCTATGATTATATCAATATATTTGATGGGGACTCCCTTTTTCATCAATGTCCACATAATATCTCTCTTGGCACCTTACCATAAGCTTTTTCTAAATCAATAAAGACCATATGCAAATTTCTCTTCCTCTCTCGAAATCGCTCTATAAGTTGACGAAGCAAATGAATAACCTTTGTCGTCGATCGCCTCGGCATGAACCCAAACTGGTTCTCTGATTTTTTAACATTCTGCCTTAACCTGTGTTCAATTACCCTTTCCCAAGCTTCATGGTGTGACACATGAGTTTTATTCCACGATAGTTTGAACAACTGTGGATATCACCCTTGTTCTTATAGAGAGGTACTAGGGTACTCTTCTTTCACTCATTTGACAGCTTAGTTAGCCAGATCTTGTTAAAGAGGTTTGTCAGCCATCTCACGCTCACCTCTCCTAAGCATCTCCATACCTCAAGAGGAATTCCATCCGGGCCAACAATTTTCCTTGACTTCATCCTCTTCAAGGCCTCTTTAACTCTAGATTCGCTAATTCTGCGCATATAATTACGGTTCATATCTTGACACTGAATGTTAAGGTCATCCAAATCTTGAGTAGAACTGCCATTTAACAAATTGTTAAAATACTCTCTCCATCTTTATTTGATTTCTTCATCTCGAACTAAAACCTTCTGATCCTCATCTTTGACACACCTCACAGTACATAAAGTTTAATACTATTTAATATTGTCTTAATCAATTGGTCATTCAATTGTTTATATTTTCTATTAAAAGGACTAAATTTAATGAAACAGGAGCAATTGACTCTTGAGAGAAGGTCATTATATTTAGTAATAAAGGTTTTATATCTATTTAGAGCCTGGGGCATTCAGGAGAAAATTGTTTATAAATTCTTTTGATTTTTTTGAGATTATTCATAGTGTTCTACTTTTCCTACCTTTATGAGACAGTCTTTTGTATTGCATTTGTCTACATAAAACATAGAAAATACTGTAGTTCCTCTCAAGATGCTTACTTATCTTTTGTGTTCTTTATCTATTTTTCTACATGCATACACCCTTCTATACGTGCTCATAATATCTTCGTTTCTGGTGTCCTGGATTTCCTATAATAGAAGTATTATTCATTAACTCTTTAGCGCCTCACAAGTTTAGTTTCTGATTTTGGTACCAAAGGTGATAGGTTATTTGAGGGTTGTACTCTCTTTTTACTCGACAGTGCAATTTAATGGCATCTGAAACTTAAATATAATAGCTGGTTTACTGCTATTCTAACATGGTTCTAAATTTCTTTAAGGTGAGGAGATTATCTCAGGGGCTCAAAGAGTACATTCACCTGAACTTTTGACTAAACGTGCGGAGGCATGTGGAATTGATGTAGAGACAATATCAACATACATTGATTCGTTCAGGTATGTTTTTCTTCTGCTCTCTTGCTCCATTTTCTGATGATTATTTCTTCTCTCTATTTTTCCTTTACAGTTTATTAAGGGTTTACTGTTTCAATTTTTTGCATGTGTGAATGCACCTATTTGGTTTTTTGGCTATATCTGCCATATAATTCGGTGTAACGTCCTATAAGCAAATGTATCTATCATCTGTCTTCTTCTAGACTCAGTCTATCATCTCTCTCCTCCTCTTGGATTCAGTCTTAGTCTAGGAGAATATTGGTCAGATGCTGTGCAGTTGTTTGAGCTTTTATACTGCATGACCAACAAGATCGGTTCCTTCACGAAGCCCTCTGCTCTATAGATAATCCCAATTTGCTGGAAAAAGGCTTGGAAGATAATGGCCGTGGTTATGTGCTATTTATGTCTCCTCGAGCGAGTTGCATGTGAACTTTTTTTATTGTCAGAGGCCAGATCAACTAGTATCATCCTGGTGAACAACCTCAAAATACAATGTGATGGTTAGATTTTGTAGGATCTATCTTGTGACTCTATATATTTGACCCTTTGTGATATATCCTTTGGAGATACGTGTACGCGTCAATCCACGAAGTCTTGCAGTTTACACTCAACCTAGTTTACCTTACTCTGACACTCATCACTGTGACCCTTTTGACCTCCCTTTGGAATTAAAACCTCAAGGATTATGCTCCCATCTCATATATCATGAGATACTTTTTAGAGGGTCTATACTGGTTATTTTCCTATGGTTAAAACTGATTGATAAATTACTTTCAGCTTGTTCTCTTTCTTCTTTCAGCCTTTTTTTGCAGAAGCACTATGTACCATTCAGCGCAGAGATGCTATTGAGGCTTGCATAAATTGAAGATGCATTTACTGATAAACAGAATGAAAAATAAGACTTTTCATCAATTTAACTTTAATAAACATTGCATATAATAAAATTTTACTGGAATAGCTATAAAAAGAAATTTTAGAAAATGCATCCAATTTGACCGATAGAGCTGTCGGTCAAATTTTAGGATAAGTTGTGTCTCTCTACGCCAACACTGTACTGACCCAATAAGGTGACTTAAAGTTCCGGTCCTATGTAAGAGAACAGTCTTCATTTGAGCCGACTGCCTCTTACAGGATTGGTCCCAAAGTTTAAGTTATTTATATCAACCATATAATATATGTGATAGCCTGGCCATAATGAAACCTTTCTTTGGGCTGATTGCCATACGCATGGGTCACACACAATGTTTTAAATGTCGGATATTAGGGAAATAGTGGATGTCGTAATCAGATGTCAGATTTCAGATTTCGGAGATATTTCGGGACATCTAGTAAATTTCGGACGTCATGACGGATAACAAATATATGTCCAATACATACACAACTTATGCAAACCTACATAAATATATTTAGGATAGGCAACTGATCTTAATATTTTGCATACACTCACTTAATCATTGTAAAAATTTCTCAATTGCTCCAACTTTCAAGACCAACATATTGGGTTTTTTCCCGAAATGTCAGCTGATATTTTTCAAAACACCATTTCAAATGAGGGTGGGGATGTCGTGACGGTGAGGGCTTGAAAACGAAGTGTTGGCCGCAATTTAAAACAATGTGATGTAAAACAGGATAGGATCGCAATCACTTTCAACTTGAGAATTGGGACTAGGGTTTTGAATTGAAGAAATAGGTAAAGAGATTAGGGTATAGAAAAAATTCGGATAGATTTTAGGCTTCACACCCCCTTACGCAGGCTTCACACCCCTTACATCACAGGTTTCACACTCCAATCTCAAGAACTCTCATAACTTAAGAAATATAAACTAAAAAATTTTAATTATTCATTGTCTACTGAATAAAGAAGTCTATGGGCCATTTTATAGGCCTCACAAAAGTTCAGCTCCCGGATATAACCGATGTGGTACTAAAAAAACAATAAAAAAACTACACTCAAAATAAACTAAGGCATAAACAACTGGTAAACTGAGTGATGTCATCATTTCCCCGAGGTAGGAGAAGCTCGATCCTGTCAAGTGAGGACTGCCCTCATGAAGCATCTCAATCGGGCCAAGGTGGTGGCCGTGACAGTGGCATTTATACATCACATCGAGACCAAGGTGGTGGAGGTGGAACTGGTCTCCGGGACGGTTCAACTATGGAAGCTGGCAGCTTGTTCAAGGCACAGAGAGTAGAGCGAGGCGCATAATCCCTGCTGAAGACGGAGCTGATATCAGGATCCTATGGGCTATTTGACTCGTAAGCAATGGAAGCACTTTTCTTCAAACTCTTATTGAAATCTATACACCAAGCGTGCAACTTACTCACAGCCTTAAGGTGACTCGAAACTATTACCTTACTACCAACTGCAAATTCCTGTAAAATACTATATGGGTATGCAACAAATTTATAGGTGTCATTGCAAATTGCTATCGGCCTAGTGATATCATCAATATATGCAACATGTAAATGCAATACAGTAGGTACTCTAGGCATAACTCCTAACGATAGGAGAATGAGATATATGGGATGCCTAGTAGGATACATATCCAACGATGGAGGTACATTGGACTCAGACACAAACTCCAAGTAACCAAAAAAAGAAGCACTGACAACCCTCTGTTGAATCTTGGCAAGAAACTTAGGTGACTCACTGAAATATGACTCGGTAGGGACGATCATAAAAGCATATTTAGGACGAGGAATCTCGATTGACTTGCTAGGCACTGCGGGTATATTGGAATCAATTATTTCATTCACGTCATCACGTGCACTATCAGAAGACACGTGTGTCTTATCAAAAATTGGTGTACCAGAACTAACTGATATGTCTTCAATTATACTAAAAGTCTTAGGAGGAACGTGGGCATCATCAATAACCTTTGAGTCGTCAACATCATCACCAACACAGTTCTAACAAATTCACTCTGAGGGCACTGATAATCATAATGTCCATATCCCTCACACTTAGAACACCAGGCATTGGTATTGACTAACGTTTTTAAAGTCAAGTTTATCTTTAACGCAACATCAAAGGCCTCTTCAACAGTGTCTAAATCATAGGGGTCAATAATTATAACATGTCTTATTTAAGGCCGTAAACCCCAAATAAATCTAGTTATAGTCTCTGAATGGTGCTCTCTCACGTCACTACGACGAGTTAAGTCCTCAAATATGGCTATGTAATCCTGAACGAACATATGACTTTGACGAAAGTTGTGTAGCTGGTCTAAAATATGGTCCCTATAATATTCACTAGTCATTATGGTTCAAATGCAAAATCCAACAATCAAGCAGATGCAGCGAAGAACCCTAGAGTAAAGTAAACTAAATGCATGCACTAAGTGAGAATAAAATATCCTAAAATTCAAGTTCTAAATCTAAAGAAAATGTACTCCTAAAATGATGAAAAATGACAAATACTGATGCAACCATTAGAAATGAGCAAATAGCAATTCAATTCATAAATTATTGCAATCTAAATAGTAGTTGCAAGTAATTTAACAACTAACAATTCAGCTCAAGTTTGGATATCACCTGAGGGGTGAGTCGTTCATGCCCAAACGTAAAATTCCTATAAGATTTCTCGGAAAATACCCACACCGAAGAGCAAAAATCACCCACAAGATTTCTGGACAGCGGTAATAGAAAGTGAAAGATGGCTGCCTCGAGAATGGCGCAAATCTGGCGCAAATCGGACTAGAAACAAGCTCTAGGCTGCTATGCACTTTCTGCTGAGTTGAATCTGGTAGACGACTGAAACTCGAACCTGGATGAGAAGGCTGTAGATGTGTAGTGCTGGTCGTCACGAATCTGGTGCTTCGAACAAGGATCAATTCAGGCTTAAAACGAGCTCAGAATGGCCTCTGGAAGATTAGAACTGAATTTGGACTGAGACAAACTGAGCTCAGGTTGAGTCAGAGTCAGCTCGCTGAGTTAGATCACTGAGTTGGCTTGCTGAATTAGGCCGAGTCAGACCGATTTGAGTGAGTTAAACTTGCTGTTACAGACATATGAACAGATCGGGTTTGGGTCAGGTATGTCGATCCGACCCAAATCAAACCCAACTGGTTAATAGCCTAACGGGTTGGGTCGGGTTCAAAACCCAAACCTGATTGCACCAATAAAACCCCAAATCACTGCTCTTCTACCCACTTGCTCAAGGCCTCGAGATCTAGGGCTTCAAGCCCTGTAGCGTTGGCGGCGGAGCTCTGCGATAATGACGATGAAGCAACGACGACAGCGTGGCGGCGATGCACGAGAGGCGATGGCGGAGGATCAACAAAGTCGACAGCAACAACGAGGATGAGGAGATGGTGGCAGTCTTGAGGAGATGGTGGCAGTGAGGACTTTGCAAGGGTGATGACGAGGGCGAAGGTGATCAAGGCAGTGAATGAAGGTTGCGGTGATTGGAGATGTCGACGATGAGATGGATTTACACCTGCGTCAGAGGAGATGGTGCTGTGTCAGCGGAGCACGAGGGGAGATCAACGAGATCTCGGGCGGAGATCTGTCCTTGAGACTGGTGGCGGTGAGCTGAGGTGTGCGGGGGCTTGTCGCCGGGCTTAGGAAGAAGGGGAAAGGGCGGTTGAAGTGGTTGTGGCAGTTGGTCGCTAGGGTAAAGGGAGGTGATGATGCAAATGCTGGGTTGATGGGTTTGACGATTTTGAGAGCTTGGTGGGGATGGTGGGGATGGTGGTGACGGTGGTTGACGTGATGGGGTGTGGGCGGTTGATGGCAAAGGTGGTGTGATTTGGGGTGAGCAGAGTTCGGTTATAAACGAAATAACGGATGGAAACCCGAAACTCAAACCTGAACCGATCTGAATTCTCTAATTCGGTCGGGTTTCAGTTTTGGGTTCCGAAACTCGAACCCGACCGAACCGAATCTCTCACCCTATATATCACCCCACCCAAATTTAGTTTACTGAATCAAGTAGTTCATAACAAAAATTGGTGGAACCTTATTTCATTACTTCTAGCAATACTATCTTTTTTATATTGAACATGTGAAAGTTATGTTAAGTACACCATCACAATTGAGAATAATATTTATACTAATATAGTTCTTTCTTTTGCATTCTTGTCATTAGAAGTCAGTAATAATTATGTGAGCTTTGATAATAAGAGCCCAAATACAGTGTAAAAATTTTAGAACATGAAAATTTCAATTCACATTGAGGTTAGGGTCTTTTTCTTATTTTTGATTTGGGTATTGGATATTTAAGATTAGGACATTAGAGGATGATAATATAATGGTGATTAAAAGATACAAGAAATGATGAAAATATATGTGCCTACCCGAAAAACTGAAAAACTGAACCGAGTCGGTTCGGCTCCTAAGTCAAATTGGTTCGGTTCGGTTTTACAAAAATTAGCAAAAATCAAACCGACTGATGCTCACCCCTAGGTGTGATTGCGGGCGGCGATGGTGAAGGTGCTAGGGTTAGAGTTAATTTGCAGAGGGGAGAGAGATGGGGGAAGATGTACAGTGAAATTTTTTTTTTTGAATTTTGGAGGAGAGTGAACAATACAATTTGTATTTTTCTGGGATTTTCGAAAGGAATATTTGGGATTTTAGGCTATAATGTATTTTTTGGTAATTCGACTGAAAGACTTGCAATCGAATTTGGAACAGTATTTTTTTCCGAACTAGATCTAGGGCTTGGGATCTGGATCTAGGGTTCTAAGAGAAGGGGATTTTTTTTTGAAGGGGATTGGAGCCAAAGCTCTGATACCAAATTGATATAAAACAGGATATGATCGCAATCACCTTCAACTTGAGAATTAGGAACTAGGGTTTTGAATTGAAGAAATAGGAAAAGATATTAGGGTTTAGAAAAGAACCGGATAGATTTTGGGCTTCGCACCTCTTATGTGGGCTTCACACCCCTTACACCACGGGCTTCACACCCCAATCTCAAGAACTCTCATAGCTCAAAAAATATAAATCGAAAAATTTTAATTATTCATTGTCTACTTAATAAAGAAGTCTAGAGGCCATTTTATAGGCCTTATAAAAGTTTGGTTCCCGGATATAACCGATGTGGTACTAAAAAACACAATAAAGAAAATAACTACACTCAAAATAGACTAAGATATAAAGTAACTCGTAAACTGAGTGATGTCCTCATCACATTGGTCACAGAAATTTACGCATGTAGATTATTATTCCACTGTCGGACTAGTTGATGAGAGCAATACAATATGGGCCTGTAGTGATGGCAACCTTCTTTGGTTCGATTGTCACACACCAAAGCTCTCCCAAATTGCATTACTCACATCAAGTATCTAACGTCGTGTACAATTCGACCAAACAATAGTCTTCCTTTAGGCCAGCTATTGTTCGCATGAATCATATACGCAATTATAGTGCTCTTTTACAACTTCTTTAACATGAACATGTATATATACGTTATCTGTGTGTTATTTACTGTAATAAACATTAATATTCATCATGCTAAAATAATGTAAGCAATATAATTAACATCGATATAGCGGAAGCATGTAAGGATACATATAATCATGGTGATTAACACTTCAATGCCTACTTTATGTCCACTAACTACTGATTTGTCATATCTAATGCATGTAATACTATAGTGCTCATCAAAAGCTTTGAAACGACTATTTATATGTCCAAAGCAGAGGTTGGATGAGCCCATAACGATTAGTTGAAGTTTCAATTGGCAAAATGGGTCTGTAGTGCTTAGCGGGTCTGTATAAATATCCAGACCAGACCCGCAGTGTTATAAGTTATGGGTCTCTCTAAATGGGTCGAGTTTAAATAAACTGAATAAAACTCGATATGAGATTGATTTGGATTTGATTTCCTTATTTGATCAAAGTCTTAAATCTAACCCTAATCTAACTCAATAATCCCAATTAATTAGGAAACCCAAAACCCTAACAGTTTTTTTATTGTTGCTGCCCAACTGCCGCCGCCAGTTTGCGCCGGCAGCAGGCCATAGCTTGCTGTTGCGCCGGCCTGACGCGCACGCGCGCGCGCGGCAGCAAACTGGCGGCGGCAGCAGGCCATAGCTTGCTGCTGCGCCGCCCTGACGCGCACGCGCGCGCGACAGTAGTTGCTGCCACGCACATGCACGCGCCACGCGCATGCACGCGTGCATGCAGCTGGGTGAGGACCACGCGCAGCCTGAACATGGTCGTGCATGAGCTCTTTTATACGCTTTAAATTTTTTTTAAAGTAAATTAAACAGAATAGCAAAACAGATTTAATTCCAGAAATATATACACACACAAAAAATTCAATTAATCGTCTTCTATTTAATCCATTTATATGAGACAAATAATTTTACTAAATTAAATAAAGAGATCATTCATGATATTAATACATCAATATCAAAATTTTGCTTTATATCCTGATGATCCGATAAAGAGGAGACTCTGATACCAATTGTTGATCTAAATATTATTCCAAACAAGATCACATGCATATAATAATTTCCTCTTTATCAGATCAGAAGAAAAGAAAGTTTAGGCATACATAATTCCATCACGAAGAGGATGCCGAAGGTTGCACGATCTTGAGGACGCAGAGTTGAGAAAGGGGATTCTTTCTCTCCAACTAGTAAATTATCTTCTTAATCTTTAAAGGAGATGAGTGACCTCCAAGGGAGATATTAAGCCATGATAGTGGAGAGGGAGTCCTCCCTGTAATATATATAATATCAAGGTAAAACTTAATTCAACTCATCATAGATCTAGGCCCTTGATTAATAACACGAGTTTCACTCGTGTAGATTAGTGCCACATCATAAATTAAATACACTAATGGCTAAGTGTAATTGAAACGAGTCTAGACCCAAACTATTAGACTTGATCAATCCCTAAATGGGTCTAACATAAGTTATGGAGGCGGGTGCAAATATCCAATTGACTTGATTAGTTCTAATAAATTTAGACTTAAAATGAATAAGTGTAACATATGTAATATTTATGACCCCGGGCTGTTAGTCTTACTAGCATCCATATAGAGAACTTTTTGGTGTTATGGCTACCCCAGCAGAAGCATGAACCATGTAATTTTGTTTGCTAGTTAAATCCACTAACATCGGGTTCGAACTGAGGACTATTGGGGCAAACCCAGGCCCCCCTAGTGGCTGACGTCAGGGAATGAAACGTCTGCATACGGCGGGGTTCGAACTTGGGACCATGAGGAGCTTGGAGATCTAACCGACCCAAGCCTACCAAGGGGACACCTGCAGGGGACCACAGGAACCATGTAATTGTGGTATCAATTACTTGCTTTTCAGTGTTTATCCCTAATTTAGCCAATTTGTTCCCAATAATAGTTGTTCCTTTTTGTGAGAATGGGCAGTGGTCAAAATTTGACCCTCATCAGTATAATGACACATGTCCAGCTACCAAATGCTCCCCCCGAGAGATCCACAACTCTCAGAATCCATCTCGGAGTCTCCGCCACTCCTGATCATCCCAGAGCTACCCTCTGTCCTGAAGACGTCCTCCGTCCGAAGCTACATTTCACCATACCAAGACTTCTACCTCTCGAGGTCTTTACCACTCTGAGGTCTTCCCTATCCGGAAGATCCTAATTCTGAGTTAGAAGCTCCAAACAACAGATCGTCCATGATCTCTGTCGATACTTATGCAACTCCTTCCTCCCTCACATTCATAACGTGTAACGTCCCTATCAGTGGGGGCAGTTATGGACAGTGATAGATTTTCTGACATGCAATCCTAATCGACCAGTACCAATGATCACAATCGTTACAACAAATCTGTCACATGCTGATGTAAAACAGGATCGCAATCACCTTCGAATACAAATAAAAAAGAAAACTAGGGTTTACAAGAAATAAAATGAAAAGAGAGATTAGGTTGGAGAAAGAACCAGATAACTTTGGGCTTCGCACCCCTTACGCGGGCTTCACACCCCTTGCACCACGGGCTTCACACCCCAATCTCAAGAACCCAAGAGCTCTGAAATTTTAACTGGAAAAGTTTTATTTAATCATTGTCTGTTTATTCATTGAGTTGAGCCTCTTTATATAGGCTCTTACAAAGTGAACTTCCCCATCACAACCGATGTGGGACTAAGTTTTATAATAAAAGAAAAGGCTAAACTCAAAAATAGACTAAGGCATAAAAAAATAATTAGTACTGATGTGATGTCCCCATCATTTCCCCCGGGGTGGGAGAGAGTCGACCCTGTCGAGAGGACACCTCTCATGAAGCATCTCAATCGGGCCATGGTGGTGGCCGTGACAGTGACACTAATGCATCACATCGAGACCAAGGTGGTGGAGGTGGAACTGGTCTCCGTGTCGGAGCGATAAAGAATAACAGCTTGATCAAGACACCAATAGCAGACTGAGACACGTCATCCATGATGAAAACTGAACAGATTGCACTTTGCATCATAAATATCCTGATCACTTGTAAGCCTGGCTCCTGTAGACATATCTGCAATGGGTCGTACACCTCAGGTGATCTCAAAAAAAATGATACACTCATAGCTGACAACGGTGGTACTAGCTTCAAAGTAGGCTCCGCTAGAACATCTACAAGGGTCTCAACAGGAAGACCTTCAACTTCCATAGGCTGTGAGGAAACCTCTTCTTGTTGTGACACCGACTCAGCAAAAATATCTGGTCTTGGCTCTGGCTTATCATCAACTTCTGGCTTTGGCTCTAGATCGTCATCAATTTCTGGCTCTGATTCTGGATTGTCAACAGCCTTTATCGCCTTGCTTTCTAGCATCTTAACCATGCCAGCGAGGATCTTACATTCAGCAATTAAATCGCTGAATTGTGGCCCCTCGAGGTGTGGAGCATACCGGGCATGAAGAAGTTCTTGTAGGATAAGCCAATCTCGACAGTCGATATGATTGTCTTCCCACCACCAATAAGCTTCTCCAGCTTACTTCATTTGGGCATAATGACACTTCTGCGCAGGTGTCAAGGAGAAATACCTGAAGAAATGCTCAAGATGGTTTTCCCACTTTTCATACCCATCTTGATCATAAAAACCCCAAAAATACGGGAGAGCTGCATACATGTCACTTTCAACCTACTTTTCATCCCCATCAGTATAAATGTATTTGCCACAAAAGTAAATCCCATGAATAAAACTCAATGCATAAAGATCAGAGGTTACCCAATAAATCGGTAGCTCGAATTGGACTCAAATTGGGCTGAAGATGTGTCAGAACACTGATTCTCTGCTGCTGGGACAGTACTGGTGCCAAATACGAGCTAGTGGAGGTCAGATCTGTTGCTCAAGTGCTATGGAATCTTTGTAATGGCTTCGGGGCTCAGTCACGAACCCAACGCTTCGAACAGAGCTCAAAACGGACTCCGAACGGGCGAGAAACAGATTCCGGATTGGTTGGGGTGGGAGATGGCGGTTACTGTTCACTGTGAACAGTAACTAGATGAACAGTAATTACTGTTCACGGTGAACAGTAACTTTTTTTTAGAAATTCCTCTTTTTTTTTTTTTTTCTTCTTTTTCTTTCTTTTTTTTCTGTTTTTTTTCTGTTTTTCTGTTTTTTTTCTGTTTTTCTCTTCTTTTTTCTTTTTTTTCCAAAGTAAATCTAGATCAAAATGTAACAGTAATCGATTTTTTTTTTTACAAAGTAGATCTAAATATAGATTTAGATCTAGATCTAACAATAATCGATTTTTTTTTTTTTTGCAAAGTAGATCTAGACTAGATCTAGACCTAGAGATCCAGATCTAAATTTAGGATTTGGGGAAGAGAAGAAATTCGAAAGGGATTGGGACCAAAGCTCTGATATCAAATTGATGTAAAACAGGATCGCAATCACCTTCGAATACAAATAAAAAAGAAAACTAGGGTTTACAAGAAATAAAATGAAAAGAGAGATTAGGGTTGGAGAAAGAACCAGATAACTCTGGGCTTCGCACCCCTTACGCGGGCTTCACACCCCTTGCACCACGGGCTTCACACCCCAATCTCAAGAACCCAAGAGCTCTGAAATTTTAACTGGAAAAGTTTTATTTAATCATTGTCTGTTTATTCATTGAGTTGAGCCTCTTTATATATGCTCTTACAAAGTGAACTTCCCCATCACAACCGATGTGGGACTAAGTTTTATAATAAAAGAAAAGGCTAAACTCAAAAATAGACTAAGGCATAAAAAAATAATTAGTACTGATGTGATATCCCCATCACATGCATATCGTGCACTAACAATATTTCTTCAATTCCGCCTCTACGCCAGCATCCACGCCAGGTATATAATCCTCCTAGGAGAAGGGGATCACTTCTCTGATCCTTTGAGCATGCACACACACCCCTTACCACTCCAGGCAGTTCTCCGCTGTCAGTACGCCAATATGCTGGAAGTTGTCCTTTGCGCGGTGTTTCCATCCACCACACCGATAGTTATCCTCTGCCGGTCCTTCCTACCACGCCCGAGTTGTCCTCTACGCGGCACCTCCATCCACTACCCTGATAGTTATTCTCTGTCTTTCGTTTCATCTATTCCACCTACTGATTCTCACGCCCAAGGGTTTTAGGCCAACACTACACCAGTGCTTCTAGCTTGAAAGATGTCCTTTCCTCTGTGTGTGCTCAGACGATACTATTCGGGGAGCACCTCAAATGGCTTGTGGTGGATTTGATCTACGATAAATCAATTTTTATCCACTACAAACTGGTGCTTTCATTGAGATCTGAGTCCATACTATCTCCTTCCCATCCAACCCAAAGCCTTCCACAAAAAGCCTCTCCCTAGTGGTGATGGCCCCGAGAAAGCAAACCATCACCCACAATGGTGTCCTATCAAAGGGCAAGGGTAAAATGCCGGCGGGGGCACGGCCCCCCTGCATGCCGACGACCAACAACATGCTACCTAGGACACTGGCTCCTCACCTCAGGGGGTAGCCGCCAGCCTCCGGATCAGGACAGCCGACCGCTCCGCCGCTTGCCTAACCACAACACATGATCACCCAGTACAAGTGTAACGGTCCCAGTTAAAAATTTTCTTTTGATTACAATCATCACAGATTATCCAAGCGTGGGACCCATCAAGATACAATACATCCATTCTACTAACATCAGAATGCTCTATACTTTACATCAATCTCCACTCTGATAGCATGTATGATCTTAACATAATTTAGCATTTCCCAAAATATTGGTCCGACAACTCATAAGAAAACATAGTCTATTACATTACTATTCCAAAATATAATACAGGCTTATCTAGCACCAAGCATTTCAATATTTACAAGCTCATAGCAACATCCAAATAGAAGTTATGCATAGTTTTCTACAACCATATACATATCAAAAGAAATAAGCAAAAAGGGTGAAAGGTCTCCGTTGACACCTATCCCGCATATATTGCCATTAAGCGGGTCCCTTGTCCTTGTCCAAACCTGAAGGTGATAATGAGAATAGAGTGAGCTCGACAGCTCAGTGAGTAAAATAATATTTATGCATGCCCATTAAGTATGTCTATTTGGACTTTATCATCAGGTTGGCAATTGTATTTTTATACCATAAGTGTGAAGTTTAGGTATTAACTGAAGTTCCGACCAAAACACAGTAACAGGTCCTGTTAGTCGACTAGGTCATTCCTATAGTCAACTAATACCACTTATTAGTCGGCTAACATTGAAGCTATAGTCGACTAGGGTCGATCCAAAAAGTATTTACTCTCTGTTGGTTGCCAGTGACTTATGTAGTCGACTACCATAACTTGTATAGTCGACTACACTATGTGCTAGTCGACTTATACATCATCTATAGTCGACTAGATATGGATCAAAAAGGTATGCTGCTCTCTGTTTGTCACTTATAACCGGTTCTAGTCGACTACCCTTTCTGGTGTAGTCGACTGCTAAAGGCTCTAGTCGACTATTCATCATCTATAGTCGACTAGTCATGGTCAAAAGAATATGTCTACTCTCTGTTTGTTTCCTGTAACTGAGGCTAGTCGACTTACAGTGTATATATAGTCGACTAAGATGTGTTTCCAGCGACGTGTCTACCCATTTTTTCCTTCCATAGTCGACTTAGCCCCATGGCTAGTCGACTAATACTGGTGAAATTGCCTAGGTAAGCCGACTTATCTTAGGGTCTGGAATATCAACTCTTTATAGTTTAACATATAATTTCTAACTTAACCATCATGCATGATCAACATAGAATATAATCGCAATATGCATACATGATCAACATAAAACATAATCGCAACATGTAGATATAATCAACATGAAATATAATCTCAACATGCATACATAATCAACATGAAATATAATCTCCCCTTCGATCACCTTCGGTTCAACCCGGTCCCTTCCTCCGATACGTTTACCACGTATTATTCTCCCCTTCGTCACCTCCGGTTCAACCCGTCCCTTCCTCTAATACATTTATCACGTATCATAACATGTAAATATCATATCCTTCATGTAATAACCACATGCAAGGATCTATGAGACAATAATAACATAAAGGATTCACATGATTCCTACTTTACATGATGCCAATATTAAGAAAGACATTAACATGTATGAGTAACCACTAACAACATGCAAGCTTTTTCAGGATAACTAACATGTTATATCATTCCAATATATGTGTAGCCAAATATATGCATGAAGTCAAGTATGATGTTCATTCATAAAACTATTTCTTTTTAAGAGGCATGTGTTAGACTACTATGTATATACTAACGTGTCGATCATGCATAATGTAAGCATACATGGGTGCAACTACAGCATAACACCATAGGATTGTTTATAATGTACACACAAAGCATATAAACTATACACAAGCATCATCATTCATTTTCACATCCATCCATAACTTAGAAATTTCTCTTTATTTCAAGTTTTACACTCCTACTATTTTACTAGGGTTCGGATGTTCTACTCACTCTTTGAAGCGGTTAAATCCTTATCAAGCTTGATCTCCCGTTACGATGGAGTCTTCAACCAATATCACTCCTCCTAACTTGTTGTTCTAGATCAACCTTGTCTTCAAGAAATCCCTTTTTATGGTGATGTTAGATCACCACTTTAGCTCGTTCTATTGGGTTTTTGGAGGAGTTAGAACATGAAAAGGAAGCCTTTTTCTTGTATAATAGGAAGTAGGGAAGTTTTGTGAGAGAATGAGAGGGAGGGGTGTGTGTGGAGGTGAAGAATTGGAGGAAATAAGTTGGGCTGTTGCTGCTGTTGGAGCTGGCCGGCTGCAAATAGAGAGGAAAGGTAGTGTTTGGAGTTGGAAAAATGAAGAGAGAGAGAGAGAGAGTATGCCAAATGAGAGTTATCCTCTTCACCCCCTCTATTTATAGCCCAATCTCTTTCATAATAACATGACAAGTGTCCCTCCCTAACCCCATCACTCTACTCCTATACCTTACCCTATAAGTAAGGCTCCATGCCTCCCCCCTCCATGAGGTACTAGTACCCACAAGCATGGTGAGGGGGTATGGTGGCAAAGTCAACAAGCATGAGGTTGTATTCATTTATTATACATACATACATGTGTATACATACTAATAGGCATAGTATAATGTGTAATATATAGCATGAATACTTACTCCCCCATCACCTCCCTAAAGCATTAAAATGTTAGGAAAAAGGTGCTTATTAAGACAAGTGTTACAACAAGGCTATTGAGTGATTTGATCCCTTCAATGAAGACAGAGGAGTACCTCTACTAATAACACCCTCTGTATTTCAACTAAATATCATGTGTTTTATCCTAACCATCAAATAAAATTATGCTTTTGCTCCTAACCGTTTCAGCTCACTCTGTTGTTGGGATTACCCCCTCTCAGAGTCCTGCCAAGTTCGCCGCTCTGTTGATGGGTCTTGCCCCCACCGGAGATGACTGCGAACCCAACTCCACTGATGGGTCTCACCCCCACTCGGAGCCCAGTGCTCGCTCACTGATGGGTCTTACCTTCACTCGGAGACAACAACGCGAGCACCAACCTACGAGCTTCCTCTCGATTAGCCCACGGGTAGCGGCTGTTTGGTTGCAAGGAAGTGGGCG
Source organism: Agave tequilana (assembly GCA_038442645.1). Lineage (NCBI taxonomy): Eukaryota > Viridiplantae > Streptophyta > Magnoliopsida > Asparagales > Asparagaceae > Agave > Agave tequilana. The sequence continues at coordinate 17,933 of JAVJIF010031938.1, read as the reverse complement.
GAAGTAAGGAAATAGGGAAGTATAATTGCTCATTTCCCTATCTATCCAAACACCGGAAAAGGAAAATAAGAAAACCCCTTTTCCTTTTCTCTTTTCTCTTTTACACAATCATTTCCTCACTTCCAGAGTGCTACAGTTAATTTTGTGGTCATGTAAATCTCATTTGTAATAAGTTGTAGCACAAGACAGTAAATTTTTGATCATGTAAATCTCACTTGCATTCTAATTACAGTCCATTTTTTATTTTCTTAATTAATTTTTATTATAATATTATTTTACGGTCAACTTTGTGGTCAACTTTTTCACTTCCACTTTCACATTACCATCCAAACACCGGAAAAGACAAAACATTTTTCAAACCACACTTCCCAACAACATCCAAACACCGAAAAACTTACTAACCAATTCCCAAGTTCCAAAGGGAATTATTACCACTTCCTCAATTCCTCACTTCCTCACTTCCACCCTTAACCAAACAGGCCCGTAGTTGAAACCCTCTACTGGGATTTCCCCTTCTTAGAGTTCTTATTCCGCTGTTGTGATTTTCCCTACTTGGAAGCCAAAAGCTTGTACGTCCCGCTGATTGGTCTTACCCCCACTCGGAGACGGCAACGCAAGTGCCAGCCTGAGGGCTCCCTCTCGATTAGCCTACAGGCAGTCCAAAACCTCCGCTGTTGGGATTTCCCTACTCAGAAGCCAAAAGCTTGTACGTCCCGCTGATAGGATTTTCCTCACTCGGAAATGACAACGCAAGCGCCAATCTACAGGCTCCCTCTCGAGTAGCTTACGGGCAGTTGAAAACCTCCGCTGCTGGGATTTCCCCCACTCAGAGTCCTCATTCCGTTGTTGGGATTTTTCCTACTCGAAAGCCAAAAGTTTGCAGGTAACGCTGATGGGATCTCCCCCACTCGGAAACAATAACGCAAACTCAACAAACCACTCCATATCCAACCAACCATATAGGAGGTAGAGATCAGCACTTAGAAGAGGCATGATCATGCCAAATCTAAAAGCCAGTGGTAAAAACAAGCCAAGCAAGATTTAAGCATAACTATTTCCATTCCAAAATTCATTTCCATTCAAAACATTTCCATTCCAAATATCATTCTATTATATTTATTTGATTTATTTGATTACATCTAACAAGAGTAACACAATAAATTTCATTACATCTCCGTGTTTAAGTTTTTGAAATGAAATACAGCAGATCCAGGTCCAGATGCTCCAGTTCTGCCACCATTAACAGGCCCCTAATTCTGAACAACACAGATTTGCTCATCGGAGAGTGCCACGCGGAAGCAGTCGTCCATCTTCATCCATGCCATGGCTTCTGAACATGCAATCCTATGTCCCCCCCTCCGTGTCTCTCCAAGGCAGCCATGTCGATGTCACAGTCCCCCTCGCGTTGCGAGAAGGACGAGGACTCCCAGGATGCCCTCAAGGAGGGCAACGGTGGTGTCCGACGAGACGGGCTCCGACACTACAAGCAAGACAGTGATTAAATTATGTCTGTACTCTGGTACCGCCCAGGAGAAGTACCACTACCAAACAGGGAGACTCTAAATCACCAGCCAAAGGGGAGGAAAAAGCCAGCATCCCTCGGCTCGGGTAAACGGAAGGCCCATTCGTCCGTCATGCACATCCTCTCTGGCGACAGCACCCTGTCACGATGACTAATGCGTTGTAACAGCTCCTTCATGGCGATTAATGCGACACACCTTTCAGACTCCCTGGAAGAGAGCCTGATCAACATTTTCTCATTCTCCTCCCTCCTTTCCCTTCATCTGATAAAAAAAAGAGGGTGACATGTCGGCGCAACAAGAAAAGAATAAATTTGAGTTTCGAAGCATGTTTTTTTTGAAGAAGACAGAGAAGATGACTTCCTCTCATAGAACTTCCCCTATTTATAGATGGACAAGAAGCCAAACATTCTCTATTTCAAATTTCTAATCTCTGAAAAGTCGGCCCACAATTCTGAGATTTTTGGTCAACAATAAAGGCAAAAGATCAACCATCGCCGTCAAACCATAAAACCCTACGATTCCAGTCATGATTCGAAGAGACGCAGGACACAACCTTTTGAGAGATCCAGGTGCTTGATGTGACAACTGACAGTCAGCTGTGTAACCAACTTATTCCAGAAGATACATAGTGATCCGAAAAGATTCGCCGCACAAGCATCATAATGAGCGCTAAGGCATTCATAATCCATCCGAGTGCCTTCACTTCGTCGACTTCTCATTCGCGGACTCCGACAAGTGGGGAAGCGGGGGGCATCTGTATTGGTCAAAATTTGACCCTCATCAGGATGTCACATGTCCAGGCTACCAAATGTTCCCCCGAGAGATCCACAACTCTCAGAGTCCATCCCAGTGCCTCCGAAACTCATGGCCATCCCAGAGCTACACTCTGTTCCGAAGACGTCCTCAGTCTGGAGCCACATTCTATTGTACCGAGACTTCTACTTCTCCGAGGTCTTTACCACTCCGAAGTCTTCCCCGTCCCGAAGGTCCCAAGTCTGAGTTAGAAGCTCCAAACAACAGATCGTTCATGATCCCCGCCGATAATTATGCAACACCTTCTTCCCCACGTTCATAACGTGTAACGCCCCTATGAATGTGTGCAGTTATGGACAATGTCACATTCCCCGTCATGCAATCCTAACTGACCAACACCAATGCTCACATCCGTAGCATCCACGTCAGGTATAATCCTTTTTCTTCTAGGAGAAGGGGATCACTTCCCTAATCCTCTGAGCATACACACACACCACACCACTCCAGGCAGTTCTCCGCCAGTACACCAATACGCCGGCAGTTGCCCTCTGCGCGGTCATTCCATCCACCATACCGGCAGTTATCCTCTACCAGTCCTTCCTATCACGCTCTCAGTTGTCCTCTACAAGGCAATTTCATCCACAACCTCGGCAATATCTGGCATTTTATTCCATTTCACATACTGATTATCACACCCGAGGGTCTTAGGCCGACGCCATATTGGTGCTCATAACCTGAACGGTGTCTTTTCCTGTGTGTGCTCAGACAGGTACTATCCGGGGAGCACCTCAAATTGCTTATAGTGGATTTGATCCATAATAAGCAAGTGTTTATCCACCAGAGCATGTAATTGTGGTATCAATTACTTGCTTAGCTCATCATTCCCTTGGTTAAGCTTACACAAGCGAGAGTAACAACAATACAATCTTCAAAGAAAACAGTAAAAACTTTATACCCAGTCTTGGTGGTTTGGATCTCAAGTGGTGCTGATGAGAATTAGTCAGACAATTATGGGGAGGTGTTGAACATTATATTGCAAAATAACTGTAATAGTGCTGTGACAAAATTTCTCAATCTGTTTCATTTGTTGACAGGTACGGTGCTCCTCCTCATGGCGGCTTCGGTGTGGGCCTGGAGCGTGTAGTTATGCTGTTCTGCGCCCTCAACAACATCCGCAAGACATCGCTCTTCCCTCGTGACCCCAGAGGCTGGTTCCGTAGGAGATGCTGCATTCTTGCCCTTCAGATGATTTGTTTGTGAAGATGATATCAGGAAGAGTTTCTCTTCTGTTTTATCATCATGTGTATGCCACTGGCTTTTTAATAGCTACTGTGTGAATTGGCTGAGGCCATAGCATCATGTTGAGGTTATCATCATTGGTTATTGACTCATGTATCTCTAGCTAATATCATGGCTGAGCAAAGCACCAAAAAACGTCCATTTGAGCTCTTGCTTTGGAACCTATAGAATGTTGGCAATCTTGAAGTGTAGCTGAACGTGTAAACAAAACGAGAGGATTGTCTCTCCCTCTTTTTAAGTTTTGATGTGAGACTTCAATGAATGGTACAAAATATGATTTTTGTAGGAAAGATAATAGATAAAATTATGATTTTTGTATATTTTTGTTAAATATTAATATTATATTGTTAGTTCTTATAATTTTTTGTATGCTAGTTTAGGAACTGTTTAGTTAGAGATAATATTGACTTATTTATATTTACTCGTATTTAGTTGCTGTATAAATAACGTGTTAATGTTTCTAATGATGTTATGAATAAAACTTGATAACAACACTAATCTATGAATATTTTTTTCTTGAAACTTAACATAAAAAGTTTAAAATCAATTTTCTTCATTTAACTGTGGGTTTTCACTTTTTCTTAAAAATCCTTCATTGATAAAATAAAAATTTAGCTCATTTTATGCTAGTTTTAAATAATTATTTTGAATAGCAAATGTGCCTCTTTGGAGTGAGCGCGAGAAGTCTAGGATTCAAATCCTGCTTGTATTAGGTTACGATCTATTTTCCCAAAAAACTTATTATTTTGAATATTTTAGATAGAGATAGGTATTTAGTTTGAGAAACTTTAGGAATGAGGAGGGTGATAGAGAAAAACTAATTTTTAGGATATACAAAACAAAAAAGATATTTTTTTAGTTTGATAGATTTTAGATGAGTAAGAGAAAGAGAGCAATTATATTCAGCAAATAGACTTAGAGAGAGTAATTTGTTAGCTAGTGCTTTAAAATAAGAGATTATGACAAAAGAGTCCTTAATTAGTTAGCTAAATATAAAACTGTCCTTGTTTGTAATTGTAGCTAAATGTCAAATTGGTCCTTATTTCTTTCTCCGTGAATCATGGTGATCGTTGTTTTAATAAATCTAATAAAGATATTTGTAATTCTTCTAAAAAGATTAATTTAATTCCCCTCTTTTTATCTTATTTTCTTCATTTAGAACTTAAATGTTGTTGTAGAACTTTTCATTTCTTATATTTCAAAATAACAAGAATTTTTTTCTAATCATGAAAAATAGTTAATTAAAATTAAAAATGATTTTGTAAAATAAAATGAGATAAGAAGATGACTTTGATGAGTAAAATGTATGAACATGAAGAAGTCAAGAGCACCACCAACTATTGAAGAATGTTGAAGAGATAATTAATCATTTTAGAAAAAACATATTAATATTCTAATTAATATCATTAAAAATTGGGTTCTTCTTGGCGTATATCGGAAAAAACAGGGACTAAATTGTGATATTTAATTGTAAACAAGGACTTTCTTGTATTTAGCTAGTTAACAAAGGATTGATATGTCAAAATCCACTGAAAAAAGATAGATAAATAAAGATAACATTTTAGTTTGAGGGGACTTAATTTTGATGAGAGAGAAAGAGAGAGAGACAAATTTTAATTATTTAAATAGCCTTATTTAGTGCTCTTTCAAAAAGTTATTTTTGTGGTTTCCTTCTACTTTTTCTTTATTTTAATTTTAATTTTATTTTTAATTTTACTTATTTTCATTCTTTTTTTATGTTTTCTAGATCATTTTCAATTCTTTTCTCTAATTGTTTCTTTTCCTTTTTTTTTTTTGGACATTTTTATAATATTCTTTGATTTCCGTTTCTTCTGCATTTTGTTTTCTTAAGATTTAGTTCTACTTTTTTATAATTATTTACTTTTGCTTATTTTGTCATATATTCTTTCATTCACGTGTTGTTTCTACTTATTTTGTACATTCTCTCTCTTCTTTTTTTGTAATGCCTTTTTCATTTCTAATTCGTTCATTTTTTTATTCATTTTTTTAAATTTTCTTTTCTTTTTACAATTATGGGGGATTTCACTACAACCCTTTATATCAAACTGTAATTAGGAAAAAAACTCAGCTTCATAATTTAACAGGCTACAGTTACCTCTTTTTTTAAGCCAACCAGATGCGCTCACGTGTCAAGCGCAGATGCGCTCTTCAGCGGCGAAAGACGCAAATACCCCACAATAATCGTTTAGAAAAAAGCGGACCGCTTCGTATAGAAGACCCGATCATGATAGCAGTGTAATGACGAATTGATATACTCTGATACCAATTATTGCGTGCATAACCGGGATACCATACTTACTATGATACCAATTGTTGGGAGATGCGAAGATCCCTATCGACGACCTCAAGCATGCCATGAGATCAATTACCTCGAGCATACAAAATAAATATTAAAAGATATAAGAAGAAGAACACACAATTTAACGTAGTTCGGCCCAAACTTGGCCTACATTTACGGGGAGAGAACTTGAGAGAACTTTATTAATAAACTTGATACAAAGAGATCTAACTTTCTTCTTAATGACACAAGAGTGTTCACCCCCTTGAATCTACGCCTAGATTATAAGAGTATACCTTCTCTCTATGCGCCTTCTCCTTGCTCCTCTCTTTCTTGACTTTTTAGAACCTTCTTGGCTTTTTAGGGCCTTATATTGTTCTTTACCACAACTTTATTCTCCTCTTCTGCTCCAATTTACAATGCTGTGTTACAAGTTTTATTTATAGGATTTTACAATACAACTCCTATTTGGACTATGAGATAATCTTAGCTTTTGGATGGTTGAAGAATCTTGATCAATCATTTTAGGAGTTAATCTTCTTGATCTAGAAAGATTCTAAACCCTTTAATCTTTAGAAACAAGCCTTCATTGAATAGGAATTTAATCCAATTCTTATTCTACAAGAATAAGAAACTTGCAATCGCCTGAAAAGGAACTGCTTCACCTTGATTTGCTTCTTCTGCACCAAGCCATCATTTTCTCCAACTCAATTGGATTTTCTTGGACCATCATCTCCTCTTGAAATAAGACAAAATCCTAACAATCTCTATCTTGACTTGCTTTTCAAGCCTTTAGCAAAAACAACTTGAGATTTCAGATTATATCTTGAATCTTTCCTTAGTTTTAACCGTGTCGTGAAGCCTTTAACTCTTGCCCCCTCTCCCCGAGGCCTTTGGCGAATTCACCACCATGCCTTGGGCTATTTCGGGCCTTACCTAAATGCATCCTTTTTTTAGTCGTCCTGTAATACTTAGACCCGTTGCAATTTTTCTTGAAGCTCCACCTCGAAGTGAGCTCCCTTCAAGTTTTTCATTGAAACTCCTTGACCTAGTTTCTTTTTCTTAGCTTACGTTGCATAACCGCTGCCACCAACAAATTCTACTTTGTGACGCCATCTCGGCCATGGGGCCCTACCGGTCTTGAGGCAAGCCTCCTCTAATTTTGCCATGGTCTTACCAACTTTACATGAACATTGTCAAGGGCTTGTCATGTCATTGTCTTTTACCGATCACTTAGTGATGGTTCACATTTCATCGATGTTTTAATCTTGAGACTTACCGACTTCACATAAATGTCATGGTCTTACTAGGCCTTCTCGCCACACACTATCATGGTTTTTCTTCTATCTATCAGGGCTGCCATCCACCGCTGCATTGATATTTGTCAGATCTATTGCCCTGCTATTGTAGATCTTCAAACTTGATAGATCCACCAATGCCTACAATAATCTCACCGTGTCACGAATCACCCGTCGTAACTTTGACCATGACTCTATTGATTCCTTTAACTGATCTTTACAGAACCTGCATCGGACGTTGAAATCTCCTCGATTTGCACCCACCATTGCATCCAGAAGCTGAAAAATATATGGTTCGACACCTTGATCGTCTGAATCCGACTACGATTGCACGATCTACCTTCCAATCTCCGTTGATCATCTTCATCACCCTCCGCTATTTTTCCTTTGACTTGCTGCCGCAGCGAGCCTCCATGGAATGCCTTGTGCGATGCCTCTGTGAGCTCGTCGAACTCGTCTTGCCGTCCGCGATTGACGATGGTCCGATCATCACCGCTGTATCTACCGTGTTTAGATCTGAGCATCATTGAGCCTTAACAACTTCCCCTTAATCAATATATTCCAAAGTCATCGATATTTATCTTAGATCAAATCTGAACTTTTTGTTATCTTCTTCATCTTGATGTCTCCGCCGAACTCCATCGATATGACATCTTCTTCTTCATCAAGAGCATTCGAGTCTTAAACGAACACCATCAGCTCTGATAACATTTGTAGTGACAAAATTGATATACTATGATACCAATTATTACGTGCATAACTCAGGATCCCATACTTACTATGATACTAATAGTTGGGAGTTACGGAGATCTCCATCGACGACCTCAAGCACGCCATGAGATCGACCCTTTTGGGAGTTGATGTTCGTGATCTAAAAGAATTGTAGACCCTTTAATTTTTAGAAACAAACCTTCATTGAATAGGAATTTAATCCAATTCGTATCCTACAAGAACAAGAAAACTCGCACTTGCTTGAAAAGGAAACTGTTTCATCTTGACTTGCTTCTCTTGCTTCAAACCATCGTCTTCTCCTACTCAATTGGATTTTCTTGGATCATCATATCCTCTTGAAAATAAGGCAAAATCCCAACACGCGGTTCTCACAAAAAATGTCTATTTCTGAGTCTTTTTTAGAATTGCGACCATGATCACAATCCTCATAAAAATACCATGTTTTTAAGTCTTTTCTCACAAAAATGCCATGTTTCTAAGTCTTTATAGGATTGCGACCATGATCGCGTTCTTCTTTATAAAGACTGCGATCATGATCGCTATCCTCATAAAAATGCTTTATTTGAGTCCTTATTAAAAATGTGATCATGCAAAAACACAATTTGTCATCTTATATTGGACTGGACAATGATCACAGTTCTCGCAAAATGTCATAATTTTTAATTAATAAAAGAGTACGACCATAGTCTCAGTTTCCTAATAAAGGACTGCAATCATAGTCACAGTCTCGCAGAGGACTACGATCATGAGTCGCAATCCTCATATCAACTTCACCATCATCTATAGACTCCCATTCACCGATATCGAATGATGCCCAATGCTTTTCAGATCGAAAAATCACATCGATCACAAACACAAATGAAACTTATCGTGAGCACGAAGAAACGAGATTTGCAAAGGTCGATTCGTGAATTACTTAGCGTCAGGATCAGGTTGAGGTGAGAGCAACGTCGGAGGCGATGAGTAAGGGTAAAAGAGAAAATGAAAATATACAGAGAAGTTGTGATTGAAATGAATCAATTTATGCTGATGTGAATGAGGCTGTAGCGAATAAAAATAGATATGTGGGTTTTTTTCCTAATTATGAAGGAAAGTAGGTGACTGTAGTGAAATTTTCCCACAATTATTTTCTTGTTTAATTTTCTTTCTTTTTTCTTATACTATTTTGGGTTATATATATATATATATATATATATATATATATATATATATATATATATATATATTATATATATATATTATATATATATATATATGCCCAAAATCTTTGGTATTTAGAAAATTACCCTTCAAATCTTTTATATTAGAAGTTTTATCCCCGAAATCTTTTAAATCTTAAAAACTTACCCCTTTAGTTATAGATTTTGATGAAATAAGAATTTTACATATCATCCCATTCTCTTTTTTTTCATTCTTCATATGATCTAATCTAAATTTTATCAAACCCAAAATCTTGTCACCCTTCCCTTCTTTATTCTTCTTTTTTCCTCTCTCTCTCTCTCATCTTCAACCTAAAGTTCCTCCAAATTTTCTATCAAACTCACTTTAATTTTTTTTTTTTTTTTTCTTCCTCAAATTTCCTAAGGAGCATGTGTGAAAATGATTTAATGTGAGCTTTTTGATGATACTATTTTACCTTTTTATTCTTTCTCTTATTTTATTCCATATTTTTTATTTTTTTTCCTTTTTTTTAGATTTTTTTTCTATTCCCTTTTTCCTTGTTGGAAGACTTGAAGATCTATCTCTACATGCATGTGAAAAATATATTCGTGATATTATCTAATGATTAATCGTAACATCAATCAATATCAGTAAAAAAAAATCATAATATTCATCATAGTATCCGAAAGAATCTTTTGTGTGCGTCCTTTCTCTGAAAGAGAGTATTCACACTCATCCCTAAAAGAGAGTATTCACACTCACCCCCCAAAAAACCTACATTTATTTCATTGATTAGAAAATCAATGGAATATTGGTCTCCTTAAGGAAACCAATCGTCAATATGAAAGGAGAGAGTGGCCTAACTATAGATAGGGTTGGCCTAACCATAGATAGTATTTAAATTATTGATTTGGGTTTGTCAACTTCGATTTATGCTTATTAGGATTTACACAAATTATTTCATATTTTTTCAAAGGCATCTAAATCATGCTTTGCAAGTTTGAGGCTGTTGGATCAACACTAGATTGCATTTTCATACTTATGCATACACGTTTCATTTGGGTACCAAGTGTGATTTTTATCAAGTTTTGTTAAAGAGTCCAAAATACATTAAATTATATTTAAAAGTATCATTCTGGGCCTATTTACTTTGTTTTTGTGCCTATTAAGAATTTATATAAAGTTTCTCATATTTTTTTAAAGGCAGTTAAATCAGTTTTACCAATCAGAATTTTTGAGCTTTTCTAGCATCTTACTTTATAAATTCATATTATACTTGATATTTCTTTTTACCCAACCAGTCTACATATCAATAGAAAATTCTTGAAGTCTACTTTTATTTCATATCAATCTAAGGTCTGTAGTTTAAATTATGATCATTTTATTAGAGATTGTTCACTATTTTTCTAGGGTATTTGGATCGACTGCATGGTTGGACGATCGTCTGCCAAGTCAATTTTCCACTCAATCGGATCGGCCGCCAAGGACGATCGATTTATCCGCTGTTTGACAATTTTTTTGAACCCAACTCCCAGGTGCGTCATGGGTCGATCGCCACGGTCGATCGATTGACTGCCAGAATATATTTTGTCCTATTCGGATCGACCGCTGGGTTCGACTAACTATTCTACAGTTTTTTGAATTTAAGCGGTAACTTTTTGAATACTTTTGATTATTTTAATCTGATTGCACAGTACAAGTCACCAACGGAACAATCACACATCACCATTGATATTTTTACTATTCATCCATGGATCGACCGCCAGGGATGATCAATCACCCACTAGATCGATCGCGCTGACTTGGATTGGGTTGAACGATCAAACTGATCGATTGCCAGTTTTCACTATTTCAAAAGGGTGCAAATTTTTATTTTAAGAGAATTTTGACATGAAATTTTGGGCTGAATTTTTTTTACCCACACTTACCTTCTCCTCTCTATAAATACTATTTTTCATCACTCTTTTAGTAACTTTTGAAAATTAGATTCACTCAAATAAAATCAAACAATTATTTTTTTTCCAACTTTTTTTTAATCTTTTAAAGAGTGATTAAAGTGTGCTTTCTTGTTATGATTGAGATTTGATTTTCAATTTCTACTCTCTACTCTCAATCTCTTAAAAGTTCATTTAGATTCAAGATCTGAGCTTTCAACAACTTTTGAAATATTATTATAACTAAACAAGATATTGTGCTTTTGTTTCTTCCAACAAGCATATTTTCTTAATTCTTTAAAATAGAGCGATTTACTTGCACTTTCTAATTGTGATTTAGAATTAATTTATACTTTCTATTCTCGATTCTAGATTAAAGATTTCATCTTGATTTTCATGTATCTAGTTCTAAAGAAATATTTTGAAAAGCTTATTTTTCATTCTTTTCTCAACATTCAAAAGAGTGATTTGTGCTTTCGAGATTATTGATTGAGAAATTATTTTACATTATTTTACACTTGCTACTTTTTTCTCTAAATCTTCTTCAAACCACTCAAGTATTTAAGATCTAAAGCTTTCAACTTGTTCATTTATATATCTAGATCTATTCTTGATCAAATATTTTGGAGAGCTAATTTTTTTCTTTTCTATTTAAAAATTTAAAGAGTGATACTTTTGTGCTTTCAAGCTTCTTGATTGAGATATTGTTTTTACATTTTCTATACTACTTCCTCAATATTTTCAACAGCACTTAAGGTTTCTAGATCTAAATATTTTATATTGATTTATCATTCATTTGGATACTTGTTGGGAAACGAGGAATTTCAAGTGAATTTTTGAGCTGAATTCAGGCATGATCATCGCTAGAAATACACAGACGATGGGTGGAGTGTGTTCTCTTTCCATTAGGGATGAACGTGGTATGTTTATATGTTCAATTTCGTTTTCGAATGAATGAGATATTCAAATTGAAAGTTGACCTAATTCAATATATATAGGGAACAAAAAAGGAGTAGAATTTTTTAGTCCCATATTGAATTTGGTGTGAAAAGCTGAGTGGTTTAAATATGAAAAGTTGAAAGTTAAGGGCATGCCCTTGGGTACTTGGAATTTTTGCAAGCGTTTAGGGGGAAAGCATGCCCACACGTGCGCCACCGCCCGCCCCATCCCAGTGTGAGCCTCGTTCTTTTTAAATGAGGCCGCACTCGATTCCTTTTGAACCACCCGCACATGCCGAAGCTATTGGGTACGGGCGCAACCCGAACCTACCCGATGCGCGCCCTGCCTGTTTCAAGAAATGGGAAGTTATCTCCAACGAGCGCTTCCGTTTGTCAGAACAGTTGTGACGGTAACCTTTCAACCGCTCCCTCCAACTGCCGATCAGGAGCACTATAAATAGACCCTTTCCAAAACATAGAAACAGAATCAAATCTGAGTAAACCTCATACAGAAATTCTGTCTTCCTTTCATTCTCTCCTCTGAGTATTCCACTAATAATTGAGACAAATATTTTCTCTGAAATTTCTCTTGTCCAAGTTTTGTCTACATTTAATTAGTGAAGGTAATGATTAATTTTGGTTCGACCGTACGGTCTATTTGATAGTGCTATCCAAATACTGTAAAGGAGTGTTGTATCTTGAGAGATCAGTATTCAGTAACCCGCTAGCACCATAGCGGGGGACGTAATTGTCTAAAGGAGATTCGCTATACGCGTACCTCACTCCATATACTGTGTAATTGAACTAATATTCTTTTTACAGGGATTATGCTAGAATATTTATCTTTATAAATATTACTGTTGATATATTAATTATATTGAGATTGAGTTATACCAATCTAATTGGTGTTTAACTAGGAAGAGAATTGAAAGGTGGTCCTGTAATTAAAAAATATTCTATCCAACAGAAAACCTCCCACCTGATTTTCACCACCTGGTCAATTAGATCAGTTGATTAGTTGTCAAAACTAACAATACTTGTCTTGATTCTTATTGCTTAGTTAGATTATTGAAATATATCTTTATAGTTATTCTAGAATTGACGTATATTATAATTTATATCTATCCAATCTAATGGGTTTATTTGTTTTAAATATTTAGAGACCCTATTCACCCCTCTTTAGGGCTGCCATATAGATTTTCATTAACCCCCGAACTAAAAACGCAATAAGTAATCCCCTAAACTATCCAAAACTCATTTTACCCATTGTGAAAATAACTTTTTTTAATAGTCGTTTTAACTATATGAACATGATAAGTGTAAAATATAATAAATATGATGTCGCATCACCAAAAGACCATCATGATTGTAAAAATAAAACAGAATACTTGACAATAATAATTCAGGGGCTTATTTATTCACTGTTTTAGATAAGAGGGTTAATTCAAAAACAAGATATAGATGAAAGTTTTTTTTTTTTAATTTACCCTTAAATTTTTTTAATATACTTCATTCAAATAGGAAAGAGGCAAGGAAAAAGATCATAATAATCTCTTGGACTTCACAAAAAAAAAAACATAGTCATTATGATATCTAAAGAACTAATCATTTAATTAGTAATTACTTTTACAGACAAATATGCTTAGTAGTAATTGATTATTATCTCATTTAAGGGAGTAGAAGTGCCAATTATCCTAATTATTAACTTATGGAAAAGCAATTAGTATAATTAATACTAATTAAATATTATAAATTTAATTTCAAATCACATCATGGTTGGTTTCATTTTTCATTTTTAATGTGATTAATGATCTAAAGAAAAAATGGGGACACATTTCTAAATTTAGGATAAATTACAAGAAACCCTCCTCATTTATTACTTAAATTTGAATTAACCCTCTTAACTAAAAAAACTCAATAAGTAACCCTCATGAACTACACGAGACTCACTTTATCCGTTACGAACACAATTCTTTAGGAAGTTATTATAACTTTATGAACTGGTTAAGTGTCAAATATAATAAATATAATGTCATATGACAATTCAAGGACCATAATGATTGTTAAGAATGTAACATAATACTTGACGATAATAATTAAGGGAATTATTTGTTTACTTTTTAGATGAGGGGATTAATCCAAAAATAAGGCATAATGAAAGGAGTTTCTTATAATTTACCCTTAAATATATTGTGAAGGACGGATCACATTTTATAGTTATACGAAGATTTTTATCTTGATGCCCACCAAGGTAATTGGGTATTGGAAAACTTAAAGAATAGAAAAATTAAAAAACTTATTTCTGATTTGAAAATCCTATTGTAACTTTTCTTTTCGATTATTCTAATCATTCTGATTATTGGCCCGTGTCCCTATGATTTAGTCACGGTTTTATAATTAATGTTTTCTTTACATTTTAAATATATTAATATGAGAACATCGTTGTTCAACATAAAATTAAGTTTTTTTTTCTTATTTTTGTATTATCAAAATCGAGCGAAGTGAGGTTTTCTTCCCATTACTTCTTCACGGATTTTGTCTGTGCATCTGTCCGTCTTCAACCAAGAGAGAGCGACAGAGCTAGCAGCCCATCGTCATCCCTCCCCTCTCTCCCACTTCTTCTACCCTACCCCCCCTCCTTCTCCCCTCCTTCTTCCTTCATCTCCTTCTTTTTTCTTTCTCCTCTTCTTTTTCTTTGGTCAAAGTCGTCGCCTCCTCTTCACCGTGCCGGCCTCTCCTGTGCTCGATTTCTACCACTCCACAAGCAGTATACTAGTTATCTCTACTATTCTTACTTATATTGAATAGGGAGATATTAAGTTGCACCAATCAGTTATTCAAATAAATTATCAAGAAGCTATTCACATCAAATTAACAGTAAATTTAATTTTTAAAAAACTTCAGTGTGGATGGCATGTGTCCAAAACTTGTTTTGAAGGATAAGCACGGCTTTACCTACTATAGTATAGTTAGAAATTTAATTTTGAGAAGAATTTTTCTTCGCCAGTTGCCTAATGGTTTGAATGTAGATCAAAGTTCTGAGTCAAATGTGGTTCAATCTTGAGATAATATTAGACTAAGTAAAATTTAAGAAAAAAGAATATTGTTTTGTTCGGGGTTGTCAACCCGGACGAAGCAAAACCCGGCCCCGCTAGCGCGGGCATCATGCTGGTGGGGCGAACAACCTCACCGCCAACGTGGTATGTTAGATGTCAGGATAAGTTTAGAGAAGAGTCTATTTTTAGAATTATTTATTAAATAAGAATTTTTTGAAAAAATGCCTTACTATAAAAGAGGATTAAATAATAACAATTCTTTGGAGCTGTTTGGTGAAAAGCCAAAAACTGAATCTGATCGCAGGTCAAATCAACCTACTTTCCAGAAGGTTCTCACACACGTGTCCTCTATGTCAGATTTCACAGAATAGTTGTGTGTTTTTTATTCAAAATTTTGCCTCAAATTAGTAGTCTATTTTGAATCTCAATACTATTTTTACAATCTCCAATACCACTTTTACAATTCTCAATATACTTTTATCATTTATAATATTATTTTTATCATTTTCTAATATACATTTATCATTCACAATACTACTTTCACTATTCTCAATGCTATTTTAATCATTCAAATTTTAACTCCCTATAAATTTTTAATTTCCGTGTCCAATCAAGAAATGACAAGTAAAACCGCATGGAGATAGTATTGTTGTTCGAAGCAGAGCAGCAGAGCCTGAAAAGCATCCCCACATGACGGAGAAAATTATTGGCTGAGTCGGGTGAGAGATACGTATATGTACGAACAAAGTCTAGAGATTTTTCGAATCTTAAAGCGTCGAGTTATAAAAGTAATACTAACTAATAACTATCACAATTTATAATCTAATTCGACTGGAAACGGCCTTTTTTTTAATCTAGGAAGATCACTGATTTTTGTAACGTCCCGATCCCGCAAGTACGGGGACGTTATGGCGACGTACATACGCGAGTGAAAACACACTCACGAGTACGTTAAGCCTCAGTACAGGACAGGGTCTCCATATACACAAGAGTTCCGTAGGAAATAAGTACAAGAATACTTGCAGAAAGAGGTTAGTGATCATAACAGATAGGAAAATAGGGATAAATAAGATAATAGAAACAAATCACAAAGATATCTATAAATGATCTCGATGCTGAGGCTCCTATGTGAACCCAATGGACTATCTGACAAAACGATAAGTCGGATCTCCAACCTGGGCACGCAAACTCAGGGTCGTCAGAAAGCGACCTAGTGAGTGGTAAAATGAAGGAGGAGGTAGTAATATCTACAATAGTAATACAAGCACGATACATATATATATAATACATGATGTTGTAATAGTGATACCATATACTCAGTATCTAATAAGCAGTAGAAAAGTATAGTCATGTCATATTTTAATACCAGCACTACCTAGCATGTTATCATCGGGTCATGTCTACAGTACTAACTACAGTTGTATAGTGATGATGTGATGGACAGAACATAACCATACTACGGTGTTGTGTCTAGGCAGCATATATGCAATGCAAAACAAATATATGCAAGGCAACGTATACATGTGCATGAGTAGTATGTCACCACAGAAGCGTAACATGTACCAGTTAAAGTAACAATCATACAGGTAACATGATAACGATGAAATGATCAGGTACAGGAACATGTACAACTAAACAATAGAACACATGTATCAGAGCATGTATCAGGCAAGTCATGTTCTTTATACAATAGTAGCAATCAGTACCACCTGGTATTTTTAATCAATCTCTTCCAGTGTCCCATACCACTGGCAGTTTATACTGGAGCCCGCACTCCAGTCGAACCATCCGGACATGGCCTACGGGTACCATTATCCAAACGAGAGAGTGACCAAATAACAAGTGTTCCCGACGTCACTATTGTGTATACTGTTTTCTCATGTTAATTGGAAACCCATGGTCGAGGAGCTCTTATCGGGTGGGTGTATCCCGTGCATACCCGGGACAACGGCCTTATCAGATCCTGGCTGCTGAGACCAGGGCCAGCCCGCTAGGGCTGTAACATGTAACGGGAATCTCAATGAGCTAAAACATAACGGGAAACGGGAGCTCATGAGTAACAGATGGTAGCCAGCACTACCCCGTCCCCAGCAGTGGGACGAACAATGGATCCAGACATCCACCCGATATGATCTAATCAACCGTCAAGTCTCCCCATCCCCAAGTTATCTTTATTATCTTCACTATATAGTATATCAAGGAACAAGTACAGGATATGGTACATGTAATACGATAACATGACATGAGCTCTGTTGATAGCACAAAACACGATAACGGGAAACTGGAAATAGTATGTGGGATTCCACATATCGCGTATCAACAGCTCTCATGTCCAGTAACGGGAATATCCATATCAGTAACAGGAAAACAATCATATAACATGAATACAGTAACATGAATACAGTAACATGCACAATAATACATGTAATATGAACGGGGAACCATATGACAAGAATAAAGAAATCATACATGCATGTGTAACAGTGCTATGCCGAGAATCCATGTGACGATGATAATACTATGACAGGCGGTAGTCCGTGCATTGGTATATCCTGTACCCATGAAACATAAATGTGTAGCAATAATCCGTATAACACATCGGTATCTTGATAATAACAATAATATGGAATGTTATCCGTGTACTCGTGGCACATAGCTTGTAGCCATAAGTCTGCAGAGCACTAATCCATGTAATACCAGTGGTCCGTGTATCATGTAATACCATGTCCTGTGACTTCCGTAACGGTGTCTAGCATGAATGTCTAGTAACAGTGTAGTGTCATCGTATATCTATGGCTCAGTATGCATGTCACGTGACTGTGATACACTACATGTCTAAAGAGTGTACAAGTTATGACGACATAGTGGCCCGAGTGGCAGCTACTGTGCAGGTAGAATGACTGTGTCTGATTTATCTATGTCAGTATTTATTATTATTAT
>JAVJIF010031937.1:0-142730 GCA_038442645.1 Agave tequilana | reverse complement strand
GCGCAATGCAACCGTGTTGTATGAGATATGATCGAACAAGTAAAGGATGAAATGCTATGATGAAATACACACAAGCAATATAGCAAGTAAAGTAAACTAGACAAGATTGCACAAGTAAAGGGTTAGTTCTCAAGCAAGTAATTCAAGACAATATAAAGCAAGAGAAATTGAAAGCAAGAATAACGCAAAGGCAATCGCAAAAGATGATTTGTTTCGAGGTTCGAGCACACTTGCTCTAGTCCCCGCCTTCACCTCCGTGAAGGGTTTCCACTATCCACCGAGGATGCCTTTACAATTTGGTCTACCGAAGACCGAGCACCGAGCTCCACCAAGTACAAAGGACCTCTACCGAAGAGTTGCTCCACAAGGAAAGATTACAAGAACCAAGTGATCACAACAGATCACTACACTTTTCTCAAACTCTTTTACAAAACCTCTCACTTCAATTACAACTTCACTATAGAATGAGTATAGGATTTTTTGCTCTATGAAGTGTGGTGAGAAAACTTCAGTTGTAGAGTGATATGAGTATCAAACACAACTGAAAAATCAAACTTAAAAGATTAGGAATTGAAAGCTTTAAACAATTTTCTTTTCTCTTTTGAAACACCAAAACTTGAGGATTTTTTCTAAGTGATATGCAAGAGAGACTTCTCCCTCTATTTATAGGCTTAAAAATAGGTTAAAACAATTTCTTTTTGTCTTATTTTCTCTGAAAAAGCTCCCCAACAAATCTCCAAAAATCTGTTAAAGCTGAAACAAAAAACAGTTTTTTCAGAACTGCCCAAAGAGGAAAGAGCCGTTGCCTTGTTGCAGGCTTGGCGGTCGACCGGTCCGGTCGACCGCCAGCCTAGCTGGAAGTAGCCGTTGGCTCCCGGTCGACCGGTCCGGTCGACCGACCCAAAAGGAGGAACACAGTTTCCTTCTTCCGGTCGACCGTCCGGTCGACCGAAAATTCCCGAGAGCAGAATGCTCTCCGTCGGTCGACCTGTCCGGTCGACCGACGACATGCACAAACAGTGCATGTCCAGACACAGGCGCCGGTCGACCGGGCGGTCGACCGATGTTGCCTGAAACTGAAAAACTGGACTGTTTTGAAGATGGAATTTTTGTAAAACTATTTTAAAAATACATATAGCTAAGTATTATGCAGAAAATAGTTTATACACATGTTTTTAAACAAGTTTTTCAAGATATAAAGCTTTGGTACATGTATATATAAACTAAGGCATAAAACTTAGAAATAACCATTTTCAATAACCATTTTCAAAACATAGGAAATACATGAAACAAGTGTGTGTGCAAATCCTAGAGCCAAATTTCCTATATTCAAACTTTAACATTCTAAACTTACAAACTTCTAAAGAACTTCAAGGCATGCTTCAAGATGGGCTATCTTCACTTGATCTTCATTTTGCATCTTGAGCCCAATTGGAGTTGACTTGAGTCCAAAACCTTGTATTTGTGAGAGAGACTTCTATTCTAGTATGAATAGAAATCTGAAAACACACTTAAACAACAAAATGTTATTAGTACAAATAACTAATATGTTTTGTAATCATCAAAATACACTAAACAAGGGTGATTGTAACTTTGGGCCAACAATCTCCCCCTTTTTGATGATGACAAACATATAAGTTATTGAAACAAATAAAGGAGGAAAAGCTTGGAAAGCTCCCCTCAAACAATGCTATGTATTTATCATGAATATGAAAAGCTATGTAAGCATACATAAAGCATTTAACAAACAATAGTTTTTGTCCAAAAACTTAAATAAACACAAACTTTCTTTTTCTTCATGAAGTGAAACTCAAATAGTATCAAACTTAAAAGGTAAACTTAAACACTTATTTTCCAAATATCAACAAACTTATTCTCCCCCTTTTTGTCATACATCAAAAAGGGTTAAACATAACAATTGAAAAAACAATTTTTAATTTTAAGAATCCATAATAATACAAACATTCAACTCACCACAAATAAATGAAAATCTAGCATAGTCTAAAGGTTTAGTAAAATATCGGCAAGTTGAAAATCGGTAGAAACATAATCAATATCAATATCACCTTTCTCATAATGATCTCTAAGAAAGTGATACCTAATGTCAATGTGTTTGGTTTACTATGTTGATTTGCATTCTTTGTCATGTGAATAGTACTAGTATTATCACAAAATATTTTAACATGATCAAAGTGTAAATCATAGTCAAGGAGAGTATGTTTCATCCAAGAACTTGTGCACAACAAGTTCCGGCTGCAACATACTCCGCCTCGGCGGTTGATAGGGCTACCGAATTTTGCTTTTTGGAAGACCAAGATACAAGACAATTACCTAAGAATTGACATGTTCCACTTGTGCTCTTCCTATCTACCCTACCCCGCATAGTCGGCATCCGAAAAACTCTTCATTTCAAATAATTCGGTTTTAGGATACCATAAACCCATTTCAATAGTGCCCTTAAGGTATCTAATTATGCGTTTAAACCGCAATTATGTGAGATTCTTTAGGACAAGATTGAAAACGTGCACAAAGACAAACGGAAAACATAATATCCGGCCTACTAGCCGTCAAATAAAGCAAGCTACCAATCATGCTACGATATAATTTAATGTCTACTTTTTACCTTGTTCATCCTTGTCAAGCTTTGTAGTTGTTGCCATGGGAGTTTTGGCTTACTTTCGATCCTTCAAGCCCAAACTTTTGATTATTTCCTTTGTGTACTTGGCTTGATTGATGAAGATCCCATCCTTCCTTTGCTTGATTTGGAGTCCAAGGAAATTGAGTTCCCCCATCATAGACATTTCGAATTCATCCTTCATGCATGATTCAAAAGCTTGCAAAGAGATTCATTAGTAGAACCAAATAATATCATCCACATAAATTTGCACAATAAGAATATCTTTTTCTACAGGTTTGGTAAACAAGGTTGTATCAATTTTACCTTTCTTAAAACCATTTGAAGTCAAAAATGAAGAAAGTCTTTCATACCAAGCCCTAGGGGCTTGTTTTAAACCATAAAGAGCTTTATATCTAATTTAAAAACAAAATCCGGATGTGTAGGATCAACACCCGGGGGGTTGTTCAACATACACCTCCTCTTCAATAAATCCATTTAGAAAAGCACTTTAACATCCATTTGAAATAATTTGAAATCTTTATATGAGGCAAATGCTAGTGTCATCCGTATGGCTTCAAGCCGTGCTACGGTGCAAAGGTTTCTTCAAAATCGATCCCTTCGATTTGAGTGTAACCTTGGGCAACTAACCTAGCCTTGTTTCTAACTACATTACCCGATTCATCCAACTTATTCTTAAAGATCCACTTAGTACCAATTGTTGGTCTATCGTGGGCCTAGGAACAAGGTGCCAAACTTGTTGCGCTCAAATTGATTGAGCTCCTCTTGCATGGCTAGCAACCAATATATGAATCGGCCTCGGCTTCGAGGACATTTTGGGTTCTATGTGTGAAATAAATGTAAAGTGGCCACAATAATCTTGAATTTTAGAGCGAGTAGTTACCCCTTTTGATACTTCACCTATGACGAGGTCCTTGGGATGATGAGGATTGAATCTCCAATCCTTAGGTAGTGGTTGAGTAGGCTCCACCTCATTTGTTTGATGTTCATTTCCTTGGCCTCTTCCACTTTGGCTTCACTTCCATCATCATCCTTTGGCTTGTCTCCCATGGTAGAAGCATCCTCCAAGGTGACTTTCTCCAAGCCTTCATGCAAAGCATCTATTTCTACAACATTCTTAACAAACTTGTTAGATTCCTCAAACTTAACATGAATAGACTCTTCAATAGTCAAAGATGATCTAATGAAAACTCTATAAGCTTTACTAGTATTTGAGTAACCTACAAAAATAGCCTCATAAGATTTAGGATCAAATTTTCCCAAATTATCTTTTGTATTTAAAACAAAACATTTGCATCCAAAAACTTTGAAATAAGAACATTTGGTTTTCTAGAAAAGTACATTTCAAAAGAAGTTTTTGTAGTATTTTTACATAAGAAAACACGATTAGATATGTAGCATGATGTATTAACGGCCTCGGCCCACAAATAATGTGGTAGACCATATTCACTTAGCATTGTCCTAGCCATCTCTTGTAATGTTCTATTTTTCCGTTCAACTACTCCATTTTGTTGTGGAGTTCTAGGACAAGAAAGTTCATGCTTTATTCATGTTCATCACAAAAAGTGGTAAAGGGTTGGTTAATGAATTCACCTCCTCTATCACTTCTTATTCTCAAAATCAAAGATCCTTTTCTTTTTCTACTCTTTTCTTAAAAGTTTGAAAATAAGAAAATGCTTGGCTTTTATGTTCAAGAAAGAAAACCCAAGTAAACCTTGAAAAATCATCAACCAAAACATAAGCAAATCTATTCCCACTTAGACTTTTAGTTTGTGTAGGGCCAAATAGATCCATATGGATTAATTCCAAAGGACGTGATGTCATGATATCCTTAATTGACTTGAAAGAAGACTTAGTTTGTTTTCCAAATTGACATGCGTCACAAACTCGGTCCTTTTCAAAATTCAAGTAAGGAATACCTTTCACCATTTCCTTTGAATTTAATCTAGAAATATGATCAAAAGAAATATGCCCTAATCTCCTATGCCACAACCAGAGTCATCATCGAGGGCTTTCAAACAAGTAATATTACAAGACATATTCAACATATCAATCATATAAACATTGCTTTCACGAAAACCGGGAAATATACACAAACATTAGAAGTTCTATCAATTACTTTACAAGAAACATTATCAAAAACAATATCAAAACCTTTATCACAAAGTTGACTAACACTCAAGAGATTATGCTTGAGGCCATCAACTAAAACTACATTTTCAATTAAAGGAGAGGTGCCAAGTTTTACATTACCAATACCGATGATTTTACCCTTGGCGTCATCTCGAAGGTGACGGTGCCACCTTCATGATATCTTGATAGGGTTGCAAAGTTGTTGATGTCCAAGTCATGTGCCTTGAGCAACCGCTATCAAGATACCACAAACCTCTACGTCGTTGGGCTTTGGAAAGTACCTATATCATTTAAAACAATTGTTGACTTTGGTACCCAACTTTCTTGGTCCTTGAAAGTTAGTGTTACGAACCCAAACATTATGATGTGATGCACTTAGTCTATCATAACAAAATTAGCTAAGTGTCCTTTCCGCCCACAATGTGAACATGAGTACACTTTTCTATACATGAAAGCATGATGTGTATGTGTAGTGTGAGCATGTTTTGGGGTTTTGCCATGTTGTTTAGGTTGTGTAGCATGAACATGAACATGAGCATGAGCATTTTTCTTTGGGGCTTGTTTCTTAGGAAACATAGCCTCAATTTTCTTCTTGTTAAACCTCACAATCTTTCAAAACAACACTTAAAGAATCTAATCTTTCCTTAGGCATAGAAACTTCATTTGAATCAATTAGTGGGGCCTTACCTTTGCAAGAAATCTTATATTTTTTCAAATCATTTTTAGTAGTGGCCAAAGTGGAAAAATCATCTTTTTCCTTTGTAAGAGTAAAAACTGAAGACTTAAAGATTCATTATCCTTTTCATTTTAAGATACTTTTTCTTTAAGAAATCATAGTTTTGAGATAACTCAACAAAAGCTTCTTCTAACACATCCATAGAAAGTTCATTATCATGAGAAGGGGAAGAGGTTACCTTGCTTGTGCCTTCATTAGCCATGAAGCACATGTTGGCGGTGTCTATTTCTTCTTCTCGGATTCGGTCTCCGAATCCCAAGTTGCCTTCATAGCCTTCTTCTTGTAAGGCTTCTTTGAAGTGGAGGGCTTAGCTTTGTCGGACACTCCGCAACAATGTGTCCGGGCTTTTGGCAATTGAAACAAGTGATCTTTCTTTCTTCTTTGCCTCCTTGCCATCTTCTTCTACCTTGGTACTTCGCCTGTTGTACATCCTCCGGGACATTCTTAACAAGGAGTGAGAGCTCCTCATCATCTCTTCTTCATCATCTTCATCGGAGTGTGTAGCTTGGCTCTTGAAGGCGATGGTCTTCTTTTTGATAGAAGCCATATCCTCCCTTGCTTTCCTTTCCATCTCATGGGTTTTGAGGTTCCCAATGAGACCTATGAGCTCCATCTCTCATTGTCGTTGAGTTCCTTCAAGGTTGTAGCTTTAACTTCCCATGAAGGAGGAAGAGCCCGGATGATCTTCTTACTCTTTGATCATTGTTGATATCTTCACCTAAAGAAGAGAGTCCATTAGTAATCTTGGTAATCTTGTAACCATATCATCTATGGTTTCATTTTCTTGCGTGCTAAATGTTTCATATTGAGACCGAAGAAGGTCAATCTTAGCCTTCTTTACTTGTGAGGTCCCCTCATGAGTGACTATCAAGTGTGACCAATCTCAAATGCGGACTTGCAATGTATAACCCTAGCTATGTCATCATCATTTAGGGCTTGAAGAAGTGCATAGTGAGCTTTGGCATTGGCATCGAATTCCTTAGTCTCTATTTCGGACCAAGTGGATTCGTCACCGGGGGTACACTAAAGGACTTAGTCACGGCCTTTGCAACTCGGCTACCTAGAGATTGCAAAAACACGGTGATCTTAACTTTCCATATGGGAAAGTTAAGTCCATCAAACTTAGGAGGGGTCTTAATTCCATCGGCATACTTATATGATATACTTATGAATATGATATGAAAATATGGATGCTTTCTCTAAGGTTGTTAACCAAATCCTAGAGTCCAAGCTCTGATACCATTGAAAAACACCTAGAGGGGGGGGTGAATAGGTGTGAATGCTAATCTAATGATCTTTTTAACTTTAATTAAATGAGTGATGCAACGATCTCTCAAAACACGACTAAGAGCCGAATACCCCTTGCGAGGTTCTGAACTCCTTCCTCCCAATTCCCCTAGATATGGGTTAGAGGTGCGCAATGCAACCGTGTTGTATGAGATATGATCGAACAAGTAAAGGATGAAATGCTATGATGAAATACACACAAGCAATATAGCAAGTAAAGTAAACTAGACAAGATTGCACAAGTAAAGGGTAGTTCTCAAGCAAGTAATTCAAGACAATATAAAGCAAGAGAAATTGAAAGCAAGAATAACGCAAAGGCAATCGCAAACAAGATGATTTGTTTCGAGGTTCGAGCACACTTGCTCTAGTCCCGCCTTCACCTCCGTGAAGGGTTTCCACTATCCACCGAGGATGCCTTTACAATTTGGTCTACCGAAGACCGAGCACCGAGCTCCACCAAGTACAAAGGACCTCTACCGAAGAGGTTGCTCCACAAGAAAGGATTACAAGAACCAAGTGATCACAACAAGATCACTACGCTTTTCTCAAACTCTTTTACAAACACTCTCACTTCAATTACAACTTCACTATAGAATGAGTATAGGATTTTTTGGCTCTATGAAGTGTGGTGAGAAAACTTCAGTTGTAGAGTGATATGAGTAATCAAACACAACTGAAAAATCAGACTTAAAAGAGTAGGAATTGAAAGCTTTAAACAAATTTTCTTTCTCTTTTGAAAACACCAAAACTTGAGGATTTTTCTAAGTGATATGCAAGAGAGACTTCTCCTCTATTTATAGGCTTAAAAATAGGTTAAAAACAATTTCTTTTTGTCTTATTTTCTCTGAAAAAGCTCCCCAACAAATCTCCAAAAATCTGTTAAAGCTGAAACAAAAAACAGTTTTTCAGAACTGCCCAAAGAGGAAAGAGCCGTTGCCTTGTTGCAGGCTTGGCGGTCGACCGGTCCGGTCGACCGCCAGCCTAGCTGGAAGTAGCCGTTGGCTCCCGGTCGACCGGTCCGGTCGACCGGTCCGGTCGACCGAAAATTCCCGAGAGCAGAATGCTCTCCGTCGGTCGACCTGTCCGGTCGACCGACGGACATGCACAAACAGTGCATGTCCAGACACAGCGCCGGTCGACCGGGCCGGTCGACCGATGTTGCCTGAAACTGAAAAACTGGACTGTTTTGAAGATGGAATTTTTGTAAAACTATTTTAAAAATACATATAGCTAACTATTATGCAGAAAATAGTTTATACACATGTTTTAAACAAGTTTTTCAAGATATAAAGCTTTGGTACATGTATATATAAACTAAGGCATAAAACTTAGAAATAACCATTTTCAATAATCATTTTCAAACATAGGAAATACATGAAACAAGTGTGTGTGCAAATCCTAGAGCCAAATTTCCTATATTCAAACTTTAACATTCTAAACTTACAAACTTCTAAAGAACTTCAAGGCAATGCTTCAAGATGGGCTATCTTCACTTGATCTTCAATTTTGCATCTTGAGCCCAATTGGAGTTGACTTGAGTCCAAAACCTTGTATTTGTGAGAGAAGACTTCTAGTATGAATAGAAATCTGAAAACACACTTAAACAACAAATGTTATTAGTACAAATAACTAATATGTTTTATAATCATCAAAATACACTAAACAAGGGTGATTGTAACCTTGGGCCAACAGAATAAATCACCTCCATATAGACATGGGTCCCAGCATGAAATAAGTACAAGAATACCTGCAGAAATAGGTCAGCGATCATAACAGATATAACAAATAGGGACAAATAAGATAACGGAAATAAAGCACCAAGATACCTAGGCATAGTCCCGATGAGGAAGCTCCGATGTGACTCCATGGCACTCTCCGATACTATGGTAACTCGGATCTCCAATTTGGGCACGCAAACCCAGGGTCATCAGAAAGTGACCTAGTGAGTGGTAAAATGAAGGAGGCAGTAATATAGACAATAGTACTACAACATGATACTAATATATAATATAATACAAGATGTGATAATAGTGATACCATATAATACGCATATACGAAACAGTACAAATATATATAAACATGTTTTATTGTAATATCATCTCTACCTAGCCGGTTATCATCAGGTCATATCTATAGTCATGTCCAGTTTATATAATAACTAATGTTATCTAGTGGTGACGTAATAGACATGACCATGATAGTGGTGACGTGATAAAGGTGAACATGCAGATGAGCATATGTCTGCAACAATAAAATATATGCAATGCAGAACATGCATAGTATGCCACTACATACAGTGTAACATATACCAGGTAATGTAACAAAGTATACATGTGCATGAGTAGTAGGGCACTAAGAAAGTGTAACAGGAAACAGGAACAATAGCAATGTATACATGTCACATGATAGCAGATAAATGATCAGGAACAGTAACAAGTACAACTAAACATGTAGCAGTAGGTCATGTCAAAGTCATGTCATTTATACAATAGTAGCGATCAGTACCACCTGGTATTTTAATCAATCTCTACCAGTGTCCCATACCACTGGCAGTTCATACTGGAGCCCGCAATCCAGTCGAACCCATCCGGACATGGCCTACGGGTACCATTATCCAAACGAGAGAGTGATCAAATAACAAGTGTCCCCGACGTCCACTATTGTGTATATTGTTTTATTATGTTAATTGGAAACTCATAGTCGAGGAGTTCTTATCGGGTGGGTGTATCCCGTACATACCCGGGACAACGGCCTTATCAGATCCCTGGCTACTGAGACCAGGGCCAGCCCGCTAGAGCTGTAACATGTAACATGAGTAACAGATGGTAGCCAGCACTACCCCGTCCCCTGCAGTGGGACGAACAATGGATCCAGACATCCACCCGATATGATCTAATCAACCGTCAAGTCTCCCCATACCCCTGTTAACTTTATGATCTGATATGTCAAGTATACAATGTAACAAGAACATATACAGTACATGATACGGGTAACATGATAACTGGACCAGAGTTCTGTTGATAGTATAGAACAATATAACGAGAAACGGGAACAATATAACATGAACAATATAACGGGAAACATGAACAATAGATATGGAAGTCCACATATAGCATATCAATAGCTCTCATGTCCAGTATCGGGAATATCCATATCATTGTAACAGGAATCAATCATATAACATGAATACGGGAACATGGAACAGTAACACATGTAATATGCACGGTGATCCATATGAAAAGAAGATAGAACCAACACATGCATGTACACTTATGCGGTGAGTATATGTAGCAGTGATGCATGTGTAACGAGTATCCGTGAAGTGGTGTATGTAGTATGACAGGTCATAGTATCGGTGCAACATGTACATGTAATAACATGGTCAGTGACTAGTATCATGTACGGTGAACTACAGTATCCGTGTAATGATATCCGTGTCCTTGTGGAACATAGATGTGTAGCTATCATCCGTGTAATATCTCTGTGATAATACATATAATAATAGGAATCAGTGTATCCATGACCTGACAGTATCCGTGTAATCTATCTGTCTCACTGGTACATGTCATAATAGTGGCCAGTGTATAATGAGGATACTAGTGCATGAAATAACGGTGTCCAACATTCCTATCTTGTGATTGATAGTTATCTAACTGTTATATACTGCATGAAATAATAGTGTCCACTAATATGGTGAACTAGTGGCCCGAGTGTCAGTGATCCATGAACATGACCTAATAGGCATCCAGTGTCACACTCTACGTCTATTAGGTATCAGGCATATTCTAAGTACGGTGTTGATTACAGTGTTTTAATATTATCTACAGTTTATTTTACCGGTATCATGTTTTATTTAAATAAAGCAACTAAGTTCAATCAATATAATAAAAAGACAATTTATAAAATAAAAACACTCACAAACTGGCCATAGGACTGTAGCTCTCTTTCCCACGATCGCAACGGATCCAGAATCGCCCGAATCGGAGTCCGGATGCTCCCGATATCGCCCGAATACTAAATCAGGACAAAATGGTTAAATATGTAAATAAAATATTAAATGCAAATAATAAAAAAAATAACGAGGGTTTTATGCAAAATTACCTTTAACGGGTTTCGGATGCGGGTGGTAAACGGGTCGGGTCTGGACCAAACCCAAACCCAAACCAAAACTTGGCTTAATGGGTTATGGATTAACGGGGTTAATGGGTTGGGGTAATTGGGTTAATGATTAACCCTATTGGGTTAATGGGTTTTGGGATTTACCCCAAACCCAAACAACACAAAGGGGGCAGCAGCAGCTTGCTGCTGCCGCCCACAATAGCCAGCCGGCCAGCTGGGCTGGCCGGCGGCGCTGGCTGGCCGCCGGCGGCGGTCCCGGCCTCCGGGCGGTGGTGAGAGAAAGAGGGTGAGGGAGAAAGATATAGAGGGGAAGGGAGAAGGAAACAGAGAGAAAGAGAAAGGGGCATTAGTGCACAGCAAAAGAAGAAGAAGAAGAAGAAGAAGTTGGGTGGTGGTGGCCTTGGGGGCTTGCGGCCGGCAGCGGCGGCGGCAGCCGGCGGCTTGGCCGCTGGCGCTGGCAAGGGCCGGTCGGCCCCCCTATTTTGGGTCGCCCAGAGAGGGGAGAGGGTTTAGGGATTTAATTAGAGAGAGAGGTTAGAGAGAGAGGGTTTTGTAGAAGGAGAGAGAGATTTTTGAATTAGAGAGAGAGGGAGATTTTTAAAGAGGAGAGAAGAATGGCGGTTGGGTTAGTCGGTGGGGGAAAGATCCAGAGAAAGGGAGAAGAGAAGGGAAACGAAGGGAAAGAAAAAGAAAAAAATATATTTTAATATTATAATATTGGCCCGATATTCGACCAGCTCCGAACGGTACCCAAAATTACAAAAAATAGAGAATATTATCTTGAGATGTAAGATGAAGACGGTTTCTAGAAATTCAATCCGGTTTGCAAATTAAAAATCCCGGAAGCTGCCCCAATACCGGTCGACACCGGTTTGGCCGGATTTTTGATAAATTCCGAAAAATCCCCAAAAATACCCTAATGTAGATAATAAGATTATAAGACACCTGGTGAAAGCAGATTCTCAAAATTCTACTCCGTTTGTGCAATAAAAATCGTAAAGCCGGTAGTCGGCATCGGTCGACACCAACTACGGAGATTTTCCAAAATAATTCAAAAAAATTCCAAAAAATCCTGAAAAATCTAGAATATTAGAAAATAATTGTTGAAACTGAAAGCAACTCAATCGGACGACCACGGAAGTCAAATCAATTTTGTACGTCGTATCGCGTATCGATACGGTGATACGTACATCAGGGAGCAGGGGGTTACATTTAAGTCAGAGCTGCGTCCCCATCAACTAGCTGAGACCCGCGCGTTAGTCCTGAGGAGCCCAAAATCGCGTCTCCACTGCGTCCTGAAGTCTGCATCCTGATAGAATCAAGGGCCGCGTCCATGGATCTGCGTCCTTTCTGTTGGCCCAGAGGCCTTCCACTCTAGTTTTGATGATGATTAACTCATGTAGTTATAGTTTACTAATAATTTTGTGATATTTAGTTCAGATATTTAACCAAGATATTAGTAGGTGATTAGCTTCAACAATGGTGTTTTGGAGCTTTCACATGGTGATTCAAGAGCTCGAGCGTCAAGTTCATATCTAGCACTCAGTTGGAGTCAAGCTCGTTGGATCGCGTTTGGATCGAGTCAACTTGGAGACGGCGTTCTACAAGAAGGCTTCGTTTGTTTAGTTAAGATTTATTTTAGATCCATTGTAAAGATTAGATAGTGTGATATGCTCAAGTTCACAACACACACACACTTATTTTAAGTTTCATGTTTTAGTTTTGGTTTTCGGTTTAACTGATCTTGGTTTTCATGAATAGATATAATCAAAATAAGTTTATATGATTTAATGTATATTAAATTTGATCTATATACATATATTCTTCATCTATTTAGAAAAACTTATTTAATAGTCTACTTCATGAGTTTGGAGTTTTGTATTTAGACATAACCTATTTTTGGATTTAATATCAAAAACATAGATATAATACCTTTCATGTATATTGGATTCTATCCATATACTATATGCTTCAAAGTTGTTTAAATATCATGTTTTTATATTTACATGTGTTTTGAAAAAATCGGATTTCCATTTCAAAAATTCTATTTTTGGAAAATACAGAATTTGGTTTAAGGCAAATTTTTCAAGTCACAAAAATGGTTCAAAATGTTTGTAACATGATTTGATTTTTACTCAAACATGTTTGTATTTCAAAGATATAAAATGAACTGATTTTTGTGGAATTTATGTGTTTTATAGGATTTAATTGATAATAAAAACCTAAGTTTTTAAGACCTGATTAAGCTGGACTGGCTGACTGCCGGTCGACCGGGCCGGTCGACCGTAGCAGTGGGCGGTTGTAACGCCCCGATCCCACAGATACGGGGACGTCACTGCGACGTATATACGTAGGTCATAACTTGACCCCACGTATATACGCTAAGCATAAAAGTACAACAAGAAACAGAGTACACGACAAAGCGTGGTATCCATACATATGCCAACACAAGAAGTACACATACAAAGTTATCACAGGATATTACAAAGTATTACACAATACATGTGTATTACATCATAACCAAGTCCAAAAGAAATATATACAAATATGTATACAAAAAGCTCACAAGTAGAAAGAGGATCTCGTGAGTCAAAGGGTAAGTCTGGCACGAGGACCGGAGCTAATCTGCCTGCTCACTAAAGAAAGCCTGATCTTCGGTGGATGGCTCCACTTCGACCCAAGCCTCGGAATCTGAATATGCAAATCCAAGGGATCAAGACATATAACAATGAACAATATATATGGCCAAATGGCTAGGATACATGAATAAAGAAAACTGGAACGGTCTAATGAATATAAATCAACAGGTAAGGAAAGCATATATATCTGTAGTCAGAAAGGAATGAATGCATAGCTCTAGTCTATTATTATTATTACTTGCTTTACTGTGATATCTAGCTATGTGACCCAGCGTCCCAGCGCACATAGATCCATATCCTAGTAATACAAGGTTGTTATTGGAAACAGCGGGGTTATCGACGAACTATGTTTACAGTGGACCCCGTACATGCCCGGGATAACGGTCCAGGATTGTTCCGTTGCTTGGTGACGGAAGCCAGCCGCTAGGCTATTCAGGAGGGTCTTATGTATGCCCTTTGTCATGACTGATTCAGGAATAGGGAGCAAGCACTCCCTCGGTCCCCTGGTGTACCGCAGGTTAGACCGGAATATGATTGTACAATATACCTAATACCACTGTAAACACGAACACGTATCGATATCCGCATGTTTCCCCCGACCCATATGTAAGTTGGTGCTTTTTATGTAAAAGTCAAGTGTATCATGCTTAGTTTTAAGAGATGGCATGATAAGTGGTGATGTTTACTATTTAACATGTCATGAAACGAGTATATGCAATAATAAGTCATGATATAACAAGAGATACATCCATCCAGTAATAGGTCATGTAGAGCCAGTATTGAAGCATGAACAAGCAAGATATAATACACATGTAACAAGTATAAGAACCAAATTCAGAACAGAAATTAACTATGACAGACACTCAGAATTAGTCGACTAGGGGTAAGGGTTAGTCGACTAATAGGGAGCTCTAGTCGACTAACAGAGACTCAAGTCGACTAAGTCTGTTGATACAGAAAGTTGGATTTCTGGTCTAGGGAGGATTAGTCGACTAGGAGGATTCAGGAGTCGACTAATAGGGATTTCCAGAGAGTTGAGATTTAGGTCCAGAAAAGATTAGTCGACTGATATTTGGGGTAAGTCGACTAATACTGTGTTTTCCAGAAAAGCTAAGTTTCAGCTAAGTGTTTCTAGTCGACTAGCTCCTAGGGTAAGTCGACTAATCGTGGGAAAAACAGTGACAGAACAGATTTTCTGGAAATTGTGTTTGATGGTTCAATTCATGGTTTTTGGTGACCTAGGTGTACAAGAGGTGTAGATACAAGTGTTCTAGGGCTAATCCAAGTCTTGGTGAGTGAAGTACTCACTTGGAACCGTTTGATTGAAGCTCTACGAGTCCGGAAAGAGTGTGGTTGATGGTTAGCTCCTAATTGATCCTTGACGACGAAGAGGGCTACGATCCAAGCTCCAAAGAAGTGACTTGAGCTGGAGGTGAAGAGCTTGGGGAGTTCTTGGAGCTAGGGTTCAGTTTGAGGAAGGAGGAGAGACTTTGGTGAAGGTTTCTCTTGTTGAAGTGAAAGAGGAGAAAAGAGTGATTTGCAAATGAAAATGTATTTATAAGGTTGGGATTTGTAAAGGGGTTGGAATTTAGATGGATGAGAGGGGCTTTCTTGCAAAAAGGGAGGGGTGAGGTGTCCCTCACCTGGCCACTTGGCCGGCCATGGGAAGGAGAGAGAGTGAGTGGGGTTAGGTGAAGGGTGAGTGGGAATTGAGGTGGCACATGAGGTGGAAAATGGAATTTGCAATAATTGAACAAAAATGCCCGAAATTCAAGTATCTCGGAATGATCTGAAAATTTACCAAAAATCAAGAATAATATTTGAAGACTAATAGTGAAATCCTTTTTAAGAAATACTTTATAGTTTTAAAACTAAAAATCCCGGAATCAGTTATCTACCGACTCCGTTGGAGTCTTCATAAATTTATAAAATTCTCAGAAAAAGTATTTAAGTAGGGAATATGATTCTAAGAAATAAAGTCTAAAGGACCATCTAGGAATTCCTAACTGTTTGAGAATTAAAATTCCAGGAATCGATCAGCGACACTGGTCGACACCGGTTTTGAAGAAATTCATTTTAATTCAAGAAAAATCCAGAAAATCCTAGAAAATCTAGTATATTGGAAAATGATATTTGAAAGTGAAATCGGTCAAATACAGGAAGTAAATCGAAAAATACGATCGAAAAGCTGAATACGCAACTAAGTACGTAGTCTGGAAACGGGGTATTACAATCCACCCACCTTACAAAAATTTCGTCCTCGAAATTTCATAAGGTGAAAGGTAACAGGAAAGGAAACAGATAGATAAGGATAAGAGGAAAGATAACAGTAGAAAAGAATAGAAGGAAAGAGTTTTTACCAAATCAAGATGTGAAAAGTTGAGGTAACGCTCCCGGATAACATCCTCCCGTTCCCACGTGGCCTCTCCAGGGGCATGCCTGTTCCAAGACACCAACACTAATGGTATAGCCTTGTTCTTCAATGTCTTGACACTCTTATCCAAAATGGCCATCGGCTGCTCTTGATATGATAAATCCGGTTGTAGTTCCAGTTCGGAGTGATCCAGGATATGGCTATCATCTTTCACATACTTCCTCAACTGTGACACGTGGAAAACATTGTGAACTCCGTCCAAAGATGGCGGTAATGCCAATCTATAAGACACATCTCCCACTCGATCCAAAATCTCAAATGGGCCGATATATCTTGGACTTAACTTCCCACGTGTACCGAACCGGATTACACCCTTGGTAGGTGATATCTTCAAGAACACATGATCTCCGGTCTGGAATTCCAATGGCCTCCTTAGAGTGTCTGCCCAACTCTTCTGTCTGCTCTGAGCAGCCCTGAGATGATCTCTGATAACCCTGACTTTCTCTGTCGTCTGCATCAGGATCTCCGGTCCCAAAAGACTCCTCTCACCGACTTCATCCCAACAGATCGGTGATCTGCACTTCCTTCCATACAGTGCTTCAAATGGTGCCATCTTGATACTTGCCTGGTAACTGTTATTATAAGAAAACTCCGCCAAGTGAAGATGGTCTTCCCATGATCCCTGGAATTCAATCATGCAGGCCCTCAACATATCCTCAAGAATCTGGATAGTCCTCTCAGATTGTCCGTCTGTCTGAGGATGATATGATGTACTGAATTTCAGACGAGTCCCTAGACTTTCTTGGAGACTCTCCCAGAAATGGGATCTGAATCTGGTGTCTCGGTCTGAAACAATACTGACAGGAACTCCATGTAGACGAACTATCTCCTTCAAGTACTTGTCTGCCAAGACCTCTGTTGACTGTCCCACCCTGAATGGTATAAAGTGAGCTGACTTGGTGAGACGGTCAATGATTATCCACACAGCATTATTACCTTTAGGACTTCGAGGCAATGCTGTAACAAAATCCATGGTAATGTGCTCCCACTTCCACTCGGGAATCGGTAAAGGTTGCAGAAGTCCAGCTGTCCTCTGATGCTCTATCTTTATCTGCTGGCATACCAGCACTTGGCTACAAACTGAGCTATCTCCCTCTTCATAGCATTCCACCAAAACTGCTTCTTCAAGTCCTGATACATCTTGTTTCCCCCAGGGTGTATAGAATAAGCTGAACTGTGTGCTTCCTCCAAAATCTTCTGTCTGACTTCTCCCTGGGGAACACAAAGTCTATCTCCAAAATACAATGCACCATCTGGGTGAATACTGATATCAGTCCTCAATCCAGCCTCTACCTGAGCTCGGAACTGCTGCAATCTGGGATCTTCCTTCTGAGCTTCCTTGATCTCATCTATTAATGTTGACTGAATCTGCAAAGCCATGAGCTGTCCTGCCTCCTCAGCTCCTCGAACCAACATCAAGTCTAATCTGATAATGTCCTGAATCAACTCCTTCTGCTGAGTGATTTGGACAAGCACCCTATTCTCTGGCATCCTGCTCAGTGCATCTGGTACTGTATTGACCTTGCCTGGATGGTATTGCAAGTCAATATCATAGTCCGCCATCAGCTCCAGCCACCGCCTCTGCCTCATGTTCAACTCCTTCTGTGAGAAAATATACTTGAGGCTCTTGTGATCCGTGTATATCAACACCTTATCTCCCAGAAGATAATGCCTCCAAATCTTCAAAGCAAATATAACAGCTGCTAGCTCCAAGTCATGAGTTGGGTAGTTCCGCTCATGAGGCTTCAGTTGCCTAGATGCATATGCTATAACATGATCATGTTGCATAAGCACACACCCCAGGCCTTTCCCTGATGCATCACTGAATATGACCATCCCTCCTCTCCCTGAGGGAGTCTTCAAGATCGGAGCTGAAATGAGTCTCTGCTTCAACTGCTCAAATGCCAAAGCACATTCTTCTGTCCATATGTACCTCTCTCCTTTCCTGGTGAGCCTGGTCAATGGAGCTGCAATCCTAGAGAAGTCCTGGACAAAGCGTCTGTAATATCCGGCTAGTCCAAGAAAACTCTTAATCTCAGTCACCGTCCTCGGAATCTGCCAATCCCTCACTGCCTGGACTTTGCTGGGGTCAACTGAAATCCCTTCTGCTGAAACTATGTGCCCAAGGAAGGCTATACTGTCCAACCAGAAGTCACACTTGCTCCTCTTAGCATGAAGCTGCTCCTGCTGGAGGGTCTGCAACACAAATCCTCAAGTGTTCTGCATGCTCCCTGTTGTTCTTGGAATAGATCAAGATGTCATCTAAGAAGACAACAACGAACTGGTCCAAGTAGGGCGAGAACACTCGGTTCATCAAATCCATGAAAACTGCAGGGGCATTGGTGACCCCGAAAGGCATAACTAGAAATTCATAATGGCCATAACGGGTCCTGAATGCCGTCTTCGGGATATCCTCTGTCTTCATCCTTAGCTGATGGTACCCCGACTGCAAATCCAACTTAGAGAATACCCGGGCTCCATGAAGCTGATCAAACAAATCATCAATCCTTGGCAAGGGATACTTGTTCTTGATGGTAACCTTGTTCAATTCCCTGTAATCAATACAAAGTCTCTTACCACCATCCTTCTTGTTCGCCAATAGCACTGGAGCTCCCCATGGTGAAGTGCTTGGTCGAATCAGTCCCTTGTCTGAATATTCCTGCAGTTGCTTCTTCAAGATCTCCAACTCCGTCGGTGCCATCCTGTACGGAGCCTTAGATATAGGAGCTGTCCCTGGAACTGTATCAATGGAGAACTCCACTATCCTCTCCGGTGGAAGTCCTGAAATCTCAGCAAAGACTTCTGGAAATTCATCCCACACCGGTACTCCTTTCTGAACCTCTGAAGTAGTCAACCGAGTCTTTCTCTTGGTAGACTTCACCTCACCACAAAATTGAAATTCCGGTTGACGGGGAATCCTGAAAATAATCTTCTTCTCCCTACAGTCAATAACTGCATGGTACTGACTGAGCCAGGTCATGCCTAAGATTACGTCGTACCCTTTAGTGTCTAGCACGAGCATATCTATGGCCAAGGTCTTATCACAAAGTTCCACTGGACAATCAGCACAAACCCTAGAAGACATGACTACTCCATTCCCGGTACTAATCTCCCATTTGTGGTCTAACACTTTAACAGGTATAGAATGCAATGCCACAAAATGATCTGAGATAAAACAATGCGAAGCACCGGAATCGAAGAGGGCTAAAACAGGTTGAGAATGCACTCTGATATTACCTGTTATCACCTCCTCAGAAGTCTCAGCTTCCACTTCCGTCAAGTTGTAGGCTTGACCTCTACCACGTCCTGCTGCCGTCCTGGCTCCTCTCTGCACTGGGCGAACAACATGCGGTGGAGGAAGGGGAAGAGCTCTCCTCATCACTGGTCCCTGATTCCTCTGCCCAAGTGGCCCTGGAAGTGCTCTCTGTCCATTGGGTCCTGGAAGTGCTGGCAAAGCTTGACCGGCTATCCCCATCCTTCTGTGCGGACAGGCTTCTATAGAATGATCCCCGGATCCACACACCAAACACAATCCATTTGCCCTACGGCAATTCTGACGAATGTGGCCGGTTTCTGACAATAACTGCAGAAGGTCGATGGTTGGCCCGCCTGGTAAGGAGCTGGTCTGAATTGCTGCCTCATCTGCACCTTCGCTGCTCTGAATGGGCCTCCTCTCCCCATTGGTGGAAACGGCCTCTTCATGGCCTGGTTCCTCATCTGATCCTCTCGCTTCTTCTCCAACCCACGCTCCACTTCTCGAGCTATGGTGAGAACCTCAGAATAAGTCTTCAGTTGCTGGGGCATCAAAAAGACCTGTATGTCCATCTGCAGGCCCTGCTGGAATCTGCTTGCCCGCTTCTCCTCGTCCGTTACCATGTACGGAGCAAAGCGGCTCAATCTAAGAAACTCTGCAGCATACTCGTCCACGGACTTGCTCCCTTGCTGAAGCCTGATAAACTGCTCTTCCATGTCTTTCTGAGCAGTAGCAGGGAAGAATCTGTTGTAGAAACTCTTGGAGAACGTGTCCCAGGTGACAGGTTTCTCCAATCTGGCCTCTTCAGCTAGCCACCAAGTTCTGGCTATGTCCTTCAGCTGAATCTTGGCGACCTCCACTTGATTCTCCTTCGGTACTCTGGCCGCTTTCAACAAGTCTGCGGTATCTGTCAGCCATTGCTCAGCATCCAAGGGCTTCTCTTCTCCCGTGAAGATGGCTGGTTGCAGCCTCCTGAAGTCCGATACATTTCCCGGCCTCTGCTCCTTAGGAGCTGCTAACTCCTGCCGGAGGAGCTCCGTCTGCTGCTGCTGGTTCTCCATCATAGTCTGAATGACTCTCAGAATATCCACATGGTCTCCAGTGGGTCCATTAGAGGCTTGCCCAGAGTTGTTACGGCCCGTCCTTCTCTCCATACCGATTGGTGAAAGATAACTGGAATTGGAAAAATGGAAGGAATTTAGGACACAAGGGATGGAATCAAGAAGGAATCAAGAAGGACTAGATAACTTTGTACATTGTAGTTGACATCAGCAAATCATTAATTTGCTGCTTGATTGTACTTCAGGTGTGAGAGCCTAGGCTCTGATACCAACCTGTAACGCCCCGATCCCACAGATACGGGGACGTCACTGCGACGTATATACGTAGGTCATAACTTGACCCCACGTATATACGCTAAGCATAAAAGTACAACAAGAAACAGAGTACACGACAAAGCGTGGTATCCATACATATGCCAACACAAGAAGTACACATACAAAGTTATCACAGGATATTACAAAGTATTACACAATACATGTGTATTACATCATAACCAAGTCCAAAAGAAATATATACAAATATGTATACAAAAAGCTCACAAGTAGAAAGAGGATCTCGTGAGTCAAAGGGTAAGTCTGGCACGAGGACCGGAGCTAATCTGCCTGCTCACTAAAGAAAGCCTGATCTTCGGTGGATGGCTCCACTTCGACCCAAGCCTCGGAATCTGAATATGCAAATCCAAGGGATCAAGACATATAACAATGAACAATATATATGGCCAAATGGCTAGGATACATGAATAAAGAAAACTGGAACGGTCTAATGAATATAAATCAACAGGTAAGGAAAGCATATATATCTGTAGTCAGAAAGGAATGAATGCATAGCTCTAGTCTATTATTATTATTACTTGCTTTACTGTGATATCTAGCTATGTGACCCAGCGTCCCAGCGCACATAGATCCATATCCTAGTAATACAAGGTTGTTATTGGAAACAGCGGGGTTATCGACGAACTATGTTTACAGTGGACCCCGTACATGCCCGGGATAACGGTCCAGGATTGTTCCGTTGCTTGGTGACGGAAGCCAGCCGCTAGGCTATTCAGGAGGGTCTTATGTATGCCCTTTGTCATGACTGATTCAGGAATAGGGAGCAAGCACTCCCCTCGGTCCCCTGGTGTACCGCAGGTTAGACCGGAATATGATTGTACAATATACCTAATACCACTGTAAACACGAACACGTATCGATATCCGCATGTTTCCCCCGACCCATATGTAAGTTGGTGCTTTTTATGTAAAAGTCAAGTGTATCATGCTTAGTTTTAAGAGATGGCATGATAAGTGGTGATGTTTACTATTTAACATGTCATGAAACGAGTATATGCAATAATAAGTCATGAGATAACAAGAGATACATCCATCCAGTAATAGGTCATGTAGAGCCAGTATTGAAGCATGAACAAGCAAGATATAATACACATGTAACAAGTATAAGAACCAAATTCAGAACAGAAATTAACTATGACACACACTCAGAATTAGTCGACTAGGGGTAAGGGTTAGTCGACTAATAGGGAGCTCTAGTCGACTAACAGAGACTCAAGTCGACTAAGTCTGTTGATACAGAAAGTTGGATTTCTGGTCTAGGGAGGATTAGTCGACTAGGAGGATTCAGGAGTCGACTAATAGGGATTTCCAGAGAGTTGAGATTTAGGTCCAGAAAAGATTAGTCGACTGATATTTGGGGTAAGTCGACTAATACTGTGTTTTCCAGAAAAGCTAAGTTTCAGCTAAGTGTTCTAGTCGACTAGCTCCTAGGGTAAGTCGACTAATCGTGGGAAAAACAGTGACAGAACAGATTTTCTGGAAATTGTGTTTGATGGTTCAATTCATGGTTTTTGGTGACCTAGGTGTACAAGAGGTGTAGATACAAGTGTTCTAGGGCTAATCCAAGTCTTGGTGAGTGAAGTACTCACTTGGAACCGTTTGATTGAAGCTCTACGAGTCCGGAAAGAGTGTGGTTGATGGTTAGCTCCTAATTGATCCTTGACGACGAAGAGGGCTACGATCCAAGCTCCAAAGAAGTGACTTGAGCTGGAGGTGAAGAGCTTGGGGAGTTCTTGGAGCTAGGGTTCAGTTTGAGGAAGGAGGAGAGACTTTGGTGAAGGTTTCTCTTGTTGAAGTGAAAGAGGAGAAAAGAGTGATTTGCAAATGAAAATGTATTTATAAGGTTGGGATTTTGTAAAGGGGTTGGAATTTAGATGGATGAGAGGGGCTTTCTTGCAAAAAGGGAGGGGTGAGGTGTCCCTCACCTGGCCACTTGGCCGGCCATGGGAAGGAGAGAGAGTGAGTGGGGTAGGTGAAGGGTGAGTGGGAATTAAGGTGGCACATGAGGTGGAAAATGGAATTTGCAATAATTGAACAAAAATGCCCGAAATTCAAGTATCTCGGAATGATCTGAAAATTTTACCAAAAATCAAGAATAATATTTGAAGACTAATAGTGAAATCCTTTTTAAGAAATACTTTATAGTTTTAAAACTAAAAATCCCGGAATCAGTTATCTACCGACTCCGTTGGAGTCTTCATAAATTTATAAAATTCTCAGAAAAAGTATTTAAGTAGGGAATATGATTCTAAGAAATAAAGTCTAAAGGACCATCTAGGAATTCCTAACTGTTTGAGAATTAAAATTCCAGGAATCGATCAGCGACACTGGTCGACACCGGTTTTGAAGAAATTCATTTTAATTCAAGAAAAATCCAGAAAATCCTAGAAAATCTAGTATATTGGAAAATGATATTTGAAAGTGAAATCGGTCAAATACAGGAAGTAAATCGAAAAATACGATCGAAAAGCTGAATACGCAACTAAGTACGTAGTCTGGAAACGGGGTATTACAGCGGTCGACGGGCCGGTCGACCGACGTGCACAGAACGTGCACGCAGCCAGGCTGATGGGCCGGTCGACCGGAACGGTCAACCGCCAGAGAGCCTTTGCTCTCTGGAAATGACCCGGTCTACCGACCCGGTCACCGGCAGAGAGCTCTGCTTTTTATATCAGCTCGGTCGACCGGCCAGAGAGTCGTTGCTCTCTGGATCCAGTCCCGGTCGACCGGGCGGTCGACCGGTAGGCGCAACGGTCAAAAATTTGACCGTTGGCCGGTCGACCGGAAGGGCAAACTGGCCCTTTTCAGGTACCAACGGGCAGATTTGAAATGAGGGTATAAATACCCCATTTCTTGGTTGTTTTCAACAACAATTTTTAGAGCAAAAATTTCTATCTTCTTAAGTGTTTTAAAAGCAAGTTTTAAAAGAGTTTTAGAGCCAAAAGATCTATCTTCATTTGTTTTAAAGAGTTGGAAAAATCAAAGAAAAAGAGAAGTCTTTGGGATTTATTTTTGTTCTTCATTTCAATCATATCCTAGAAGTTTTCTCAAGTATTTTCTTTGTGTTTTTGATTTTCAAACTCTTTGTTTTCTCACACTTAAGCTTATCTACTATCCTATCTATAGGAGCTTTGTTTTAGTGAGAAGGTTTGGTTTGTGGTTGTTAAACCACCAAGTTGTAAACCTTCCATTGATTGTGATTCCCTCTAGTGAGAGGTGATTGAGTTGTTATCCCTCAAGTGTGAGGTGATAGTGGAAGTGGTATTTGGCTCTCTCTAGTGAGAGGTGGAGATTGTGTTGGAATCCCTCAAGTATGAGGTGATTGTTATTTGTGTGGCTAAGTGCCTATCCCTTTAAGTGTAGAGGTGATTTGTTTGTGCCTTGCCTCTAGTGAGAGGTTGTATTGGTTGAGAGAGAAGTTGTGTACTCCCGGTTGTATTTGCCTCAAATCCTTTGTGGAGGTTCCCTATGTGGGAAGTCCTGTGTGGACGAGTTAGTGAAATCATTCTGTGTGAAGGCGGGGACGTAGAGCTGTGTGCTCGAATCTCGAAACATATCTTGGTGTTTGCATTTGATCCACTTTCTCTCTCTCTCTCTTACATTTGTGCATTGATTCATGTTGTCATATCATATCATGCTTGTTTTGTTTGTGTGTGCCCATACTTGTGTTTAAGTAAGAGAGCTTTACATAGCACATCAACTCTTATTTAGAGGAATTAGTCCAGAGCCCTTCACCGGGAATTCGGCTACACTCGTTGGTTACACTAAGTGTGTTGCATTAAATTTTTAGTTCCGCATTATTGATCATTAGATTAGCCATACACCTATTCACCCCCCTCTAGGTGTATTTTCAATTGGTATTAGAGCCTACGCTCCTGATATTAGGTTTAACCACCTAGGAGTGTGATCTTGATTTTGCTAATCTAGATTTGCATTTGCACACTTATATTGTTAACACACACTCATGGACTTCATGACCCCACCTATGTTTGATACTTCCAACATTGTTGTTTGGAAGGCTAGGATGTCCATGTACCTAAAAACCTTAGGCTTGCATGTTTTCCTTGCCGCTACAAAGAAATCCTATCTTGGTAATAGCAAGCATATAGAGGTCAATGCACAAGCCCTTGAGGCACTTAGAAGCACGCTTAACAAAGAATATCTTTCTATGATTTCTAACTGTGATTCCGCCATTGCAGTGTGGAATACGTTGACCTCCTCCAAGCTTCAAATGCCAACCATTGTGGAGGATGAATCTAGTGGAGAATCCGAGCAACATTACTACATGGTCCAAGGGAATGACTCCCTTGAGGTAAACTCAGAAACTCAATTAGATGATAATGATGCTAGTTCTTCTAGTAATGATTATATTGATGTCGATGCATTAAATGAAGAACTTTCTATTGTTTGTGAAAAATTATTAGAAAAATATAAAGCATTGAAAAAGAAGAGTTTTGGACTTAACAAAGAAAATGAAAAGTTGTCTTCTAAGCTTGATGTTGCTTTGCAAGAGAGGGATGAGATTTCAAGTGAACGTGACTCACTTAAATCCTAACTTGAACTTGCCCTTAATGAAAACAAGATTTTGAAAAATAAAAATGATTGTGAAAATGTTTTGAAGAAAAATGAAGTTATATCTTTAAAACTTGTTTTTGTTTTAAAAAAATGATTCTTTGAAAAACAAAATTATTTCTATTTCAAAGGATTTGGATTTGATGTCTAATGAAAATATTTCTTTGAAAAATGATATTGATTCTCATGTTTGTCATGCTAGTGTAGCTTCACATTCTAGCTCACCTATTGCATACTCCACTTTATCTTCTAGTTTTAAAAATGATATAAATGTTTTGAAGAAAAGTGTTGATTGTTTGGGCTCCACTTTGAGCCATTGTGCCATGAACCATACACGTTTGGAATCTATGCTTCGAAAGAAACAAGTTCCTCCTATGCATACACACAAATCACGGCATACACCTGCTCCTCACGTTCACACTCATAACACTTTGTATGCTCATGTGTACACTTGTACACATTGTGGACGTAAGGGCCACCTTACTAAATTTTTTATGATAGGATACATGATTCCAATTTAGCAAATAAGTTTGTTTGGGCTAGGAAAGGTGCTAACCCCCATGGATCCAAAAGAGTATGGGTACCAAAGACCACTCCTATTTTATTTGATATAGGTGTGGGCTCTCACATGACGTGAGAGTGATGGTGCCTTGAGGTGGATGCATTCCGAGGTTAAAGAGGATTATTTGGATGCATCACTTTCAAGGGGAGTTTGGTGGAAGGACCACCATGGTTTGGAGATATGGAGATGTGCCTTATTGGTTTTGGTAACGATCTCTTACTCCTCTTTTATGTTTACATGCTTTCATATCATTGATTTTAGCATGTTTTGATGTTCCTTGATTATTATGATTAAATGCCATGATATTTAGATTAGTGATATACATAATTAGTATTTGAGACACCCATATTTATATGGATTTATATTTAGTGTTCTCACTTTAGTTTAATTAATGTGAATGTCCTAGTTCTAACACATGTGCATTTACCATAATGATCATATAAGTTTTGTTTTGATTTTTATGCTTCATGTTTTGATTACATGTTTAGATGTTAGTTTTCATTAAAACTTGGATATATACTTGAACAACTAGTTAGCCATAAATAGATTATTATATGTTTGTGCTTAAATGCTCATTTGTACCTATTAGATGTACTAGTATAGCCTAGTTTTGATGATTCATACCTTTTGACTTGTATTCCACGTTTTTGACATGTTTTCATGTTTATGTTAACTTCTTGCATATGTCTATTTTGTCTGAACTATTAGTTATACATATACATCCTTGAGCCACTTGCCTTCATGCATATACTTTTGTGGACTCGTTTATGTTTGGATATGTATGTATACTCTAGTTTGTTCAAAACATACATATACCTTGAAGAATTTCTAGTTTTGATGATTTTCATGTTTTAAGGAATTTCATATTGAGCTTATTGCCTATTTTCATGATCATGTGTTTCACATAACTCTTATACACTCACTTTACTTAATGTTTTCTCATGATTTTATTTTCATGAGTATGATATGTGCCCTATAGATTTTAAGTGTTGATGATCGTATGACTTACATGTTTTTCATGAAATATATTTTTATTTTATTCCTTACTTG
The DNA here is from genome assembly GCA_038442645.1 of Agave tequilana. NCBI lineage: Eukaryota > Viridiplantae > Streptophyta > Magnoliopsida > Asparagales > Asparagaceae > Agave > Agave tequilana. The sequence goes on along the minus strand of JAVJIF010031937.1, from coordinate 115,917 downwards.
AAGGATTTCGTACTAGTTTACAAATTTTATCATATAACTAGTTACGGTATTCTTCATATGGTAGAGTTTTCAAATGTGTTATATTATTTTCAAACTTATTTTTGAAAACCCCTACCCATCCAAGGGCGGTTGATTGGGCGACCATACCTTGTATGCTCATATTGAAAATCTATTTAAAACACGTGCATGAAATGGGTGGTAGGAAGTATGAGTTATACACTTGATCTTATTTTGTTTTAAATTGGTATCATTGTATCTTTTCAATTGGTATCACTATTGACATTCTTTTTGTATACTCATATATGTTTTTATATATGTATGCTTAAACTTCAAATAATATCAATTTCGATTGGTATTCAATTTCTCATACATATATATGTATTTACTTTTATTTGTGCTTACTATATCTCTATATCTTTGAGCAGAAATTTTGGTTATGTTAAGCTTGATTTCTTAAATGACAATTATATTTCAATTGATTATTTTTCAATTGGTATCTTATACAAGCTTATGTATCATTTTGTTTGGTATTCATAAAGGGGGAGAAAATTCATATTTCACCTTTCAATTGGTTTTGTTTACATTTGATATCTTACTCCCACACTTTATGTTAAAAAATGATTGAAAACTGATATTGATTTTTTAATTTGGTATCATACACTCCTAATGAAAATCATTTTCAATTGGTATATGTTTCATTATTTTCAATTGGTATATGTTTCATTTTCAAATTGGTATCAAAAGTGTAAAATATTTTCAATTGGTACTAATTTTTACAATCGGAATCAAGATTACCTAAATGTTTATATCTTTCAATTGATATCAAAATTTTTGTTGGTTTCTTCAAAATGTTTTATTTATTTTCAATTGGTATCATCATTTGGTATCATGATTTTTCTATGTATACCTTTGCACTAAATTGATATATTTTTTTCAATTGGTATCATAATGTTTTGATTTGATTTCACCCCTTGTTGATTTTGTTTCGGACAAAAAGGGGGAGAACATTGTTTTATTGTCTACTTTAACCCCTTTGTTTATGATTGACAAAAAGGGGGAGAAGTATTTTAGTATATATGTATGTATGCATGTTTATTTAAGTTTTTATCAAATTTATATTTGAAACATTTGTTTTATGTTTTGTTGATATTGGTATCAAGAGCATGGATATTAGTATCAAGAGCTTTCATTGAAATTTTTATTGGTATTAAGAGCAATTATTTAAGAACATGTTTATTATAAGTTTATATTTTCAATTGGTATTTAAGAACATGTTATTTTAAAATTTGGTATCAAAAGCATGTTTACTTTTATAACATTCATTGCATATCTTATTGTTTATTACTATGCATGAGTTAAGGGGAAGCTTCTTTGAAGCTTAACATTAATCCATACATATATAACTCCATGAGTTTTGTCATCATCAAAAAGGGAGAGATTGTTGGCCCAGAGGCCTTCCACTCTAGTTTTGATGATGATTAACTCATGTATTTATAGTTTACTAATAATCTTGTGTTATTTAATTTCAGATATTTAACCAAGACATTAGTAGGTGATTAGCTTCAACAAAGGTGTTTTGGAGATTTCACATGGTGATTCAAGAGCTCGAGCATCAAGGTCATATATAGCACTCGGTTGGAGTCAAGCTCGTTGGATTGCGTTTGGATCGAGTCAACTTGGAGACGGCGCGTTCTACAAGAAGGCTTCGTTTATTTAATTAAGATTTAGTTTAGATCCATTGTAAAGATTAGATAGTGTGATATGTTCAAGTTCATAACACACACTTGTTTTAAGTTTCATGTTTTGGTTTTGGTTTTCGGTTTAACCGATCTTGATTTTCATGAATAGATAGAATCAGAACAAGTTTACATGGTTTAATGTATATTTGATTTGATCTATATACATATATGCTTCATCTATTTAGAAAAACTTATTTTGATAGTCTACTTCATGAGTTTGGAGTTTTGTATTTAGGCAAAACCTATTTTTGAATTTAATGTCAAAAACATAGATATAATACCTTTCAAGTATATTGGATTCTATCCATATACTTATATGCTTCAAAGTTGTTTAAATATCATGTTTTTGTATTTACATGTGTTTTGAAAAAATCGGATTTCCATCTCAAAAATTCTATTTTTGGAAAATACAGAATTTGGTTTAAGGCAAAATTTTCAAGTCACAAAAATGGTTCAAAATGTTTGTAACATGATTTGATTTTTACTCAAACATGTTTGTATTTCAAAGATATAACATGAATTAATTTTTGTGGAATTTATGTGTTTATGGGATTTAATTGATAATAAAAATCCAAGTTTTTAAGACCTGATTAAGCTGGACTGGCTGACTGCCGGTCGACCGGGCCGGTCGACCGACGTGCACAGAACGTGCACGCAGTCAGGCTGATGGGCTGGTCGACTGGAACGGTCGACCGCCAGAGAGCCTCTGCTCTCTGGAAATGGCCCCGGTCGACCGACCCGGTCGACCGGCAGAGAGCTCTTCTCCCTGTATCAGCTCGGTCGACCAGGCGGTCGACCGGCCAGAGAGCCGTTGCTCTCTGGATCTAGTCCCGGTCGACCGGGCGGTCGACTGGTAGGCGCAACGGTAAAAAATTTGACCGTTGGCCGGTCGACCTGAAGAGCAAACTGGCCCTTTTCAGCTGCCAACGGGCAGATTTGAAATTGGGGTATAAATACCCCATCTCTTGGTTGTTTTCAACAACAATTTTTAGAGCAAAAATTTCTATCTTCCTAAGTGTTTTAAAAGCAAGTTTTAAAGAGTTTTAGAGCCAAAAGATCTATCTTCATTTGTTTTAAAGAGTTGGAAAAATCAAAGAAAAAGAGAAATCTTTGGGATTTATTTTTGTTCTTCATTTCAATCATATCCTAAAAGTTTTCTCAAGTATTTTCTTTGTGTTTTTTATTTTCAAACTCTTTGTTTTCTCACACTTGAGTTTATCTACTATCCTACCTATAGGATCTTTGTTTTAGTGAGAAGATTTGGTTTGTGGTTGTTAAACCACCAAGTTGTAAACCTTCCATTGATTGTGATATCCCTCTAGTGAGAGGTGATTGAGTTGTTATCCCTCAAGTGTGAGGTGATAGTGGAAGTGGTATTTGGCTCCCTCTAGTGAGGGGTGGAGATTGTGTTGGAATCCCTCAAGTGTGAGGTGATTGTTGTTTGTGTGGCTAAGTGCCTATCCCTCTAAGTGTAGAGGTGATTTGTTTGTGCCTTGCCTCTAGTGAGAGGTTGTATTGGTTGAGAGAGGAGTTGTGTACTCCCGGTTGTATTTGCCCCAAATCCTCAGTGGAGGTTCCCTGTGTGGGAAGTCCTGTGTGGACGAGTTAGTGAAAATCCTTCTGTGTGAAGGCGGGGACGTAGAGCTGTGTGCTCGAACCTCGAAACATATCTTGGTGTTTGCGTTTGATCCACTTTCTCTAACTCTCTCTCTTACATTTGTGCATTGATTCATATTGTCATATCATATACATGCTTGTGTTGTTTGTGTGTGCCCATACTTGTGTTTAACCAAGAGAGCTTTAAATAGCACCTCAACTCTTATTTAGAGGAATTCAGAGGAGTTAGTCCAGAGCCCTTCACCGGGAATTCGGCTACACTCGTTGGTTACACTAAGTATGTTGCATTAAGTTTTTAATTCCGCATTATTGATCATTAGATTAGCCATACACCTATTCACCCCCCCCTCTAGGTGTATTTTCACTTTCATAAGCATGAAGGTCGTTTCCCCTTTATTAAAAAACGCAAATTCGCGTCTCAGAATCACGCCTTTTGTTTTTAAGCCAGAGCCGCGTCCTTATCGAATAGGGAGACTCGCGCGTCATTCTTGAGGAGCCCAAAATCGCGTCTCTACTGCAGATGAAAGCCGCGTCTCAATCATGAACTCAGTACAGTCTGAGTTTATTATTCATGATCGTACCCTATCAAAACGACTAAGGACTACATTTTCACAAACAGTCAAAGAGTATGACTATGAAAATTGAGTTCATCCAGGCAGCAAAAGAGTCTGAAAGGATAAAGACGAGACAAAAATTGGACAATTTTTATTATTTGACTCAAAAATAATAAAAGTAGTACGAACACTCTTATTTAACAAAAAGAGTGCTACAAAATGGAGAAGGAGGCTAATAATCCTGCTTCGCCAAGGAACGGATTTGTTCTGGAGGCGATGTATCTCGTATTGACACGCCCTTTCAGTTTCCACCAGAGCTTAGACCCTCAACTCTTCCTCGGACAAAATCTCTTCGTAGCCAATTGTGCCTGAAGAGACTCAAACTTAGAGGAATGAATGGCAAGATCCTCTTGGACCAGCTTCTTAGCAGCCTCCGAATCTTCCAGCCTTTTTCGGGCATTAGCAAGTTTCTACTCGTTGACTTCAATCAAGACTTGCGCCTTAGCAATAATAATTTGAGCAGTGGCAATAATTTGCTCTGCACTTTAAATGACGACTTCAGATTCCTTTTGATCGCCAACCCGTCTTTGGTAATCGGCTTGAAAGTGCTGGATATCAGCCATTTGTTCCTCTATCTCTTTTCGCTCGTGTTCTTGAGCGGCAAGGAGCTTACTTAGTGTTGACCGAGTCTCTTCCATTGAGCCAGCATTCTCCAGGGTCTTGAGCTCCTTCAGGTGGCTCCCCAGCTGTTCAACTGGCATCAGACACGCCCTAGCCTGCGAAGGACTCCCAGTGTGACTGATGTTCTCGATTTGATTCTCGAGAAGCATCCGGGCAAACTCAAAGGAACTACTCCCGAAAGAACCAAGTTGATACATGACCTCATGAAAGCAAAAATTGTTGCACTATTTGACGTGCTAGCTAGCTCTTTCATGATGTCATTAACTGGAGATAATCTTGTTGACGTACTCCTGGACCCCCTTTCCATGACAGGACGAGATACGGGAACCAGTTCAACTTGTGCAGGGGTGAGGCCGACAACAGGCTCGTCAGACACTGAGGTAGTCACCAATACCTCCAGGATAATTATTATTGTAGCAGCTTCTATTGCAACAGAAGCAACAGCAAACTCTACGGCACTGGGTTCCCCGGCCAAAATTTGAACTATGCTATCTTCTACGCCAATGCTTGCCGCAGGATCCTCTACTTGAGCTACCCAAGTGCTCTCTGTAAACCACAACGTTAAATGTCAGTAGTTAATGATAAAAAAAAAAGTATCCAACACGTCAGTATTCTCTTACCAAGTTGAGGATCCGAAGATGGCAAATCCGTGGATAAGCTACTCGGGGATGAAGACTCTCCGACCTCAGTGGTTGCACCATCATGAGGCATTCTGGTAGCAAGGGCTTTAAGGCCCTCCTGCTGGGCCAGCTATTGGATCATCTTCTCAATATGAGAAGAAGTTGTGGTTTCACTACTGGCAGCCAGCCCTGCAAAAGAAAGTCAAAAGGAAATGTCAGAACTCTTTCCTAACTTGATGAGGAACCAGTTCAGGAGGATAAAGAAAATTCCTTCAGTAGCGGCAATTCTTACTATCGGCGAAACCATCATAGGGACGTACCCTTATATCTCTTCCTTCGAGATATGCGAGAATTTGCTCATATCAGGAAGAGCAGATTCATCGCCGAAATCGAATTCTTCGCAAGAATAATATCCATGTTCTTCGGATGATGAAGACGACAGTTCAACACAAGAGGTCTCAGCGATCGAGACCTTACCACTGAGTACCCCAGTAGTAGGGCTGGGTTTAATAACCCGCAAGGTGGACACCAATACACTGGGAGACTCAGGCTGCTGCACCTCCACTCTTCTCCCATGAGCTGAAGAAGGTCCAGGTTGAGTCGAGACACCTGGAATCTCAACATCATCCTTCCTCACCAAGTCGACTTCGGGTCGTTCGACCTCTTCAGCCATGATGGGTTCATCCGTAAACTCTCCCTCTTATAGGATCACGGGATCCCTGTTGCGCAGACCGCGAGATCGAAGGACGGGGACTTCTTCCTCCCTCTGCTCTTCAATACCAGGAGAAATTACTTTGGACATCGAAGCTTCAGCCTCCGATTCCCTCCTAGCCTTCTTTGGGATAGGCTCACCCTTAGAAGCAGAGCTACGAGAATGTTAGGACGCAGCCTGCTGACTCTTTTTAACAGGTTGCCCCTTAGGTGTTACTTACCTTGGTCCTATCCCTGCTTCCCCTCCTGTTTCCCTCTCGGCTGTCTGATACTCATCCATACCTCGCATACGTTTGTTGGACTCTAACTTGGTTTCGTAAGATACCTTGATGCTCTTAATACAAGAGGTATTTATTCCGAAACCAAGCATCCTACTAGCCAGGGAGTATCAGGTGCAGAAACTGAGGCTGGTATGACAATTAGGCGTCTTGTGAGGCAAGCTAAAAACAGCTTTTGTCCCTCCAGCTACACTGTAGTACCACGCCCGAGCGCCTTCAAATAAATTTTCGCTGAAGCAGAGGCCGGCGTTGGGGTTGCCGACATATAATTGATCAGCCGAACTGCCAAGAAAAAACGACTGGGCATGTAAGGCTCGATCGTACATGAATTTCCTTGTCAGAAGATCAGATATCCAGGCCGAATATTGATCAGCCACCAGAAGACTCCCGATGGCAGCCTTGTGAAATCATCTGGCCCCGCAAGGTCGGCAAACTTATCCCCGTAAGACGCATCAGCAATCTCAGGAACGTAATGATCGAGCTGATAGTTCGAAATGTTCAGAATGGATTTCCGAACAAAGAACATATAGTAGTGAGTCCAGCTCGAATTCTCCAGCTTCTGCACGAAGGGAATAAAACCTGTAGAAAGAGGCACTGCCGTCATCAGTGAAAGGCAGTGCATAACGTACCATGCCATCAGGTACATATATGGAAGCTCGATCCTGGGGTTAGGGGTCTTCACTCTCGGCCTTTCCTCCGAATCGACTGCTGGCCTGTCCTCAGAATCTACAATGGCCTCCATTTAGCACAGGCTTTTGACCAGAGCTCGTAAATCGCTCTGTATTCTGGCTACCATCGCTGGAAGGAGAGCGATAGACTTCCCGTAGGCAAGCAAGACCGCCGAGTATAGCACATCAGCAACGATTACTTCATGCAGCAGCGTTGGCACCACACAACGCTTCAGCCATAGCATGAGAAAGCCCGCCAATAGAGCTCGGTCAGAAATGGAAACTCGGGCCTGATGATGAAAACTTTCAAAAACTGTATCGGGTTTGAAAGTATCCTCGTTCGACTCAGTGGTGTAAGAATTTGTGGAGGCATTGATCCTCTCAGTAATCTCCTTGTCAGTGCAAGGGGCCAGACTAGTCACTGAGCTATCCTTCTCATTTATGCTATTGAATAGATAGCTCACCCTGGACATCTGCTTGACACCCATGTTCCTCCAGGAGGATATCTGCCCGCAGATGTGGAAGTGGCACAACACTTTCCAGTATGTCTCATACACCTGAGGGTCCCCTTTCCTCAAAAGGTGAAACTCCTCAGAAGTCGGGGCGTATTCTTCATAAGGGGCATCTCCCATAACTAGCCCCAAAAGTTCATATAGCTCATGAAGAGCAAGCCCCATCTCTCCGGCTGGGGTAAAAAATATGCCCGTTAGATGATTATAATGCTCCAGGTCACCATAAAAATTGTGGGAACTCTGCGGTAGGCCATATTAGACGGCCCTGACCGAGTGATATAACCCCACCTGCTGCAGCAGAGCCCTGAGCTCGACGAGAACAAATCCAACCATTCTACCCACCATGATTTGTCGGTAGAATGGACCCACCCGAGCGGACGAAAGTCAACGGGAAAATCACCGCTAACTTTTAAAAACTGATTGATGAAGGTGGCGCGAAGCTGAGGGGTTTCTCCCTTCGGATACTCAGGCCTGACTAACCTGGGAAATAAACCGAAGACATCTTTCCCATAGCCTGCAGAGTATACTTCTTTGGCACCTAATCTGCCGAGAGAGATGCCGGAGACAAGCCGAGAGAGATCCCAATCCATCGTACGATGAATGGACATATATTGAAGATAGGATAAGGAATACATCCTCTCCATATTGGGAAGGAAGAACCTCCTGTCCCCTATCTGACGGAGCCACTTATAATCTCCGTCATGCAGAATCCTATCATTCTCGTCAATGGAATTACCAAAGAGGAAAGCAGGCTTCCGTAACGAAGTGCGAGAATCTATCTCGAAAAGCCCATCAGAGATAATCTCCCAAAGGGTTACCATACTGGCCTTGGAGATCCTCTCCTTTTACTCCTTTGACTACCAGTAGTCACAGGGGCAGTCCTCTGAAGCACGAAGGTCAGATTACGACCATCGCCACCTACGTGCCCAAAGTGGCACTTCTTGGACAAGGGGTTTGAAGAGTATCGCACTGCAAAGAATACAACACTTAGTCAGAAATCTGAAAGAAAATGGCTAGATGTTTGAAGTTCAAACGCAGGAATGAATTCAGGCGCAAAAATCAGCAAAATTCGAATCTGGACTCAAAAATGCGAGGCTTCCGTGAAGCCCACATTTCAAAATCCATAACTTAGAAAAATTTCTAAGTATCAGACACAAACACGAGACTCAGTAAAACTTACGTCTGATCTTAAATGACGCGAGAATCATAGGAAGTCTGCGTCTGAACTCCCCACACTTAGAAATATTCTGAGCATTGAGTCCAAAGTGTAAGGCTCAACGAGGTCCGTGTTCAACAAGCAGATGCGGACTCAAGTTGATGAAGCAAAGACGCAGAGGTCTTCAAACCTGCGTCTTGCCTATCAATTCAAGAGCTGCGTCTGAAAATCAAACACAGGCATGAGTCTCGCATTGGCAGTCACATTCAAAAGAGACTTAAGAGTTAAGAGAACTCTTTAAGCCCCTTTAATGGTAAAAATTAAATCAGATAGTTTTACTACCTGAAATGGGGGCCTCCTGCGTGGAAGGACCACCCATTTGAATCTCCGGAGCGACAGCGCTCGAGGATGAGAAAGCAAGATTGGTCTTCGGTGCCATTTTGACCGTGAATCGGTGTTGAAGACGGTGAAAATGCAGAAAGCTTCAAGCTTTTCTTAACCCTAAATATAAAGCTCAGCGGAGAAGAGGAAGAGTCTAATGATGACTCTTGAAAGACTGTTGTCTTTTATAGGCACAGTGATCCGTAAAGATATGCGGCGCATGTCTCGAGGCCTAATTCTCGCCCGACGCGTTGCATGCGTCTTAAATGCGACGCGAAATTCACGCGTCAAAGGAAACATGTCTCCTCAACTCCGCCGGACAGGTGGCAACGCGCCCAAAACGCAGGACTTGCGTTTAACAAAAACCGCGTCCCTCCAAAAGTCGCGTCTCATCATCAAGGCCAAAACTGCACCTAGTCAACAGGGTAAGAGCTGCATCTTCACTTCAAAGATCGCGTCCCTCCAGAGGCCGCGTTTCTTCAAGCGAATTAATAGATGCGTCCCCACTCTGGGTGAGGACTGCGTCTCTAAAGCAACATGACCCCTGTGTCTACAAGATTTGCATCGAGTCTTTACTTCTGCAATCAGTTTAACATTATACTGGCACAAGCAGACGACTGTTTACTCCTGATTTAACAGTATACCAACAACCAGCTCAGAGCACTGAGGAGGTCTGGACCACGTATCTAGACACTCACCGCAATCATCTCTGGTAGCTTCAAAGGGTTTTATAGTACCCTCACGAAGATCACATTCCAGACAGGATCAAGCTTGGGGCATCTCAAATGATTGGCAGTCCAATCATGAGAAGTATGAATTCAACCAGAGTCCAAAGTATTTCGAAATCCGTCCTAGTCAACCGCGGAATATCGAAAACTTCAGAGGGGGTTCTGTAGGCTGTCTAAAAATCACTGAAGACAAGTTATCAAAAAGTAGAGTCCAAACTCCAGACGCAGGGCTAATAATAGCCACCACCACAGCACCAAGACGCAAGGGTCGAAACCCACGTCTCTACTTTATCACAACGACCAAGATGCAGAACCCTGAGCCCGCGTCTCACACAAAACTTGATGCAGAACTTGAAGCTCACATTTCAACCAAAGGCAAAGTTTAAGCGTTACCTCAATGGTTAAACGCGAGGCTCGAAGCCCGTGTTTCAACTACAGAGGAACCATGCGTCTTGATTATAACTGCCCTCATTACTGGGTCAATTACTGCCCACGTAATGAGGGAGTTAACCCCCATTATGGAGTATTTTTAGGGGACACTTTTACCCCCTGAAACCTCTATAAATAGCCCAGCTTGCTATGGAAGAGGGGTCAAAAAAAAATCTGGTCAAAAGAACTTCGTTTGTAAGCTGTAGAAGGACGAAGATCTCTAACTAAAAGAAAGAGAGAGTTCAACTCTTCTAACAACTTGCTGCGTAAGAGTTTGTTCTTTCCTAAAGTCTCTTTGAGATTCTTGTTGGACAGAAGCTGTGTTACTTCTTTCATCATCCAAAGAGAAGATTCCCAAGAAGTCTTGACGTTCACCCGGTCAACGAAAAACAAGATTCACTTTCCATCGCCACATCAAGAACCCGACATTAAACAAAGTGGAGATTTGAGCTTGAATATCTCCCCTCTCTTGTAAAAGGATTATTTATCCGCTATAATTTTCTTTACCATCAAATAAAGAATTTACACTTCGATCTTCGATTTTCCCACCAAACAGCTACAAGATGGGCAAGGCATTTGTGCCTTCAAGATGAAGTGTCCAATATGCTAGATCTTCCCGTGCGCTCCTTGGATCTCGTTTAAAACTTGAACAACAACTCAAGGTCGCGTTCTCTACAGGAAAGCAAAATACTTGCTTGATGTTTGTCGGACCTATAATTGCAGACTTGTGAATGTCCAAACAAAGGTTAACGAGGAAGACGCTTCCACGTCTCGGATCACTCCCCAAGAAAGCCAAACTTATGATTTTTTTTATTCAATGTTGAAGGTGTCAACTTACATTGAATTTTGTCCACTTTTGTAGAAACTTGTATATACATATAGTTGTAAACCCTCTACCTAATGTTTTCTTTTTTTTTCTGCAATCAACTTTTACTATGTTCATAACAATTACAAAACGTGTCGGTCCACACTGCCGGCCCCAATAGCAGTCAACACGTATAGTTGGCAGAAGAGGTGGTGAATGACACCATTCGTATCCCTGCTTGGCAACATGATTGTATTGTTGGTGTTGGCCAAGAATTTAACAGTGTCAAAGAAGTTAGGATAGCACTGATCTACTACTCCATAGCAAAAAAATTTGTCTACGAGTTTGTGAAGAACAAGAAAACAAGAGTCATAATTCGTTGCGCAAGAAAGTCAGACACAGGCTGCAAATGGAGGCTCCATGCATCAACGATGACCCACACCAATAGATTTGCCTAAAATGTTAACTATATCCACACATATGGTGGAGACATGGCTACTGATGTGTTGGCCCAAAGGCCTTCCACTCTAGTTTTGATGATGATTAACTCATGTAGTTATGTTTACTAATAATCTTGTGTTTTAAGTTTCAGATCTTTTAGCAAGATATTAGTTGGTGATTAGCTTCAACAAGGAGTTTTAGAAGCTTTTCATAGTGATTCCGGTGCCCGAGCATCAAGATCATACCTTTGCACTCGGTGGATCACGTTTGGGATTGAGTCGGCTTGAAGATTGAAGATCGTCAAGAAGACTTAGGTATCCATAGTTTAGTTAGTGTGTTTAGATCCAATTTGTAAAGCTTAGTATAGTTGATATGCTCAAGTGCACAACACACACGTTTTCATGTTTTGAATTTGGTTTTCATGAATAGTAGATCAAAATAAGTTTACTTTATTTCTATGTATATTAGATATGTTCTAGATATACATACATGCTTTAAACTTGCTAGACAAACTTATTTTGACTATCCTATTCATGATTTGGAAAAATCAAGTTTGATAAAAATACAAGTTTTGTTTTTGATAAAATTTACAAGACTCAAAAATGAATTGATATGATTAATATATGTCTTGAAATTTTTATCACAAGTTTGTGTTTCCATATAAAATGATAAAACTATTTTTGGTGATTTTTAGAAGTGTTAAAAGATTTTTAGAAAAATATTTTACACTGTTTTTCTGACCCAGATTTCTGTTCCAGGCTTCAATCAGTCGACTAGTCAACCTGACCTAGTCGACTTGGGTTAAGTCGGTCGACCGGGCCGGTCGACCGACGTGCACAAATCTGTGCACGTTTGGAGGCACTGGGACGGTCGACCGCTCCGGTCGACCGGGGCACTTACAGTGCTCTCTGTTTGTTTCAGTCGACCGGGCCGGTCGACCGCAGTTGCCCAACGGTCATATTTCTGACCGTTGGCGGTCGACCGGGCCGGTCGACCGTTGCCTGTCAGAGCTGCCAGCTCAGCTCTAACGACTAGTTTTGTATTGGGGCTATATATACCCCATCTCTTCATAGTTTTTGTAGAAGTTTTCAAGGGCAAAAATTTCAGACCTTCTTAAGTGTTTTTAAAGAGTTTTCAAAAGTATTTGGGGCTTTAATCTTTCAATCTTTATTGTTTTAGGTTTTTGGAAAAATCAAAGAAAAGAGGATTTTGGGAAATTTGTCTTGGTTTTTATTCTATATCTTTTGCAAGAATTTTCCCAAGTGTTTTTCTTTGTTTCTTATTTTCCAAACACCTAATTTTTCACACTTGAGCTATCTTCTATCCTAATCTATTAGGATCATTTGTTTTGTGGAAAAAGAAAAAGGAAAGAGGTTTGTGGTTGAAAGAGACCACCTATTGTAAACCCTTGATTTCTTGGTTGCTTCCTCTTTGGTAGAGGTTGAGGTTGTGATTTGGGTTGTTGGTTTGCTCCCTCTATTGTGAGGTGGAGATTGGTGTTTACTCCCTCTTGGTGAGGTGGAGTTGGTTGTTGGTTTGTATCCCTCAAGTGTGAGGTGGATTGGTTGTTGTATTGGCTACGGGCCTACCCCTCTTGTGTGAGGAGGTGTTTGTTTAAGAGAGGAGTTAGGTACTCCATTGTTGTACAAATCCTTCTCGATGAAGGTTCCCTCGGTGGGAGTCCTCGGTGGACGGTATAGTGGATTGGAAATCCTACACGGTGGTGTAGGCGGGGATGTAGAGCAAGGGTGCTCGAACCTCGAAACATATCATTGTGTTTGCATTTGATCCACTTATCTCTAAACTCTCTCTCTTTACATTTGTGCAAAGCATCATACTTCATTCATATCATATTTGCTTGTGTTGAGTATAATTCATATCATATCTATTTGCTTGTGTTGTACCTTGCATAATTCACATTGCTATATCTTGTATATGCTTGGTTGTTTGTGTGTGCCTCACTTGTACTTAATCAACAAGAGCTTCACATAGCACCTCAACCCATTCAAGGGGAATCAAGAGGAGTTAGTCCAGAGCCCTTCACGCGGAATTCGGCTACACTTGTTGATTGTACTAAGTGTGTTTGCAAGATTTGCATTAGCTTCCGCATTTAGCGCACTTAGTTTTGCATTTAGTTTTAGATTAGCACTAACACCTATTCACCCCCCTCTAGGTGTTCTTTTCAATTGGTATCAGAGGGAGTGCTCCTGATACTTAGGCTTAACATCTTAGGAGTGAGATCCATTTGCTTGCTAATCTATTGTTTGCACTTGCTTGTTTTGCACACATATAGTTTATCATGGCTTTCATGACCCCACCTATGTATGACCCTTCTAACATTCATGTTTGGAAGATTAGGATGACCGTTTATTTACAAACCCTCGGTCATAAAGTTTACCTTGCCATTACCAAGGAATCCTTCCTTAGTGATAGCAATCATATAAGGGCCAATGCACAAGCCCTAGAGGCCATTAGAAGCACATTACCTAAAGATTATCTTATGTGTGTTTCTAACTTTGATTCCGCTTTTGTAGTGTGGAACAAATTGACAACCACCACCACCTCCGAGCTTCTATTGCCAATCCAACAAGAAGAGGAATCTAGTGGAGAATCCAATTCACAATGCTTCATGGTCCAAGGGAATGACTCCCTTGAGGTACACTCGGAAACTCCATTAGATAGTGATGATGATGCTAGTTCTTCAAATGATTATGCTGATTCCCATGCTTTGAATGAAGAACTATCCATAGTTTGTGAAAAATTAATAGAAAACTATGAAGTTTTGAAAAAGAAAAGTCTAGGCATTAACAATGAAAATAAAAATTTGATTGCTAGACTTGACATTGTTTTGCAAGAGAAGGATGAGATCTCTAATGAAAGGGATTCATTGAAATCTCAACTTGAACTTGCACTTAAAGAAAATGAATTTTTAAAATCTAAAAATGATTGCCATGCTATTTTGAAGAAAAATGAAAATTTGTCTTCAAAAATTGATTTTGTCTTAAAGAGAATGTTGCTTTGAAAAACAAAATTATTTCTATTTCAAATGATTTAAATGTTTGTTTAAAGAAAAATGATGTTTTACAAAATAAGATGGATGCACATGTTTGCCATGCTAGGGTGTATCACACACTCCACCCATTGCATGCTCCACTTCTTCTTCTAAGATTAATGATGATATTTGTTTGCTTAAGAAGAATGTTGATTGTTTGGGCTCCACTATGAGCCAATGTGCCTTGAACCATACACGCTTGGAAACCTTGGTTCGAAAGAAACAAGTTCCATCTTTTATGCATGCACACCCTCCACGGCATACACATGCTCCTCACGGACACCATCACACGTTTGCTCATGTGTACACTTGTACACATTGTGGACGTAAGGGCTACCTTGCTAAATTTTGCTTTGATAGATTACATACTCCTAATTTAGCAAAGAATTTTGTTTGGGTTAGAAATGAGACTAACCCCCATGGACCAAAAAGAGTATGGGTACTAAAGACCACTCCTCCTATTATTTTTGATGTAGGTGTGGGCTCTCACATGACGTGAGAGTGATGACACCTTGGAGTGGATGCGTTCCGGACTTAAAGGAAATCAATTGCATGCATCACTTTCAAGGGAAGATTTGGTGGAGATGACCACCATGTTTTGGAGACAAGGAGAGTTGCCTTCTAGGTTTTGATAACAATTCTTAACTCCTTATTATTATTTACATGCTTTCATATTGATGTTTTATAGCATATTTTCATTGTCTATGGATTAGTGTGTAATTACCATGTTTATTAGATCCTTGACATACATGTATAGTATTTGAGACACACATGCTTATGTGAACCCATACTTAGTGTTCTCACTATTGTTTAAGCTATAATGTACATCATGAATCTAATACATGTGAATTTACATAGTAATCATGTTTTAGTTTTATCATGATGATTTTTTTTATTGAGTTTTGATGCTTCATGTGTAGATTACTTGTTTAGATGTTAGTTTTCATTAAGACTAGTTATATACTTGTTCATAGAATGGGGGACAAATAATTTATATATAGTTGGGCTTGATTGCTTATTTGAACCCATTAGATGTGCTAGTATTGTCTAGTTTTGATGATTCATACATTTCAAACTTGTATTCCATTTTTGATTTGTTTTATGAGTTTTCACTTCATGTATATATTTGTATTGCCAAACTTTAAGATATACATGTATACCCCTTGAGTCATTTGCCTTTCATGCAAATCTTTATATGGACTCAATTGTGTTTAGGGATATGTATGTATACTTATTGTGTTGACAATTCATACATATACCTTGAAATGAAATGTGTTTTGGTGAAGATTTAGCTTTTCTTGATTTTGTGTTTAATTGTTTAACTTCATGTATATATCTATCTTGTCCAAACAATTAGATATACATGTTTATCCTTTTGAGCCACGTGCCTTCATGCATATATAAATAGTGGACTCGTTGTGTTTTGGATATGTATGTATATTTTAATTTGTACTTGACATACATATGCCATGAAGATTAAATAAGTTTTGATGATTTTCGTGTTTTCAATGTTTAAGGAATAATTGAGCTTTATTGAATATTTTCATGATTATGATATTCACACTTTATTTGTACACTCATATTTATTGCTTGCTCATGTTTTGTATTCAAGAGTCATATTTATGCCTAATTGAATTAGAGTGTTGATTATCATGTGGATTTCATGTTTTATGAAAATTATTTTTAGTTTATTCCTTACTTGAAGGATTTCGCACTAGTTAACAAGTTTTTCATTTTGAGTAGTTCATATTCTTCAATTTGGTAGTGATTTTCAAACAAAACTACATTTTCAAATCTATTTTTTGAAAACCCCTACCATCTAAGGGAGGTTGGATGGGAGATCATGCACAAGTATGCTATACTATGAAAATCATTTTAAACTTGATCATGAGATGGGAGGTATAGATTATATGAGTTATACCATGCTTTTATTGTTATGTCAATTGGTATCATTGAACTCTTTCAATTGGTATCATTTTGATCTTTGTGTATACTCATATGTTTATTGTGTATGTATATTTTCTATTGGTATCATCTATTGGTGATTGGTACTCATTCTATTTCATACACATATACTTGTTTTATTTGTGCTTAAGATATAAATTTTCACAAAATCTTGTTTATGCTAGTGCTTGAGCTTCAATTTTATTTCAATTGATTACTTTTAAATTGGTATCAAGCCCATACATCTTTTAGTTGGTATTTCATAAAGGGGGAGAAACTTAATTTTGTCTTTCAATTGGTGATTCTTCAATTGGTATTTGTTTCCCACTCCCTTACTTTATGATTGAAAATTTCATATTGGTATCATATGTTTAATATGAAAATTATTTACAATTGGTATCAAAATTTTGTTCAGACATTCAAAATTTATTACGTTTAATTTCAATTGATATCAAGATGTTTCATGTGTTTTTGCTTAAAATTGGTATCTAAAAATTTTATTTTTAAGAAAAATACAAAAGTCTTGATTTGTATTGACTATATGCATATAAGATTCAAGATGAGTTTATCTTGTATTGAAGAGCTTAACATCTCTTCGTTATGTGGTACACGTGTGTAGGGGGAGCTTCACATCTCCTCTTATGCATTACATAGTGTGTGTTATGTGAATTAGGGCTTAACATCCCTCTTTCATGTAATGCATATGTGTAGGGAAGCTAACTTAGCGTCTTCCTCTTCATGAATGTATATAGCATATAACATCTATTGATCTTTGTTTATTTTCAATTGATATCAAGATGCTTCATTGACATATTTATCTATTGATATCATGTTGTTTATAGTCACCCCTTATTGACCTTGTTTTTGTTTTAGACAAAAGGGGAAGAACATTGTTTTATTGTTTTGATTGACTTAAAAGGGGAGAAAGATTTTTTACCCCTCATTTTATTGTTTGGATTGTTTGACCCCTTCTTGATCTTTTTGTTTGACAAAAAGGGGGAGAAAAAAAAATTTGTTTAATTTGATTTTACTTTATTTACCCCTTTGTTGATGATTGACAAAAAGGGGGAGAATTATTTGAGAGTTTAACATGCATATATAAAACTCAAATTACTTCTATGCATGATTGGTACATGTTTTATATATGCATACTTATATTTTTGCATATATTAAGTTTTATTGGTACCTAGAGCATCTAGTGTTTTTGTTAATGTTTTATTAAGTTTAATTGGTATCTAGAGCATCTAGTGTTTTTGTTAATGCTTTTATTAATTTAATTGGTATCTAGAGCATCTAGAACATGTTTATGTGTTTTATGCATATTGATGCATACATGTTTATGTTCATTCATTGCATATTTATGTTTATTTGTTTATGCATGAGTTAAGGGGAGTTTCCTTGAAGCTTAACTTTAATCCATGCATATATAACTCCATGAGTTTTGTCATCATCAAAAAGGGGGAGATTGTTGGCCCAAAGGCCTTCCACTCTAGTTTTGATGATGATTAACTCATCTAGTTATGTTTACTAATAATCTTGTGTTTTTAAGTTTCAGATCTTTTAGCAAGATATTAGTTGGTGATTAGCTTCAACAAGGAGTTTTAGAAGCTTTTCATAGTGATTCCGGTACCCGAGCATCAAGATCATACCTTTGCACTCGGTGAATCACGTTTGGGATCGAGTCGGCTTGAAGATTGAAGATCGTCAAGAAGACTTAGGTATCCATAGTTTAGTTAGTGTGTTTAGATCCAATTTGTAAAGCTTAGTATAGTTGATATGCTCAAGTGCACAACACACACGTTTTCATGTTTTGGAATTGGTTTTCATGAATAGTAGATCAAAACAAATTTACTTTATTTCTATGTATATTAGATATGTTCTAAATATACATACATGCTTTAAACTTGCTAGACAAACTTATTTTGACTATCCTATTCATGATTTGGAAAAATCAAGTTTGATAAAAATACAAGTTTTGTTTTTGATAAAATTTACAAGACTCAAAAATGAATTGATATGATTAATATATGTCTTGAAATTTTTATCACAAGTTTGTGTTTCCATATAAAATGATAAAACTATTTTTGGTGATTTTTAGAAGTGTTAAAAGATTTTAGAAAAATATTTTACACTGTTTTTCTGACCCAGATTTCTATTCCAGGCTTCAATCAGTAGACTAGTCAACCTGACCTAGTCGACTTGGGTGAAGTCGGTCGACCGGGCCGGTCGACCGACGTGTACAAATCTGTGCACGTTTGGAGGCACTGGGACGGTCGACCGCTCCGGTCGACCGGGGCACTTACAGTGCTCTTTGTTTGTTTCGGTCAACCGGGCCGGTCGACCGCAGTTGCCCAACGGTCATATTTCTGACCGTTGGCGGTCGACCGAACCGGTCGACCGTTGCCTGTCAGAGCTGCCAGCTCAGCTCTAACGGCTAGTTTTGTATTGGGGCTATATATACCCCATCTCTTCATAGTTTTTGTAGAAGTTTTCAAGGGCAAAAATTTCAGACCTTCTTAAGTGTTTTTAAAGAGTTTTCAAAAGTATTTGAGGCTTTAATCTTTCAATCTTTATTGTTTTAGGTTTTGAAAAAATCAAAGAAAAGAGGATTTTGGGAAATTTGTCTTGGTTTTCATTCTATATCTTTTGCAAGAATTTTCCCAAGTGTTTTTCTTTGTTGCTTGTTTTCCAAACACCTAGTTTTTCACACTTGAGCTATCTTCTATCCTAATCTATTAGGATCATTTGTTTTGTGGAAAAAGAAAAAGGAAAGAGGTTTGTGGTTGAAAGAGACCACCTATTGTAAACCCTTGATTTCTTGGTTGCTCCCTCTTTGGTAGAGGTTGAGGTTGTGATTTGGGTTGTTGGTTTGCTCCCTCTATTATGAGGTGGAGATTGGTGTTTACTCCCTCTTGGTGAGGTGGAGTTGGTTGTTGGTTTGTATCCCTCAAGTGTGAGGTGGATTGGTTGTTGTATTGGCTACGGGCCTACCCCTCTTGTGTGAGGAGGTGTTTGTTTGAGAGAGAAGTTAGGTACTCCATTGTTGTACAAATCCTTCTCGGTGAAGGTCCCTCGGTGAGAGTCCTCGGTGGACGATATAGTGGATTGGAAATCCTACACGGTGGTGTAGGCGGGGATGTAGAGCAAGGGTGCTCGAACCTCGAAACATATCATTGTGTTTGGTTTGATCCACTTATCTCTAAACTCTCTCTCTTTACATTTGTGCAAAGCATCATACTTCATTCATATCATATTTGCTTGTGTTGAGCATAATTCATATCATATCTATTTGCTTGTGTTGTGCCTTGCATAATTCACATTGCTATATCTTGTATATGCTTGGTTGTTTGTGTGTGCCTCACTTGTACTTAATCAACAAGAGCTTCACATAGCACCTCAACCCATTCAAGGGGAATCAAGTGGAGTTAGTCCAGAGCCCTTCACGGGGAATTCGGCTACACTTGTTGATTGTACTAAGTGTGTTTGCAAAATTTGCATTTGCTTCCGCATTTTGCGCACTTAGTTTTGCATTTAGTTTTAGATTAGCACTAACACCTATTCACCCCCCCCCCTCTAGGTGTTCCTTTCATGATGGGCATAAGAGAGCATCGAGGAAACGGGTATCATTTATCATTCAGACTACATTGAAGCACCGACCAACATACAGACCATGCGATGCTAAGAAGTACTTCAAGGCTCAGTTTGAGGTGACGCTTCATTACCATAAGCTTTGGTGGGAGAAGGAGTTAGCACAGAACAAGCTCTATAAACTAGCGCGAAGTGAGATTAATTTTCACCTTTACATATTACTTGTCCATATTCAACTCTTTTTTATCTACTTTTGATCTCTGATAATTGTCCCCCTTGTGCTGTGTATGTCCACCCTATGTTTCATTTTTTTCCACCTTCTGTTTATTCTTTCCATATTTGAATTGATTATGTCCACCTAGGATTGATTTTTGCGCCTGAGTCTGTCCCCCAGTCATTTCATTTGGTCCACCTTCTGTTTATCATGTCCACATTTGATGTGATTCTATACACCTTGGACTGGTTCTTGTAAATTATCTACAAGTAAGTGGATGTTGTCCACTGATAGCAATTATTGTCTCTCGTGCAGGTACGAGAAGATGGTTCTAAAGACGAATCCTGGTAGTTTCATCTCTTTGGATCATAAGGAAATTCATTTTAGTAGGTTGTATGTTGCTTATGGTGCATGCATAGAAGCTTTTCAGCCAGCTTGCAGATATTTACTTTTTTATACGATACCTTTATAAAGGATGGTTACAAAGGTACGCTTTTGGCTGTTACTGCTTATGACAGGGACAATGGTCTATTCCCGCTAGCCTTTTCTGTGTACAACATCGAAGATGAGGGGAATTGAGATTGGTTTCTTAGGGTTAAGGGAATCGTGTCACCTGTAAAAGTGGTATAATAACATTCTTACTTTAGTTCTTTTTACTTATTTTGCTCGGGACGAGCAAGAGATAAATGGATTCTCTAATTAAAGCTATATATGGAGAAATACGGATTCAATATACACAAAATCAGACATGCAAAGAAAACTCTAGAAGCCAGACGCATCTACGAACAAAAGATCAGGGCCATTCTCCTTGATCAAGCCCTGCAAACACGGCTATTACGCGGATCTGCGGCAGTATCAAGGCCAATGGCCCAGATTCTTGTTGTGCAAAATTTGATTTGAGGGAAAACATGCACACAGAAAATACAGAATTTCAGGACTTACGAATAAAATGTGCAAGTACCCAATACTACTGCTATAACGAGTGGCTATGTGGGTTGTGATCTAAAAGGTGGGACTAGCGATGGAAGCTTTTTAGTAAGTTCTCTTTAGTTCACTTGAAATGGTTAAAATTGTTCTTCTAGTTCTTGAAAAGAAAATGAAAAAAGAGAGTTATAGTTAAGTTAATAAGAAAGTGGTAGATTGAGAAGATGGAGAAACTAAAAAATGGATTTTGTACAAAAATAGTGAAAATAATGAATAGAGTTGAGAGATGGTGATGTTGGTGATCTAAACTAAAAAAATTAAAAGAAAGAAAGTTAAATCATAAAAAATACTTACTTACCTCTTCGGCGTCTGCTTACTTTTGACCCGTATCGACGATGTACTTTTGTTTGAAGGCAAGCGAAGTATGACAAATAGGATCTTCCCCATTCTCGATTTACACTACGAAACAAAGGGGCAAGTTACACTACCATAGAATTGACTATCCATCACCATAAGCCATCAACGACACTTGCAAGGCAAGATAACTTCGAGGCTATCAGAGTCATTTGGATCCATAAACACAGAAGAGGAAAGTAAACAAAAATAAGAGTAAAGAAGAAAAGAAACTTCGGTTTGATTCAAATAATAATGAAAGAAAAGTTTTACTTACACCGGTGTCACTCTCAGTACAAGCTTTGCTCTTATTCCTCATGAAACTCA
This sequence comes from Agave tequilana, assembly GCA_038442645.1. Taxonomy (NCBI): domain Eukaryota; kingdom Viridiplantae; phylum Streptophyta; class Magnoliopsida; order Asparagales; family Asparagaceae; genus Agave; species Agave tequilana. The sequence continues at coordinate 94,155 of JAVJIF010031937.1, read as the reverse complement.
CCTCTTAGTTACATAAATAAAACAAAGTTACATAAAAGAAAACAAAAATACTAAGTTGCAAACTACAGAATAATGTAACTTCTACTCTCTGCTTTATCATCCCGGTATACTGAGAATTATGCAGTATTTATAGCAGAAATGAACTGGGGAGAAGAGTGTACAGATAAAGGGAGCAAACGCTCCCCTAGATATGTCAAGATTGTCGCGGATCCGCGGCCAGATCCAAGGAAGTGTGAATTCTGACATCCGTCCATTTTGGATTATACCCTTGGATTCTCTGTTTGGACTTTGTATTTGAAGTTATCCTCTGTTGATCTTTAGCTAACCAAAATAGATTTATAGAAATTCAGAATTAATTGGTTTTCATTTGGTGTTATCTTTCTGATTTGCTCTGATTTTTAGCTGAACGTTTGCCCCAATCCTTAATTTGTTCTGGATATGGTTATATCCTCATAGATCTTTAAGTTAACCGAATTGATTCACTACAATCTGATTTTACTGACTGGATCTAGGATCATCCTCAGCTAACCAAATAGATCCGTTAAATCTGACTTCAACTAATATTTATTTGGTGTAAACTTTCTTTTCTCTATGATTATCTTCTGCAAAATAGACATTTAAGATAGAAAAATTAACAGATTTATTACACGATTAATGTAGGAGTGTAATGAAAAGAATGAAAAATACGTGTTGATCATGTGGCTTCGTCTCGTCATCCAGAATTCTCCACTGCCTATAAGTAGAGCATTGTATTAGCCAGAAACTGTAGGGAGATAGTAGCTGCAAGCTGTCTAAAAATCACCGACGACAAGCCATCAAACGCGAGCCTCATTTCAACGCGAAGGTCGCATTTTGACTAAAACGCGGACCTCGCGTCCTAAGAAGCATGGAGACCTCAGATGCGGTTCAACGCGAGTCTGAGTAACTCCGCGTCCCATTTCAAGAGCGAGTCTAAGCAACTTGGCGCTCCACATCAGTTGCGGGTCTAAGAAACCCTGTGTCACACTTCAAACGTGAGTCTGAGCAATACCGCGTTCTGAGACGCCTGCGTCTACAACAAGCAACGCGATCCACATCCAACACGAGACCCACATTTCTGTTGTAACGGACCCCCATTACTGGGTTAATTAACTCTCCACGTAATGAGAGACGTAATCCCCATTATGGAGGGATTTTAGGGGACAATCATACCCCTATGACTCCCTATATTTAGTCTGAGTAGCTATGAAGGAAGAAAGGCTTTTGGCTAGAGCAGAGAGAGGACTTTTTGAGAAAAGGAGTAATCAATGGACTCTAAACACCAAGTGTGTTAAAAACAGAGTTCCTCTCTGATTAGTCTTAAGAGCATCTTGAAGAGAAGCTGGATAGTATGCTGGTCAATGGAGAACAAGAATCACTCTCTATCGCCACCCAAAGAACCCAGCTTTATATAAAGGGAGACTGCGTCTTCTTCCTTTTTTTGTAATCAGAATTGTTCTGTTATAATCTTTCAGCCACTCAAAGAAATCTTACATCGACCAAAGGCATTTTTTGATCAAACAAAAGATGGTGACTCAGCTGGAGACTTCTTTCTCTATTGACGAGAATGTCATGGTGCAAGCCGATGTCCAGCTCCTCAGAAAGACAGTAGAATCCCTCGTCAATGATTCAATCAAGAGAAGTTTGAGAAATTTCTTTTCTCAGGCTCCGCTAGCCCCAAGGCAATGCGACAATACCGCAAAATCTCTTCAGAGATTACTTCTGAAGTGGCCCGCACTACTGCTTGCAACGCAAAGGGTGCCACTTCTGAAGAGGTTCTGAAAACCTCAACTTCTCTCAGGAGACCCACAGGGCAAAGGCAGTGGCACACGACCAAAGAGACGGTGAAATCAATTTCGCCGTCCTCATCCTCTCCAAACTCTGCAATTTCAAGTTGCTCGGGGTTCCCAATAACCCATATGGCTTAATCAGAATGTTGTTGACAAAGGCGTCGCGCACGTCGACAATAGGTTGAAGACTCTGCAGAGGCAATCTGCTTTGCAGATTCAGAACGCGAGGTTGATAACCGCGTTTCTTTTAAGCAACGCGAGTCCCACATTTCTGTCCCAAAACGCGAATCCCCCATTCTAACAATGCGAGGTCCGCGTCAAACATGAGACTCGCATTTTGTCGGTTCCAAAATGTGAGGCATGTGTTCCTCAACAATGTGAGGCATGCATTTCTGACTCTAAACGTGATGGTCATGTTCCAACAAAATGTGATGCCCGCATTTCAACTCAATGGGAGGTCCAGAGCCGTGTTCAGCATTATGTGTCTTTGAGACATAAAATGCCCAAAAGCCCTCACCCCCATGGGTTCGAAGCTAGTTTCTCAGACGCTCCCTCAACGGACCTGAGGGACTACATGACAAGAAAGAGGAGTGTCCATCAAATCGCCCATCGATGCCACTGCGAGTAGCTAATCTCAGCAGTGCTTTCTGATTTCCATTGTGGCTTTTAGATAACTAAATCTTTGGTTTTTAGCCGGGTTGTCAGCGGCTTCGGATTCAGCCAAAAGACGATAGTCTCGAAAGAAGAAATCATTCTCTAACGTCGACTACCCGAAAGTGACTGCAAACATGGTAGGGCCGAGTTTCACACCAAGCAAGTCCAAGGGGAAGCAACTAACTGTTAACTCAAAGGAGTCAAATGCTGATCAATTTTCAAGTTTGAAGGATGTTCTTATCGAACCTAAAGGGGTCTACCAACACACTCGGACCCGCATGGGACCAATTATCCTCGTCGACTATAATCTGTTGGCCAGGGGGATTGAGGTGAATGATAAGCACTCTGCCATCATCGAATCTCAGTCTTCAAATTCCAGTTCGGGGATAACCATCTTTGCTTACATGGCGAAAACTCCCAAGGAGATGGCCAAGTGATTTGAAGAGCAGGCCCGAACCCAACGGAAGCAATTCGATATGATTCAAGCTCAGTAAGAATATATCGATACTCTTAAGCAGATGATGTCACAACTGCTTAAGAACAAAAAGAAGCCGAAGGCTAAAACCCCTTCCAAGAGGTCCAAAGGCAAACAGAAGGAAGGGGAAAGCTCATCCTCTGCAAATATTGAGAATGAAGAGCATTCCAACTCTGAGCCACCCAAATCATCATCTAAAGAGGAGGATAACTCAGAGAACGGAAGCACTCATTTCAAAAGAATGAGAAAATTGGAGCAACATCTAGAGGCCGTTGCCAACTGAGACGGCCTCCAAGATGTGGGGATAGTCTGACCCTACTCAGTAGAGTGGGGTACGGCTCCCTACCCTCCCAAATTCAAGGCACCAACCCTTCATACTTTCGATGATAGAGGGTCGATGAACCAACACATATACTATTTTAAATCCTAAATTGGGAATGTAGTATCGAAGGATGCCATTCTGGCTCATTTATTCATTGGAATAGTGTAAGAATCTCTGTCTCATCGAGCTTGGGAATAGTGCAAGAATCTCCCTACTATGGCCAACGAGAAAAGTAGTGCGATTAGAAGTTCTCCTGATTGCAACACCGACTACACTCTGGCCAAATTCCAGTCCATGTACAGGGGAAGATACATGGACTATAGGTATGACAATGGAAACATTCATTCCATGTTAGGGAGGAAGAAGCGGTGCTCCCCAATTTGACGGAGCTTTTTGTAATTTCCGTCAAACAGAATCTCTTCATCCTCTTCGATGGCATCTCTAAAAAGAACATTGATTTTCTGAACAAGCGACAGTCATTGGACTCAAATCTCCCATCTTAGATGAGCTCTCGCAACGTAGAGGCAGCACCCTTGGTTAAATGTGATTGATGTTCCTCGTTTGTGCCGGTAAATACAGGGACGATCCTCTGCAGACTGAAGAGGAGGTTGGGGTCGAAAACACCAACATGTCCAAAATGATTCCTCTTGGTCAGAGGATTTGAGGCATACCTTACTGCAAAGAGGAGATCACAACATCAGTACTCTTAAGAAATAGTGTAACTACACTATTGGAGTCTAAACGTGAGGCTCATACATGAGACTCGCGTCCTATGACCAAAACGCGAAGCTCACATGAAACCCGCGTCCAGACTCCATATTTGAAAAAATTTCTAAGTCTGCAGACTTAAACTTGAGTCTCATAAACGAGACCCGCGTTCAAAAGTATTAAAACGCAAAACCCGCTGGACTCACGTTCAATTCGCAGACGCGATGGTCATGTTGATTAAGCAAAGAAACACCAAGATTACCAGATCCGTGTTCTGCTCATCAACGTAAGAATCGCGTTCATAAATCAAACATAAACCTGTGAGATCCGAGTTGACTGATCAACTTTAACAGAATCAAAAAGAAGTTAAGAGGGTAGAGCCTCTTCGTGTTCTCAATGGCAAAAGCCATTTGAAGACTTTTCACTGAAATTGGGGCTTCTTGAGGAGGAAAACCACTCATTCGAAACTCGACAGTGACGATGCCGAAGGAGGTTGCGACGGTCTTGCTTTTGGAGCCACCACCACAGTGAAAATCATCAAAAGGATTGAAAAAAGCTCAGGGCTTTATGGGTTTTGATAAAGCTCGGGGCTTTAGACGCGGGTCTGATCAAAGATGATGTACAGTCAAAGTGAATTGACTGTTAAAAGACCCGGGTCTTTTATAGGCCTTTCAATGGCTGAGATACGCGACGCGTATCCCGAGCTCAATCTGAGCCAAACATGTGTCCCAAGCGGTGCTTGCGTTCGCACCTGAAAGCATCTAACGCGATCTTCACGTTTCAAGAGTTGCATTTCAAGAGTCGTGTCACAACAACAATCAAGAGCCGCGTCTCAACAATAATCAAGAGCAGCGTCTCAAATAGCAATAAAGAGCCGCATCTCTTCAGCATTGAGAGCCGCATCTCTATGCAATTGAGGGTCGCGTCTCAGCACCATTGAAGTTCGTGTCTCCACTTGATCAACATGACAACTACATCTATGAGGGTTGCGTTCTCTCACATATAAAGAGTATGTCTCTGCTTCTATAATTAGTTCAACAGTACACTGAAAAAAGCAATCGACAACTCTACCGGTTCAATAGTACACAGACGAACAAACCAGAACTCATAACAAGTACTAGACTGAGTTTTTAAGATACTTGTGACGATCTTCCTTGGAGGTTTCAAGCAGCTTAACAGTACACTCACGAATACCATAATCCAGACAGGATCAAGCTCAGGGCATCTCAAAAGATTATCAGTCCAATCACAAGTAGCCTAAAATCAACTAAAGTCCAAAGTGTTTCAAAATCCATCCCAATCAACTACGGAGTTTAAAAACTTTGGAAGGGGTTCTGTAAGCTGTCTAAAAATCACTAAGAACAAGCCATCAGACGCGAGCCCCATTTCAACATGAAGTTCGCGTTTCGACTAAAACGCGAACCTCGCATCCCAAGAAGCATGGAGACTTCATACGTGGGTCTGAGTAAACCTGTGTTCAATGAGAGTTTGAGTAACTCCGCGCCCAATTCAAGCGCGGGTCTGAGTAACTTAGCGCTTCACATCAGACGCGAGTCTGAAAAATTCTGTGTCTCACTTCAAACGCGAGTCTGAGCAACACCGCGTTCTGAGACGCTCATGTTTACAACAAGCAGCGCGAGACCCGCGTCCAGCGCGAGACTCGTGTTTCTGTTATAACAATCTCCATTACTGGGTCAATTAATTCCCCACGTAATGGGAGACTTAATCCCCATTATAGAGGAATTTTAGGGGACAATCATACCCCTATGACTCCCTATAAATAACCTGAGTAGCTATGAAGGGAGAGAGGCTTTTGGCTGGAGCAGAGAGGCTTTTGGGTGGAGCAAAGAGAGGACTTTTGGAGAAAAAGAGTAATTAGTGGACTCTAAACACCAAGTGTGTTAAAAAACAGAGTTCCTCTCAGATTAATCTTGAGAGAATCCAGAAGAGAAGTTATACAGTCGGCCGGCCAACGGAGAACAAACTCTCCATTGCCACCCAAAAACTCAGCTTTAAACAAAGGGGAGACCGCGTCTTCTCCCCTCTTTTGTAATCAGAATCTTTCCGTTATAAACTTTCAGCCACTCAAAGAAATCTTACATCGACCAAAGACATTTTTCTAACCAAACAACAATAGGCTAGGGTTTCTCTTATTTAGTGTAGCTTAGTGTAGTTCTTCTTCTTTTTTGTATTTTCTCTTTTTTAGATCAGTTAAAAGGGGAGTTTGATTCTAGAGAAAAAGAGAAAGTTGTTGTAATAGAGAGTGATAATCTATGAAAGTTCCTCTTTTTCTTTCATGGTTTCTTCTCTAACTTCTAACATGATTCTTAGCTGGTTTTCTCTCATGGCAATCTAACTACTAACTACTAATCATCTAACCACTTACTGATAATTCACATGAATCAATAGCCTCTATAAGGCCTTACTCTTACAAGAGCCATTGATGGCTCATGATAATGGGTTCTAACTCCTAACTTCTAATAAGCTAACTTACAATGTTTGCTTTATTTCATTCTTTCCTCTAACTGGTTTTGATGGATTAATAGTAGCTTGCACCTTATCAATGTAGTTTGGATGTGGAGAACAATCTTATGGATCATGCTTTGTAACATCTCTTGAAGCCAAGGATTAGTGATGGTCAAGGATCCATGTGAGACAATTATCACTAAGAGGTTAGCATGATTAGTGGAGTACTTAGTAGTTAGTAGCCATGCATTTTTTCCCTTTCTATGTTTTCAAAACTATTTTCAAAACTACTTTATCGTTTTCTTATTGTCGATTTCATCTTCTGCTTCATTCCCATAATTTCATCTCTTTTCTATTTTAAATTCACTTTCTAAATCACTTCACAACATTTTTCACCTTTGCTTCTAATCCTTGTTTTATTTCCTCCACCAATACCATTTCTTTCATTCACCATTTTCATCGCCTTTTCCTCCTACAACTTTTAGTTTTCTTTTTTTTCTTTTCTCTTTCTTAAACAAAGAAGAACTTGTTAACAACTAACGTGACAGACACCGTTAATACTTCTATCACCTCTCATCCCGTTCTGTATAGGTATATGCTATAACGTAAGCATCAAAGAAGCCAAAGCACCATAACACTTTCACTGATTTTACAAAATATACATTTTTGTGCACGCTTCCCATCGATCACTGGTCGACCGAGAAAGCATATGGAGGCCATCAATCGACCATTCGGTCAACTGGCCAGAACAGTCGACCGGCAATGCGTAATTTTTGAGTAAGCAATCAATTGCTCGGTCGACCGCAAGTCGCGTATCAGTTGTTATTCTGTTTAAGATTTGATTTTCAGGTCCGTTTTGGATTTCAATTTATTTATTTTATTTATTTATTTCTAGTTTCCTAATTAGATTAGACTTCAACTTTTGAAGCTTATTTAAGGTTATTGTATATTTGTTTTTAGATTCAAGGTTTAATCTATAAAATTGAGTTTTTCTCTCTAATTACTCGTGCATTTGAGTTGTTTTACTCGTGGATTCGAGTATTATCCTATCTGAAGGTATCCTTTAGGATATATTAGCGTAGAATGAGATCTAGCCAACATATTTACTTTCTTGTCTACTCAGATATGGAGACAACAGGGACATACTTCTTGAAATCACCTAGAGGGGGGGTGAATAGGTGATGGCTATATGTAAATGGCACAAATGAATTTAAAATTCAACTATCACAATTAGCTCAAATAAAAGACTTGCAATAGCAATCAATAGTGCAAGAATTAAAGAGTTTAGAGTTTAGAGAGATTTGAGCAAACGCAAACACGCAGATATGTTTCCGAGGTTTGAACCACGCTCTACGTCCCCGCCTTCACACTTGAAGGATTTCCACTATTGAAGATCCCACTGGATCACCAATACAAGGACACACTTGTCCGTTCACTTGTGATGCCGCAACACCACCCGGAGCACACTAGCTCGCCTTGAGGCCAATGCCTCTACAACTTCGTTCAAGAAGAAAATGATCACACTTGATCACAAAAATAGCTCACTTGCACAATCCTATAACCAATATGTAGATGTAGAAATTTGGGATTGTGTAGTGCAAAATCTAGAGAGAAGTAGAGGAATAGGCTTCAAATGGGTGTATGAAAATTTTGGCTTTGAAAATCTTTTCTAAAATGAAGACTTGAAATCTTATGAAAATCTCTTGTAAAATGTTTAGCAATTATTATCCTATCAAGTTGAAATGACCCTCTATTTATAGGGTTGAAAAACTGGGTAAAACAGTAAGAGAGATTCGTTGGGGTGAAATCCCAACAAAATCTGTCAGAAAAAATAGAGCTGTTGGAGTCTGTCAGAAGTTCTGACAGCAGCCGGTCGACCGGGCTGGTCGACCGCCAACGGTCATATTTTGACCGTTGGGGGACTACGGTCGACCGTCCCGGTCGACCGGAACAAACAGAGAGCACTGTAAGTGCTCCGGTCGACCGGAGCGGTCTGCCGACGTACACACATGCACAGAGTGTACGTCGGTCGACCGGGACGGTCGACCGGTTTCTGTCAGTTCTGAAAAATCAGAACTTCCAGAAACCTGAAACCAGGGTTTTGGATTTTGGTCTAGGGTTTGAATGTTTTGGACCTTGTAAAACATAGAGTATGAGCATATGTCATAACTCTATCATGTTAAAACATTTTGATAAAGTTTCTCTTTGATAAAACTTGTTTTCTCAAAAATCGGTTTTTCCAAAAACTAAGAGTTTCTAAAACAAATTTTCGAAAAACATATTAGCTATAAAACTAAGTTTGGAAATAGAATTTGAAATTGTTTTTGAAGCCATATATCAACTAAAGTGTGTGTAAGTGACAATCCCATAAATCTACTTCTAACATCTAGGTTTTGTCAAAATATCTAAAATAAAGATCAAAATACAAATCTTGGAATTTCTTCATAGTCTTGATCTTGACTTGGTCTTATCTTTAAGATCTTGATTCCGAAGCTTCCTATTGTGCTTGGCTTGGGAATGCAAATCTTTGGCGGCATCCAAACTTGTGAGTCTTGATTGTGGAGCCGTCAAATCAACCTGTTTAACCTGAAATTCTTTTAAAACAAAACTTGTTAAATATATAACTAGATATGGTTTGTTATCATCAAAATATCCATCAAGATATAGGGCTAATGGCCTTTGGGCCAACACTTCTTTTGATAGTCAGCGGGGCGTCCTCTTGTCCAAAGGGGCGCACTTTAGCTGGAGATTTTAAGATAACAATGGACAGAGGCATCTTTTGCTACAAGACCGGCGCTCTGATGCAACCTTGATGACTTTAGCCATATAAGCAAAGGTGGATAGAATTAGTAAGAAAGTGGACAAAGTCAAGGTGGTCAAAGTCGATAATGTGTAGGCAGATATTGGCTAAGGCAGGTAGAATTAGGAAGAATGTGAACATAAATGATAAATGCCTTTTGTATGGGTTAAACTCCCAATGATGGGTTTTTGACAACTTTGGCCGACAACTTTCCCAGTCCTTCGTTGTCTTCAGTATGTTGATCTGAGCACCAGTGACTTCTCTTTCTGCTTTCCTTCTTCTTTCTCTTCTTCTATTTGTTCTTTACTTCCTCATGTTCATGTGAGGAATGTTCATTTCAAAATAGACATCTTCATCTTTCTCGTGTAAAAAATAAACATCTCCAAATCTTCCTCTTCTTCTTTCTCTTTCATCTCGCCAGGTTTCTTTGACTTGAGATCACATTTTCTTCTTCTTCCTCGGGACCGGGGTCGCCCCCATGTGATCGAGAGAAAACCAAGCTTCCATCACTTCTTTCATGCCAACAGATGTTAACATATCCATTAGATTAGTGATCTCTTGCTCGTAACGAGCATTCACCAGGCCCGTAAGATCTTCTAGGGTCAAGAGTTCCCTGGTTTTCATTGCCCCAACCCTCTTTCAGAATGACAGTTATTGTATGATCGTCCTCTTCTTCAACTAATTCTGATCAAGATGAGCCACGTCCACATCTGATTGTCGAAGAATCTGTGTAAAGGTGGACAAATACAGATATTGATAGATATAATCAATTAGAGGCGGACAAATTCAAGTGAAGACGAACAAGTTCAAAAGAAGATGGACAAAGATATGAAATAGATGGACAACCAGGTTTAAAATTGGACAGTAATAGTATAAAGGCGGACAAATTGATGAATTTAATCACACCTAATTAATGAAGTCCCCTCAGTTCATCTTTGATGGGAGGGTCCAAGACTCAGATTCTCCCTCCTCTTCTCTTCCCTTATTTCTTCTTTACTCTCCTTTCTTATCTTCGCTCTTTGTTCTCTTCTTTTTAATCTTCTTTTCTCTCTTCACTTTGGGACCCAATAGCTTGGCCCGTCTCCACCCAACTGGTCATGGGTGGAACGTCATCCCTTTGTTGAATTGACCTCATCTGATCGGTCATCGTACAGTATCGTAACTGCAATCAAGTGGACAAGTTCAGGAAAAAGGTAGACATAAATATATAAAGGTGGACACTGTACTTACATTAACAAGGGCCATACATGTACCCGCTATCTTTTTCCCCTCATCGGTAGCTCTTCTCTCCATGGCTTGCTTGTCATTGGCGACTCTTCTGATTGTCACCTTGTGGATTGCCACAACTCACGCTGTGTCTTCGACAGTTTGCAGGCTCCTGTTGTACCAGAATAGATGCCTGAGCATATTTTGCTTCATGTGGGAAGTCAAATTATGCTTAGCTGGTAGAGGGTTTGCAGCAGAATAAAATCCTCAATGTCCTCAGCTTCTCACTCTGAGCAAGCCTTCGCAGCAAATCCTCCACATAATACCTTTTTACAATTAAAAAGATGAAATTAATCCCAGTTGGATAAAATATTTCAAAGGTGTGCACAATTAAACAGGTGGACAAAAGTCTAAAAGAGTGGACAAAATGGTAAATTGGTGGACAAAACTCTAAAAAGGTAGACAAAATGGTAAGAGGTGGACAAAACTCACCTCTGCTTCTTTTCGCTCTAGTCATTTTCACTGCAAACTTTCATTCTTGTTCCCTCACCGACGTTCCTCTCTGAAGGTTTCTGTTTGAAATACTTAGTCTAGAGAGGAGTTTCCTTCGTGTTCCTCCTAACATAACGACTAATGGAAGGGAGGAAGGTGTGATCATAGATCCATGAAGGCGCGAAGAATGCAGGTTGCCTTCGAAGCAAAACCTCTGCATCTTCTCGTTCCACTCCTGAACGACCACCTCTAGTGTCTCTCAGTCCACAAGTAGGGGTCCGGATTTTAGGTATCGTCTGAACGCAAAAACACTGAATGCGCTCAGGTGGGCATCTCCGATAAGAGGTCAAAGCTCCTCCATAAATTTCGAGTACAGATGGATCCAAGGGACATGGCAGGGGTCCTTCCTGGTATCCTTCTTCTTCTTAACAGAGGTATCTCTACGAAAGTTAAAGTGGATAAACATTAATTGTGGACAGGCTACATAAAAAGGTGGATAGTCTCATGCTTATGGTGGACAAATATTATAAAAAAGGGACAAATATTTGGGTGTATTGGACAAATATTTATAAAAGTAGCCAATAATTAATCAACTACAGTCGGATAAAATTACAAAGTAGGTGTGTTGGATGAAACTTTTGGCCTCTTCTTTTCTACAGAAAAAATGCCTCTTTCTCTACTATGGCAGTACCTTCTCTCTTCTTCACAACAAGGGTCCTTTGCGCTTTGAAGAGGACGTACTTGAGATTGCACAGCACCTCATTTATGGTTCTCCCAGCAGTATAATCATCAAAAGAGAGGTCGGCGGCGGTTTGATCGGCGGTTTCTCGGTGGACATCACCGCCAGTGATGGCGTCCTTCGTCGCAAATGCCTCAGTAGACAGATCCATAGCTGGAGGAAGGACCGGAGAGGCAGCGAACGGTTTCACCGTTGGATCCGATGATACGATACCATGAGCGCCCGAATAAAATGTATCGGATACAACCTTCTTTGCCATTCTTCAATTCTTTTGGAGAATTTGAGAGTGATTAGAGAGAATTTGGAGAGTTTTTGAGGGAGCAAAGGAAGGATATGAACTGTAGACAAATTTGGGCTTATGGAAAATGAGAGCAAGAGAGACAAAGAAATGACTGCAGGGGGGTTTGCAGGGTATTTTACAATCATCATGTCAACAATTGCCTTTGTCTCTCAGGGAAAGGAACCGACAAAACAACGACTCCAAAAACGCTAATTTGGCCATTAGACCATCACTGCAGACTCACGTGCATACGAGATACGTCTCCAATAACCCATCTAGGTAAAATCTCGTATTCGGGGAAACATCATGGGGTTTTTTAAACAAGAATCTTTTGTTAGGGGAGAAAGGCAATTTTCGCTTTCTTTTTCTGCTTTCTTCTATTTTTCTTGTATGGTGTTTTTGAGCTATAGTCTCTATCAATATTTAACAAAATAAAAAACAAAAAGACACGGCCTATGGCCTCTGTTCCGGGGAAAAAAGGACTAAGATAGGAAAATTTCAGTGTGAGCACGGCACTTGTTCAAGAAAAAAACTACTTGTATCAATTGTCATATTGCACAAAAATATACTAAACTAACTACAAATAGTCTATTCTCATCATTATATATCCTTTAAGAACAAGAGTGTGTACCTCTCTTATCAGCTTTCTTAAAGGCGAATGAGCAAATGTGTTTGGTTGCAATAGTTGAGTGTTTGAAGCTCCAACTATTGCAGAAACATCACGACGATGTTCTGGTTACTAGAATTTTGCGAGGAGCTCTTCGTTGCTCCCGCTTCTGGCAAGAAACGAAGGAATAAATTGGTGTTTTCTGTTCGGCAAAAATACTAGATCTGTCAATCTCTGAAAAATAAAAAAAAAAAGCTCGTCACTTCACATGCACCAACTACCAACTGACCAGTTGGAGGCCGCGACTCGAGTTGTACGTGGCCGCGTCTGCGCACATACAGCATCGTCATCTCGGCTTCTCCTCGCGAACCCGTGAGTATCTCGTCAATATACCACGATACGGTCGAGAAAACTGAGTTCCCGCGAGTGTCAGGATGCCGCGAGTATCTCATCTTTTGTTTTTTTTCCAGTAAACGGTGAATCAATAAAATGTTTCATTAATAACATTTTAATGAAAATAACCCAGCAAACATAAAAAATAGTGCTACAAAAAAAATTTCCAAGTTAAATATTTGAGAAGCACGCAGGTGGGAGAAAAAGAAAAGCATAGAAAAAGTCTGAACGGTTCGGCTAACAAAAATATGAGCACAGAACACCTCTAAGAAAAAATACAGAGTTAACTTTAAAATCAGAGACTGATTTTGTGATCCACCCACGACGCAAAAGTTAGAGGGTCTCAAAGGAACTCTCATCACGTCTCCTCTGACTCACTGTCCGAACAACTCAGCAAGTATCTCGTCTTTCTCATGACACGTAAGGTGGATGAGTAACATCATGATCCTCTTTTCCAAATGATCATCATCAAAGTATCTTCTAACGGTTCTCGTATCGACACGGGATCGCTCAGTGAGCGATCAAATATCAATACTCTAAATTGGTGATAGCTCTCTCAGGCAAAGAAAATTACAACCAAAAGAGATTCCTCTAAAGTTTATAAGAAATCTGTTTTATTCTCGAAATTATTTTTAGTCATGCAACCGAGAAGAAGAAAGAACTTGGGGATAAATATACGAATGCCTCTCATTGTTACAAATCAAACGTTTAATATCTTTGAGAAATATTGGGGAAAAAATTCCTTTCCTGTATTAAATAGATCTTTGTAAATAACTTTCCCTCTAATCTGCATGGAAAAATATCGAGATGTATTTGAAGTATCTTTTTTTAAAATAATTGAAAATTCCAACCATCACCAATCACTAGAGCCACTAAGCAAGTGGATCTCCATCTCTAAATTGGGGGTGGACTCATATAAAATAATGGAATACTACGTATAATTTGTAACTTTTTTATATATAATATTTTTTTTAAATTATTTTTACAAGCATAAAAAAAATTTTGAGCTCTAACTTAAGTGATAAGTTGAAAATATAAGAAATTAGAAATCACAAGTTCAAATCTTGATGGATGTAACATTACTCACGCACAACAACAACAACAACTAAGCCATTTCTCTCAAGTACACATTCCTACTGAAATTTTTATTACATTTATGTTCACACTGAAAAAATATCATTCGTCCACCAATGCTCTAAACCTGATGCTTTAAGCACCCCGCATCTAACAACCAACAAAAATGGAGAAATAAATAAAACAAGAAAGCAACCTAGGAGTAATGTGTAGCTATTTTAGATGGAGAGAGTGCTGACTCCTTTGTTCTCATGGGCCCACAAAGCAAGCAAATTAGCAAAAGAGACAGTGCTATACAATAGATTGATGCTGCTGTGCACACCAAATGCCCAAAATCTTTCCATTTTTTCTTTAAACCACTGATAGATGTGGAATCCTGGACCCCTATTAGTTGGAGTTGAAGTTAGTCTATTTCATTTGTAAATGCCATCACCACCCGTCATTATGAGCAAAGCACTAATGGGTTGTGGACAGTAGGAGGGGAGCTGGTTGAGAGAATAATTTTATTGGCTTACTATGTGTCACGTTTTGATGTGGGGGTGGAAAGTAATTATTTGGGAATTTTAGTACTTTAGAGATTGACTAGGACCTCAAGAGTCTCAACGCTAAGAATATTGATAGTGTTCTCTTGTTCTTGTGAATATGCTCGTTGTGATCTTTCTACAAGAAATGCGCTCCAAAAATCATTTTACTTTTTTGTGAATGATTGTAGTGTGGGAGAGAAGATCAGAATAAAACAATTGGTAGAGTTTTTAAACTCATTTGGAGAAATAGCAGAGAAGAAGTAAAGTGGTCGACTGCTCAGTCGACCGCATGTGAATGAACGTGCACGTTGGTCAGAAGGAAACAGGCAGTCGACTGACCAGAAGTATGAAAGTGTGGAATTCGTGTTTGATATTTGTTGTGTTGGAGAAGAGCGCTATGTGACACAATAAATTAGGTAAATGCGCTCTAAATATAGCGATTTAGGATCTCTCTGGACAACCAGTGGACCAATTCATATATGCTCATTAAAATTTTTGAGAAAAAAATTTAAGAAACTTTCAAAACGATATTCTAAAGAAAATTTAGGGGGAATTTTAGGTTTAAGGGTATTATTATTAGATAGCGGAGAAGAAGAAAAATGAAATAGAGGAAGGACAAGAATTTTAATTTTAATAAAATTTCGGTTCGATCATATAATAACAATGAAGAAGGAAAGAGAATGAAATAACATGTAAAATACTCGTATTTCATTCAAAAATCTAGTTGAAGCGGTAAGTTATCAAGATATACAAGATTTTGGGGAAATTTTTCTAATATAAAATATTTGGGTAATAAATTTCTAAATACTAAATATTTGAAGGGCATGTATCTTAATAACCTTTTAATTTATCAAAGCCATCATAACGCTATTGGAACAAAATATGGGATTGTTAAACAAAATTTAAAAAAAATAAAAAAATAAAAAGGACTTGAAATAATTGTTGGGAAAACGAAGAATTAAAACTTGAATTTTTGAGCTAAATTAAGGCAAGATCTGTTGATAGAATCAACCGGATGATGGCTGGAGTGTGTTCTCCTTCTATTGGAGATGAACGTAGTATATTTACATGTTTAATTCCGTTTTAGAATGAATGAGATATTCAGGTCTAAAGTTTGTCTAATTCAAAAACTAAAGGAAATTAAAGGTAGCTAAAAGCATTTAGTCCCACATTGAATATGAGATGGACAATTTAAGTGTATAAATAGAAGAAAATGGGAACAAAGAGCGTGCCTTTTGGGTACTTGGAGTTTTCGCGCGCGGTTAGGGAGAAACCATACGCTCGCCCGGGGTCGGGGCGCAGGCGCGGGCTCGAGTTCGGATCCAACCTGGCCTGTTTTTTTTGAACTAGGTCACATGGGTTTGGTAGTACAAGTGGGTCTCGACCCGCCCGCTACGCTGTAACGGTTCAGACATGAACCATCGCAACTGTTCTTGGACGATTCTGCCTCCAACAAACCCTCAGGAGCGCTATAAATTGCGCTCCTTTCCATGATTCTAAACACACTAAAAAACCATTCTCTTCTCTCCCTCTGAACTGATTTCAGATTTTGAAGGAAAAATCTGAAAAAGAGATTCGGCTTGAAAGGAGAAGTATAGGAAATTCAACAGATTTTGTAATAAAGAATTATTGTCTGAATATGTCTCTTCCTAGGACATAAATTCTTCTCTCTCCCTCCTTTCTTTATGGTAAATAATCCTCCAAAATTAAGGCAAATATTCTCCCTGAAATTTGTCTTCGTCCTGTTGCATTAAAATCCTGTGAAGGTACTGATTAACTACGGCTCAACCGTACGGTGATTTGGTAGTGCTATCCAAATATTATGAAGGAGTGTTGTATCTTGGGAGACCAGCGTCCAGTAACTCGTCAGCACTAAAGCGAGGGACGTAATTGTCTTAAGGAGATTCGCTACATGCGTACCTCACTCCAATTGTTGTATAAGTGAACTAGCATTTTTTATGCAAGGGTTATACTGAAATATTTATGCTCATAAATATTACAGTATATTGAGACTAACTATTACTAATCTAATTGGTATATAACCAAGGAAGGTAATTGAAAGGTGGTTCTGTAATTAAGAAACGTTCTACTGAATGGAAAATCTCCTACCTAATATTTACCGACCTAGCCAATTAGATCAGTGATATTGATTAGTTGTCAGATCGATTCCTGTAGATAACAATCTTAAGATAATTATTCGTTCTTGAAGTTACTTACTTCTGTTCTATTTGAATTACAGAAGATGTCTGAGACTAATTCAGATGGTACCAGTAAGGCACCGAACATGCATATCAGACATTGGCGCATGCTCCACTTTCTGACCCGAAGCCGGAGAAGCCAGAAAAATTTGATGGCACTGAATTCAAGAGGTGGCAATAGAAGATGCTCTTCTACTTGACCACTCTATATTTGGCCAAATTCCTGCAAGAGGATCCATCGGAACCCGGAACTGATCAGGACTCAGTCCTTACAGTTGATGCATGGACGCAAGGTGACTTCCTTTGCTGAAATTATATTTTAAATAGACTAGATGACTCTTTTTTACAATGTCTACAGTCCAAGCACAAGGGCAAAGAAGTTATGGGCCAGTCTTGATAAAAAGTACAAGATTGAGGATGCCGGTACCAAGAAGTTCGTCGTAGGACGATTTCTGGAGTACAAGATGGTGGAGAGCAAGACTGTGATCAGTTAGGTGCAAGAATTCCAACTTATCTTGTATGAGACTGAGGCTAAAGGTATGATTCTACCTGAAACTTTTAAGTTGCTACTATCGTGGAAAAACTCCCACCTGCGTGGAGAGATTTAAAAAACTACCTGAAGCACAAGTGCAAGGAACTAAAGTTGGAAGATCTCATTGTGAGGTTTCAGATTGAAGAGGACAACCGTAAGTCTGAGAAAAGAAGCAACAAGAACTCTTATGAATTCAAGGCCAATGTGATCGAATACTCAAAGGAGAGAGTGCCTACTTTCAAAGGTTTGAAGCGGAAGAAGACTACCCAAGGGCATAAAAGTAAGGACCAAGAAGGCAAGAACAAGTGCTTTAAGGGAACTTGTTGCATCTACAATAAAGAGGGACACAAGGCGAATGAATGTCGTAGTCATCCCAAAAAAACAAGAAGGCCCATCTATAGGCAAACTTGACCGACCATGCGTCACCAAGTTTATCAGCTGTGGTGTCAGAAGTGAACCTAACAACCAACAATAATGATTGGTGGGTAGACACTGGGGCTACTGGGTACATTTGCTCTGAGAAATTATTATTCTCTGATTATCAAAAACTAGAGCATGATGAGCAATTTTTCATGGGCAACTCAGCCGTCTCCAAGGTTGAGGGGAAAGGAAAGGTCATCCTGAAGTGGACATCTGAAAAGAAGCTCACTCTGAATGATATACTACATGTTCCAGATATCCGTAAAAACTTGATTTCTAGATCAATTCTTAGTAAGAAAGGTTTTAGAATAGTTTTCGAATCAAATAAATTTGTACCTACTAAGGGTGGGATGTATGTGGGTAAGGGTTATCTTGTTGATGACCTATTTAAGGCAATGTTGCTGTAGTGGATAAAAAGTCCGTATATCTATACCCAAAGCTTATAAATAAAGGAAAATTTTCTGTTTATTTGCTTGAGTCTCTTATTTTATGGTATGCTAGATTATGACATATAAATTATAAGTCCTTACAAAACTTGTCTAATATAGAATATATTCATAAACTCAACTTGGAAGAAATTCATTCAAATGTGAGATCTGTATTGAAGCCAAGTTCGCAAAAAGTTCATTTTACTCAATTGATCGAAATACAGAACCTTTAGGATTAATTCATAGCGACTTGTCTGACTTGAAATTTAAGCCAATAAGAGGCGGGAAAAAGTATTTTATTACTTTTATTGATGACTGTATAAGATATTGTTATGTGTATATTCTAAATAGTAAGGATGAGGTAATGAATATGTTTCTAACATATAAAGTTGAAGTTGAGAATCAACTGAACAAGAATATAAAGTTTCTAAAATCCGATCGAGACGGAGAATATGAATCAAATGAATTCAGTAAGTTATGTGCTAACTTTGGTATAATCCATTAAATTACAGCATCATACACTCCTCAGCAAAATGGGATTGTTGAACGGAAGAACAGAACTTTGAAGGAGGTGGTCAATTCCATGCTCGTAAGTTTTGGAGCTCCACAGAACTTGTGGGGGAAGCTCTGTGGCGCCCTGCTCCCGCGAATACGGGGGCGCCACTGCGACGTACACACGCAGGGCGATGGTATCATCACATATGTACTTTAAGCATCAATACAACATAATACAGGGATCAGAGCGCGGAAATACATAGTGTTATATATTCCAACACAAAATAGTACAGGTACTCAGTCATCACAGACTGTGACATAGTATTACATAAATATTACATCACCCGGTAGTACAAAAGTAGACAGTACAGGGTACAAAAGATAAGGACTCACGAGTTGGAAGAGGGAATCTCGCAAGCGGGAAAGACGGGATGAAGCTACGGCTGATCCGCGTGCTCCTCGAAGAAAGCTTGGTCCTCAGCTGATGGGTCCACCTCAGTCTAAGCCGCTAAATCTGGACATGCAAATCCAGGGTTGTAGTGGGCAACCCAGTGAGTGCAAGAATCAAAATGGTAAGTATAAATAAAAGTAAGTGCATCAGGTCAAGTATAATGTACCCAAATCAATAAGCATGGAATAACCACCATAAATAGTGAAATATGGAAATGACATTAGAATTTATGTGGCATGAAATAAAAGCAAGTGTAGCAGGTCAAATGTCATGTAATTAAATTAGCAAGCATGGGGTAACTACAATAGATAACAAATATGGATATGACCATAAAATTCATGTAGCATTAAGTCAATTGTCAAGTTATTATTAAGACTCGTTCAATTTGTATGTTTCGGTATATGGCCCTATTTTTCATTGATTTTTGCAAAGAGAAAAACTTATAAAAAAGAGGGGGTCGAGGAGCTAAATTACAAGTAATTCTTTGCAAGGAGAAGATTACAGGTAGATCTCCTCTGAGATTTCTGGGGAAGTGTACCGGTAGGAATCTGATCAGTGCGCGATCACTTTATCCCTTTGACGATGCGATCGATCAGACAATCGGACTGCTGCCTGATGGGATTCTCTTCTCGCCTGGTTTAGGGAAACGGAGAACAGAAGTTTGATAGAACCCTCTTGTTACTTTCCGAGCTGCCTCCGTTTAGGAATTCCTTCTTGCCTGGTTCCGAAAATTCCTTGAGAGGAAGGAAGATCTTAGGATATTAGCACCCTGATTAGAGAAGTAATTCTCTGAATTCTTGGAAGCAAGAGAGTATATCCCTGTCCCTAGCCGTCTCTCCTCTCTTTTCTGAGCCTCTGACCTTTTTCTTATGTGCCTTTGGTACGCTATTTATAGAGAGACCAGGGGTATAATTGCCCCTTGAAAATATAGAAACAGATTGAGTCAATCTGTTTTAATCTGGAAAGTTGCCTCGTCGCGAGGCTAGAGACAGCTTTTGTGAAGGTAGGAATAACAAGTAGTGCTGATATCTTGATCTGCTCCACTAAATGAGGGATGCGGCCTTGATTCTTTCCAAATAACTAAAATATTTCTCCTGATCTTTTTACCTGATTGGGAGAGTCAAAAGATTATGGCAAGCAACTACCAAATTTTACCTCAATTAGATTTGAGCTCAATTAGATTTGATCTCATCTGAAGATTTGATTGGTCAAAGGTGACCATAAAAGACCCGCAGCGAAGTCGTTGCGTTGAGCTGATGGCGGAGCTGGGAGAAGCTTCTGGCGAAGTTAGAGGAAAGCTCTCAGTGGAGCTAGATAGAACTTGTGACGAAGCTATCAATCATCCTTTTGCGTGGCTGCGTGGGGCTTCGAGCGAAGCTAACTCTCTGTGGAGTTAACTGAGCATTTCTGTGCGAAGTTGTAAGTTAGCTCGCAGCGAGGCTGTGAAGGAGCTTCTTGCGATGCTAAGCAACTTTCGCTTCTTATGCGAGACTTATCCCGTGGGCTTGTGCGAGAGTAAGTGTTGAGCTCACTTAATGTCTCTGGTCCTGCATGGGCCTTCTCACGAGCTTTTAAGAACGATCTCGGCTTACTGTCTGCTTCAGTGGATCAGTAGAGTCCAAGTTGCTGATCCGTTCCCTCTAAGATGGGTAAAGAACTAGTCGTCGGCTTGTCTGCCACTTGTCTTTTGTAGATGTCAACAAATTAGCCATTGTTCAGGCCAGTTAGGAATCTTGTCGCTTTAGAGTGTCAACAAGACCCCCTTCAAAGTTTTCGCAGGTCTGCAATAAAATGGTTCAGACTCTGAAATACTTTGAACTGCTTTGATTGATGATATGTGAAATGCGAACGTCGCCATAGTGGTTGAGTTCAGCTCCGCTTTCAATCCTGCTTCTGGATTGGAATAAGTTCACCGAGGAATCGTGTAGATTCACAATTCTGGTAGCTTCGCGTTTGGGTGGCTTCGCGTCTTGGTAGCTGTAACCCCCTGATCCCTGATGTACGTATCACAGTATCAATGCTTGATACGGCATACAAAATTGATTTGATCTTTTTGCTAGTCAGCTTCAGTCGATTTTAGTTTCAGATATTATTTTCCAATATTTTAGATTTTTCAGACTTTTCTGGAAATTTTTCTGGATTATTTTGTAGTTGATGTCGACCGATAGCGGTAATCGGCTCTATGATTTTTAATTCACAGATGGAGTTGAATTTTTAGAATTTGCTTTCACATATATCCTAGAATCATATGATCTACGTTAGGAAATTTTTGAGGATTTTTCTAAATTTATCAAAAATTGGGCCAAAGCGGTGTCGTCCAGTGTCGGCAATACACTTCAGGATTTTTAACTTACAAATTGGACTTTATTTCATGAATCTGATTTCATATTCCTCCTCCATGTAATATTTTCTATTTTCTGTAATTTTTAAGAACCGTTCGGAGCTGGTCGAATATTGGGCCAATATAAATAATAATAAAATATTATATTTTTAATCCATCTCTTTCTTTTCTTCTCCTTTCTTCCCGAATCCTCTTCCACCGCCATGAGACCACCGCCTTTCTTTCTTTGTTTTTTCCTTTTAAATCCTTTCTTTTAATTCATCCCTATCTCTCTCTAAAGCCCTCCTCTTTCTCTCTCCTTTATTCTCTCTCTCTCAAACTCTCTCTCCCCCTCTATTTCTTCTCTCTCCCTCTCTCTGTACAGGCCGGGGGCCTAACTGTCGCCCTAGGCCATGTCACGCCCCACTTCCCAAAATACACGAAAACGGAGTCGCGATGAAGGTCGGCGACGTATATACGCGAGGAAAATACCCCACATATATACGCTAAGCCTAAAGTAACCTGAACAAGCTATAAATCCAAACCAAATCAATCAATAATCACTGCAATATCCCATATAAACATCCACGCATGATATCATATAAAAGCACCGGAATAGAGAGTGAATCTAATATGCATGAATCAAGAAAAATATAGGAATAAAAAATAATAGCAGGAATAAAGAAAGGAAAGAATACCAGAATCAAAAGAGAGAGCGTCCAGTTCCTCGCAAAGTGTACCGTCTTAACGAACACCTGCACAATAGAAACAAGGCGTCCAATATCTGGACATGCGAATTCAGGGTTATCAGAAAGCGACCTAGTGAGTGTGTGTAAGAGGAGAACTCGTGCATATAAACAATGTGCATAGAATAACAATAATATGAATAAGAGTGCAGATAAAAGACAAGTAAAATAACTGTAAATAAACAACTGATGTCATAATAACGGGGAACAACTAATGTCTAGATGAGTAACCTAGCAATATCACTAATCTGATATATAAATCTGGTCATGGTTACAATCATATTTCTATCATAGTATACATATACACAGTCAAGTGATTATAGTTAGTCACAATACATTATAACAGTTCATTATCATTTATTATGTTAGCGAACACCAATTGCCACCTGTAATAGACGCATCTCATACTACGCCTACTACACATGTCAATCGATATCCGAAATTAATTGAAATTAACAGAAGAGACATTGTCCATGCTTTAGGTGGGTCCCGTACATACCCGGGACCACGGCCTCAGTTTCCTGGCGCTGAACCAGGCCGTACCGCTAGGTACTCAGTAACAGTAACAGTAATCTCACTGTATGAATAGTGGAACAATAACAGTACAGATGGGATGTCAGTCATCCCCAGGAACCCTGCAGTGGAACCCTCAGTCGGCTGCGCAACCTGTATCCTAGGTCCACCCAAAATACAGACATTGTCTCCTCCATCAATTTTCCCAATCCCGGTGTAAGTTGTTCAATTACTTTATTATTGAATTTAGTGAAAACAATCAATACTCATGTTACCTATAACACTGGGACGATGCGGTGACAGTAACGATAACAGTACAGTAACAGTCAATCAGTAATCGTATACACGATGAACAATATCAGTAACAGTGAACAGTAACAGTAACCGTGCATACGATGAACAATAAGACTGTACAGGGTGTTACGGTCAAACTATCTTATCCCAGTAACTTTCAGTAACATGAATAATACAGTAACAGTCCTACTACTACTCAATAAGCAGTCTCAACTAAAGCTGATCATAATCTCATCCATCCGTACTAAAGAGATATCAGTGACTGATCCATCAACTTATAGTCTCAATACAATCATCATGAATCATTAAGTATCAGTCCATATCAGCGTAATCCAATACGGTAAACCACCATCTCAAAGAATCGGTAATTAATCCTCTCCTCGATACCAATCTGTTCTAATCCTATAACCACCAATAACTGAGATCAAATAATAACTGTTATCAAACTCCAAGATATATATAAAATGTGGTCACCTATATCAATAAAATTACTCCTACTATAACTCTATCTCTACCACTGAATAACTGCAATCACGAGGAATAACTGCAAATCACCGATATATTCGGGTCCCAGCATATCAAATACATAATTATCTATATTTAACTAATCATCACTATCTAATCTGATTAAGATCATCATGTATTCCCACTTCTATTAAGCTCAATCACAAGATTCAGAAAATCCAAGTAACTAACTAATTATGTTCATACATGCACTAGCTCAGATTAACCCAATCTAGCCTACTCCTCAACCCAAGATCAAGTCCATCACCATCAAGTCCACTAATCAAATCCATCAGTTCAGGTCAACTCCAACTCTAACTATGTCAATGTCAATCCAAGTATCGGTAGATCAGTCTATCGGTTAAAGCAATGTCATATCTAATACTTTCTCAATATCTACAGAAGTTCTAATCTGAAATAATCACCAACAACTACCGACAATGGTATGCATAAGATCGTTCCTCTATCCTCAAATATGAAGTCGGTCAACTGATCAATAGATCGAACAAAATCACAGTATAAGATATGTCTCAACTAGTCCTGGATCAATAGTGGTAAATAGCTACACATGAAATGACGCTAATAAATACTCGGATTAGCAAAATAAATATGATGAATGTGCACTAATGTCTCGTGAAGCGATACAGGAAATCACATTAGTAAAATACATCAAATAATTACATGAAATGATAAAGGCAAGACATACATACATGTAAACAACGGTAAATAAGGAATTTAGATAAAAGCAAACACTCACATGAAATGACGCAGTTTCGGAACCAAATCACCGTCTGGTCTTCACTGCACGAACAGGTACAGATCTACGGATCATCCCATGGATCGGTCTTCAACTTGCCATTGTATCGGGTCCACAACGAGTACAAATTCGGATCGGATCCGGGTCTCCTGCAACAGTCCGGATCTCACCAACGGGTCCGAAACACTGCAACACGCAACCAACACATACAAATAAATATAAATACGCGATTAACACCCACACATGCACACGGACACATACGTGTATACCCACACACGTACATACATACATGTACATACTCACACACTAACACAATACATACATATATATTTACACTTCTCCACAATTGCATGCACTTGCTCACGCGCTCATGCACAGCACACACTGATTGGTAGTGAAAAATGCATAATTCTCATCATATTTACCATCACATTTTCATATTTATTCATATAATTCTGCACATTTACTAATATTTTGTTATTTAATGTGTGCAGGCCTTGAGTGTTGAATTAAATAAAGAATTAAAGCTTAATGAAGCCCAAAAGCCCATATCCAAGCCCAAGTCCAAGCCCAGGTGTAAAAGTGCAATTACAAGAAGTCAAAAGTGCAAATACAAAGTGTAAAAATTGCAAATACTATAAAGAGGGAAAGGATAGAGTTCTATTCAACCCTAAATGCTTGGGGGAAGAGGATAAATAAGTGTGCAAGGATGAGATTCGTTTTTGAAGGAATTTGGACAAAGAGTAACTTGATTTCTAAGTTATCTCGAAAATCTAATATGAAGAGTCAGGATGCAGATTATAGAAGGAAACGCCCAGATGGACGGACCAGAGGAAGCCACGTGCGAAAGCGCGCGACCAAATATCAGACTGTTGCCGCGGAAATGCGGCCCAAGCCGCGTTTCCGCGGCAATCCTGCCTTATCCATCTACTAGTTTTCGTGGAGGAGTTTATCCGGGACTCTATCGCCTTCTGCACCTATAAATACCCCTGCAGGCGCAGCAGAGAGGGCATCCAGAGAAGATTAGGATTTTTCTTTAGCTTTTTCTTAAAACTTTGCACGTTGTAATTTCGTTTTTAAGGCTTTGTGGAGAAGAAGGAGCTTGTATTTGGAGACGTACTTTCGAATAAAGGTTACTTTCTATTGCATATTTAATTCTTATCAATTTTATTTCTTTTCTCTGTGTTTATTTGCTTCGGCTGTCATCTGCGATCTCTTGTTTTCTTTCTTCTTCTTTTCGTCTAATAAAAAAATAAAAAAATAAAAAAATAATTATAAAAAAAATGATGTCTAACTAATTCTTTGTGTGGTTTGCTGATCACTTAAACAACCCTAGGGCAAGTTAGGATTTGAATCGATTGATGACCATTCTTCATAAACCCTAGGGTTAATGATTATTGTTCTTGAAGATTAAACTGATAATTAGATTTCTTAATCTAGGTTGCACATTTAAAAGACTTCTCATGACTTCATACTTAAGAACTAGGACAGCCTAAATTTAAGATTAATCTTTTCTTAAGCTGTACATAGATGTTAGGATGAAACATTGTTTAGTTTTTAATAATGTAACTTAGTTAGAATCTTGTATCGTCTTTTCTTACTTGAATCATTCTTAATAACCTATGATGAATCACATATATCTCAAGATGAAATTCAACATCCAAGACTTGCATGATGGGTTGTGGTAGTAGATCAGTAAAACCATACTTCTTTATTCATATACACTTCAAATCTAATCCTTTCTCTGTTTTATTCAAAGCATACAGAGAAATCGGCCGAAAAGCTTGCATCGCATCCTTCCCTGAGGATCACGACCCGCTTTGGCCCTTGCTACAGCGGATAGCATTGAGACTAAGAACTCTACAACTCAATCTTTTTATTTACAAATCTTAAATCTCAATCAAAATTTTGGCGCCGTTGCCGGGGAAGGAACGGCACGATTTCTCAAAATTAACTTGTTTATTCTTTCTGTTTGCAGGTACAGAGAACAAGAAAACTAATAGCAGAAAACACATAGCAACTCTGTGCCTCTGCCCTCGAAGGCAGAGCAACAGAGCCTACTTCTGTGCCGCGCGAACGCGGCAAAAGCCGCAGAAACGCGGCAAGAGTAGTTCACTACTAATTTATTTTTCTGCAGGTTGCTGCAATCTGCAAAATCTGATTTTTTGCTTTATTAAATATTCTCTGTGATCACCCTGCATATTAACAGTAACTCATTTGTTGATAAATAAAAAAATTTAGACTCTTGCATCTTAGGCACGTGTCTATTAATTTTTTTTCTGTTGAAGAGTGCTGGCGACAAGGTACGTTTGCATAGCACATAGATTAGGAAACACTCTTGGCTGATTTACTGCTTTCTTGAGTGATTACTTTTCTACAGCTTTACACGTACACAAAAATATCTTAAGGGCATAACCCATAAACAAGATAAGGTGGGGATTTCATCACCCTTCCTTGGCCCACAAATCATATCCGTCGCACTCACAACCCTAACCTTAAGTAAAATTTGACTAGACGTTGGCCCTAGGTTAACTCGGACTCAATAGGAGATTGACCGAAGGAGGAAAATTGTTCGAAATTAACTCTTGTCAAATCGGTGTCTAGGCAGGGGATTGAGGGCCGAAAGCCCGAAGAACGGTGGTTATTTAATTAAGGAACGTCTCTGACGGAAAACCTCCCACCGGTCTTGCCACCTACCTGGCTGATTAGCTTGTGGTTAACATCGACAGTAGACCTCCTAAGGACAGTCTAAAGTTAGGAGTCGTCTAGGTCAAGGCTTACCCTAGATTAGGATTTTTGATTGTTTTTCTTTTTTATTGATTGATTGGGTGAACTTGTTTGCTAATTGTGCATGTCCGCTTGGTCGAGAGACCCACTTACATCCAGGCTAACTAGAACTAGTTCACCACCCGAGCTCAAGCCCGACTCACACATGGCACAACCGCCATCACTCCAAGATAGGATCTATCCTATCAGGACCTCTCTTCCTTCTTGCATCAAGCTTAACGATGAAGGTGTTGACCCATTTGAGCTTAAGCCACAATACATCAACACCCTTCCGAAATTTCATGGACATGACTCCGAGGATGCATACTTCTTCATAAGGGAATTTGAGGAAGTATGTCTCATGATGAATATTCCTAAGTTAGGAAAAGATGACATCAAACTTAGGTTTGTCCCCTTTGCTTTGAAGGATTTAGCAAAGAAATGGCTCTACAGTCTAGAGGTCGGTTCTATATCTTCTTGGGATAATTTCGTTAAGGCCTTCTTAAAGAAATTTTATCCCGTTCACAAGACAGCACTGATTAGGAAAATATCCTACAGTTTAAGCAAACAGCAAATGAGCCTTTTTGGAAATATTTCGAACGTTTTAAGGACCTCCTTGCCCAATGCCCTCACCATGGGATAGAGAAATGGCGACTTTGCCAAGTTCTATATGATGGATTAGAATATCAAACTAAAACATTGTTAGAATCCATGTGTCAAGGAGGATTTATGAAAAAGAACGAAAATGAAGGATGGCAATTGTATGAGGAATTAGCTGAAAATACCATCCAATGGGAACCTACTCCGAAAAAATTTAGGACTAATGACCCTACTTCTTCTAAAGGAGGTATCCATTCCATTGAGGCCAACATAGCAACCGATGCTAAGTTAGCTGCTGTTATGCGAAGACTAGAGGCCATTGAAACTAAAGAGCCAGTCTCTGTGAACCAAGTCAGCCCAACATCTTCGGCGGGCTGTACTTATTGTCAAGATATGAACCATGTGTTCGAGAAATGTCCTGTCTTTTTCGCGCATCAAAGCTTGCCCGAACATATGAGTGCGGCCTTCACAAGGCCCGCCAACAATCCTTATTCACCCACCTACAATCCTGATTGGAGAAATCATCCCAATTTTTATGGGGCCCAAGCAACAATGATCAAATTAGGCCCAAATTCTCCAACAATTTTCAAAATCCGCCCTATCAGCAAAGTTTTCCTAGTCAAAATCCTCCACCATCTTTCCAATATTCACAAATGGAAACAAGGCTTTCCAACATGGAAAGAAAGGTGGACATTCTTGTTAAAAGCCATGACACACTAGCTCAAGTCTTGACCAGGATAGAGGTCCAATTAAATCAGCAAGAAAGACAGAGGGGTACTCTACCGAGTCAACCATTGCCAAATCCTAGGAATCCTAGGCCAGCCAATGAGGCTCAAGACCCAAATCAGTGTCACATGGTTCATACTCTCAGATCGGGGAAACAAGTTGATAATCAAGTATCCATGCCACATGATCCATCTCAGTCATCCATTCCATCTAGCTCCACTCCTTCTCCATCCAGCTCCAATGAAACTAAAGTTGAAAAGTCAGCAGGTCAAGTGTACCAGCCTATAGCTCCATTTTCAAATAGGCTTAGAAGCAATAACAATGCACATATGGAGAAATTATTAGAAGTGTTCAATCAAGTTAGGCTCAACATTCCACTTCTTGATGCAATCCAACAGGTCCCTAGTTATGCCAAATTCCTTAAGGACATGTGCACTAAGAAAAGAAAGACTAATGTGCCTAAGAAGGTTTTTCTAGCCACTAACATTAGTGAGCTATTGTCCAACCAGATCCCTGTCAAGTATAAGGACCCTGGTTGCCCCACCATCTCTTGCACCATAGGTCGAGCCAAAATCAATCGAGCACTCCTCGATTTAGGAGCTAGCATCAATTTGCTCCCTTTCTCCGTATATCAACAACTTGGATTAGGTGAACTCAACCTGACCCAAGTTACTATTCAGTTGGCTGACTGCTCAATCAAAGTTCCTAAGGGAGAGATCAATGACGTTCTCATACGGGTGGGAGAATTTATTTACCCAGTCAATTTCATTGTTTTAGAGACACAACCTGTGTCTAATCCTAGGTCCCAAACTCCCGTCATCTTAGGAAGACCGTTCCTAGCAACCGCAAATGTAATCATAAATTGTAGAAACGGATCCATGAGACTGACTTTTGGGGATATGACCAAGGAAGTCAATGTTTTCAACCTAGGTAAGCATCCTTACAATGTGACCGACCAACCCTTTGAGGTTAACTTCATTGAGAACATGACGAGTGAGCATAATGAGGAGATCACACTAGAGTCAGAGGAAGAGGAAGACTTAGAAGCAAGTGATCTCAGCCTTGATGAGATCGAATGGGAATCAAATCTGAGTTCTATAGAGATGGGAGATTCTAGCTTAACACCTCCACCCATCGAGCCACCTCCTTCTTTGGAGTTAAAAGCCTTGCCTAAACATCTTAAGTACGCCTACCTAGGTGAACAAGAGACGTTACCGGTCATAGTTGCATCTAATTTGACTAATAGACAAGAGGAAGACCTACTGGCAACCCTTAGGAGACATAGGGAAGCCATTGGTTGGACTATGGTAGATATCAAGGGACTGAGCCCTACGATAGTCCAGCATCGTATCATCTAGAGGAAGGGGTTAGACCGAAGAGGGATCCACAGCGTAGGCTAAACCCACTCATGCAGGAGGCTGTACACGCCGAAATAGTGAAACTGTTAGATAATGGGATCATTTATCCCATTTCCGATAGCGAATGGGTTAGCCCAATGCATGTGGTCCCTAAGAAGTCTAGCTTTACTGTGGTAGAGAATGACAAGCATGAGTTAGTGCAAACACGATTGCCTACCAAGGTTAGAGTATGCATAGACTACCGCAAGTTGAACGCCGCCACTAGGAAAGATCATTTTTCTCTCCCATTTATCGACCAAATGCTGGAAAGATTAGCCGGTCATGAGTATTACTGTTTCTTGGACGGTTATTCAGGGTATAACCAAATCCCTATAGCCCCGGAGGACCAAGAAAAGACAACGTTCACGTGCCCATTTGGGACATTTGCCTACCGTCGAATGCTTTTCAGCTTATGTAATGCCCCCGCCACATTCCAACGTTGTATGTTAAGCCTGTTTTCTAATATGGTCGAGCGCTTTTTAGAGATTTTCATGGACGACTTCTCCGTCTATGGAAATTCATTTGACCATTGTCTCCATCACTTGGAGCTAGTACTGAGTAGATGCACCGAAAAGAACTTGACCCTCAATTGGGAAAAGTGCCACTTTATGGTGCAGCATGGAATTGTCCTAGGTCATGAGATATCTAGGGAAGGGATAAAAGTGGACAAGGCTAAGGTGGATATCATAGCCAAACTTCCAATTCCACGATGTGTGAAGGACATTCGGTCTTTCTTAGGACACGCTGGGTTTTATCGTAGGTTCATTAAGGATTTTAGCAAAATTGCTAGACCCCTTACAAATCTTCTAGCTAAAGACGTGCCCTTCATATTTGACGATAGGTGCAATAGTGCGTGGGAAAAGTTGAAAGTGGAACTTATTTCTGCACCTATCATCTCACCTCCGGACTGGTCCAAACCTTTTGAGATCATGTGCGATGCCTCAGATTTTGCGATAGGTGCTGTCTTAGGACAGCGTAAGGATAGCAAGCAGCACGTGATTTATTATTCGAGTAGGACACTCAATGACGCCCAAATGAACTATACTACAACCGAGAAGGAATTCTTGGCAGTAGTGTTCGCTTTGGAGAAATTCCGTCCATACCTACTAGGGACCAAGACCACGATTTTTACCGACCATTCTGCACTTCGATACCTTATGCTAAAAAAAGGATGCGAAGGCCCGACTCATTCGTTGGATCCTCTCCTTCAAGAATTTGATCTCGAAATTCGAGATAAAAAAGGTGTTGAAAATGTTGTCGCAGACCATCTCTCTCGCGTGCCTAATGCACCCTCCGACGAACTGCCCATCAATGACAATTTTCCCGATGAACAACTTCTAGCCATCTCTAAGGAACCATGATTTGCTGACATAGTAAATTACTTAGTCACAAACCAAACACCACCTAATTGGTCAAAACAGGATAGATACCGGTTCTTGTCTCAAGTCCGGTATTACATATGGGAAGATCCATACCTTTTCAAATATTGTAGCGACCAAATTATTAGGAGATGTGTCCCCGATGAGGAGACTAGAAGCGTTCTAACCTTTTGTCATGAGTTCGCTTGCGGTGGACACTTTGGTCCCCGCAAAACTACCGAAAAGATTCTGTAAAGTGACTTTTATTGGCCAACTGTGTTCAAAGACGCATTCGAGTATTGCAAAACTTGCACAAGATGTCAAATGATAGGAAGAATTTTCAAACGAAATATGATGCCCCTAAATCCAATTCTAGAAGTAGAACTTTTCGATGTCTGGGCATTGATTTTATGGGACCCTTCCCTAATTCGTTTGGGCACCAATACATCTTGTTGGCCGTAGACTACGTATCAAAATGGGTTGAAGCCATCCCTTGCAAGACAAATGACAACAAAGTTGTTGTCAAATTCTTGAAAGAAAATATTATCTCGCGCTTTGGAACCCCTCGAGCCATCATTAGTGACAATGGCACACATTTTTGCAATAGAACTTTTGAAGCTCTTATGCGAAAATACGCCATAACTCACAAGTTGTCTACGCCCTACCATCCTCAAACTAGCGGTCAGGTAGAAGTTTCTAATAGGCAAGTCAAGCTCATCTTGGAGAAAACTGTGAATCAGAATAGGAAGGACTGGTCCACCAAACTGGTGGGTGCCCTATGGGCATATAGGACTGCCTTTAAGACGATTCTAGGAATGTCTCCCTACAGACTAGTCTTTAGAAAGGCTTGCCACCTTCCTGTTGAGCTAGAGCACTGGGCACTATGAGCAATTAAGCAGCTAAATTTCGATCTAGATAAGGCCGGTGAGCTTCGGAAATTGCAAATTTCTGAACTAGAGGAATTAAGGAATGAAGCATACGACAATGCGAAGATTGCGAAGGATAGAATTAAGATTTTTCATGACAAGTTCATCACGAGAAAAACGTTTGTCCAAGGAAAAAAAGTTTTACTCTATAACTCTAGACTTCATCTCTTTCCTGACAAGTTGAAGTCAAGATGGACAGGGCCCTTCATTGTTAAGACTGTGTTTCTACACGGAGCCATAGAGATATACGATCCCAAAAATGGCAATGCATTCAAGGTAAATGGTCAACGTCTTAAATCTTTTTGGAGTCAGTACCGGAAGTAAATGCAGCCATGGGTCTTTTTGACCTACTGTATCGGTAACTATATCTTTCTGCCAGTTCATGCATCCATGCATTTCATTCATACATTAGGGACAATGCATGAAACAAGTGTGGGGGAAGGGTATGTAATATATAAAATAAAAAAAACATTAACAAAAAAAAATAAAAAATAAAAAAATAGAAATATTTTTCTTTTTCTCTTTATTTATTGTAAAAAATAAAAAATTATAAAAAGGATAATACTTTGACTTATTTCTTGAAAGAAATCTAAGTTAGTTTTAAGAATTAGGAAAGTCATGATTAGGATTTCGAAAAATTTGGTCAAAATAAATGAATTGTTTAATTTTTAGGTATAGGAGGAGAAATTGAATAAATAATTAGTCTTGATTTTTACCTTAATGAAATGTGCATTCCTAGTGCATATATAGGATTCCAAAACAAAGACCCTTGTGCCTCATAAAATATATATATATATATATATATATATATAATAATATATATCACTAATTAAGCTGGATACATGTGCCTCAAGAAGCATAAGTGTTCACGCCTAAAGGTGAGGTTCTGAATAAAATAAAGCCCTCAGTTTTGTGGCCTAATTCACTCGAATTTGAGTCCGCGGGGTGTTTTCTCACCTAGTGCCCTAAAACCTACCGGTTTGGGAGCCACCGACTTTAAGTTCGCTACATGGGTGGATTAGAAAGCCTAAGAAAACTGAGAAATACTATACATGTATTAACACATCTATTAGTCAAATAGTTAGGTATGAGGGCCTCAAGAAGCCTTGATACTTACACAAAAGAAAATTAGATGAGTTATACATGCTAAAAAAAAAAAATTATTAACACATCTAATAGTCAATTAGTTAAGTATGAGGGCCTCAAGAAGCCTTGATACTTACACGAAAGAAAATTAGATGAAGTTATAAAAATAATAAAGAGGCATGAGAGTCCAAGTTAATGCATTCCTAGCAAAGTTACAAGGATGCATATGACTTAGGGTAACGAAAAAGACTATACAAACATTCAATTTTGATGCTTACCTAAAATAAATAACAATTCCATTTATTAAGACTAAGTTTAAGAATGAATAAAAATGATAATCCTAAAACTTATAGACTACTTAGTCTCTTCAAATATAATTCGAATATTCTCCTTTTATGGATTTTGTGGGTGTAATCCGCGAAAACCCTCACGAGACAACACTCATCCTCTAGGGTAACCTAGGGGTTTAACGGCTTGTTGCACGTGCTAAGTGCAACCGTAATTCCTACGAAAGTGAGTAGCTAGTTTAGTTTTTTCTTTTGATTTTTACTCGAGGACGAGCAAAAAGATAAGTGTGGGGGTGTGATTGGTAGTGAAAAATGCATAATTCTCATCATATTTACCATCACATTTTCATATTTATTCATATAATTCTGCACATTTACTAATATTTTGTTATTTAATGTGTGCAGGCCTTGAGTGTTGAATTAAATAAAGAATTAAAGCTTAATGAAGCCCAAAAGCCCATATCCAAGCCCAAGTCCAAGCCCAGGTGTAAAAGTGCAATTATAAGAAGTCAAAAGTGCAAATACAAAGTATAAAAATTGCAAATACTACAAAGAGGGAAAGGATAGAGTTCTATTCAACCCTAAATGCTTGGGGGAAGAGGATAAATAAATGTGCAAGGATGAGATTCGTTTTTGAAGGAATTTGGATAAAGGGTAACTTGATTTCTAAGTTATCTCGAAAATCTAATATGAAGAGTCATGATGCAGATTCTAAAAGAAAACGCCCAGATGGACGGACCAGAGGAAGCCACGTGCGAAAGCGCGTGGCCAAATATCAGACTGTTGCCGCGGAAACGCGGCTATCCTGCCTTATCCATCTACCAGTTTTCGTGGAGGAGTTTATCCGGGACTCTATCGCCTTCTGCACCTATAAATACCCCTGCAGGCGCAGCAGAGAGGGCATCCAGAGAAGATTAGGGTTTTTCTTTAGCTTTTTCTTAAAATTCTGCACGTTGTAATTTCGTTTTTAAGGCTTTGTGGAGAAGAAGGAGCTTGTATTTGGAGACGTACTTTCGAATAAAGGTTACTTTCTGTTGCATATTTAATTCTTGTCAATTTTTATTTCTTTTCTCTGTGTTTATTTGCTTCGGCTGTCATCTGCGATCTCTTGTTTTCTTTCTTCTTCTTTTCGTCTAATAAAAAAATAAAATAAAAAAATAAAAAAATAATTATAAAAAAATGATGTCTAACTAATTCTTTGTGTGGTTTGCTGATCACTTAAGCAACCCTAGGGCAAGTTAGGATTTGAATCGATTGATGACCATTCTTCATAAACCCTAGGGTTAATGATTATTGTTCTTGAAGGTTAAACTGATAATTAGATTTCTTAATCTAG
Organism: Agave tequilana; assembly: GCA_038442645.1. Lineage (NCBI taxonomy): Eukaryota > Viridiplantae > Streptophyta > Magnoliopsida > Asparagales > Asparagaceae > Agave > Agave tequilana. Next base: position 59,467 of record JAVJIF010031937.1, on the reverse strand, counting down.
GTTGCACATTTAAAAGACTTCTCATGACTTCATACTTAAGAACTAGGACAGCCTAAATTTAAGATTAATCTTTTCTTAAGCTGTACTTAGATGTTAGGATGAAACATTGTTTAGTTTTTAATAATGTAACTTAGTTAGAATCTTGTATCGTCTTTTCTTACTTGAATCATTCTTAATAACCTATGATGAATCACATATATCTCAAGATGAAATTCAACATCCAAGACTTGCATGATGGGTTGTGGTAGTAGATCAGTAAAACCATACTTCTTTATTCATATACACTTCAAATCTAATCCTTTCTCTGTTTTATTCAAAGCATACAGAGGAATCGGCCGAAAAGCTTGCATCGCATCCTTCCCTGAGGATCACGACCCGCTTTGGCCCTTGCTACAGCGGATAGCATTGAGACTAAGAACTCTACAACTCAATCTTTTTATTTACAAATCTTAAATCTCAATCACACACACATGAATGAATGCACCCAATATATATACATAGCATAAATGCAATTAATTAAAAACACACATATATAATATGCATCCATTATATACCTTATATTTATGTAAATACATACCCACATGAAGGAAATTCACGCATGTCGTGGGGGAACTTGCGGCGCGCCGACGGAGGCTCTGGCGGAGGCGTCAGGGGCCGTGGAGGGTGTCGTTGGATAGGGAGTTCACCGTGAAGGGCGTGGGTGCGTTCGCGCTCGTCGACGGTGATCCATGGCAACTTACGTAGAGCCAGAAAATGGCTCGAAGTAGGGTGTCTCAATGAGTGCTTGGCCAGTGCTTGCCTTGGTTGTTCCCTATTGGGCACGGCAACATGGAGGCATGGCTCGGCCAATGGGGTGCGGCAGCAAGCATGGGGTCTGGTGCGTGGTGTTTAGGTGTAGTTAGGTGGGGGTTGTGCTTGGTGAAAGGGGGTGTTGCTGGTCAATGAAGTTGTCGTTGATGCTCTGCGGTGGGTTTGATGGGGTTGCCGGGGACTCGCGAGACTCGACGAAGAAGGAGATAAAGGCTATTGACAAGTGAGTTTCAGCCGGGTCTGGAACAGGGGGGTGGCTGCGCTGGACAAGGCGCAGGCCAGGGAAAGAATGTGGGCTCGCGAGTGTGGTCTTTGGCCTTGTACACAGAGGGAGGAAAGCAAGGTTCTTGTGTGTGCATGGTGCAGCCATGGGAGGAAGAATGATGGCGGCCTGTTCTGTGGAGCTTGGATGTTGGCGGCTGGGAAGTGGAGAAAGGATGATTGGTTGGGATAAGATTAGATTAGGATGTAGGATTTTGTTAGTTAGGATCATGATTTATTAGGATTTGATTTGGTTTGTTAGAATTAGATACTTGGATAATGGGTTATGGGTTGGTGGGTTTCGGGTTTGGATCAAGGGATAAGAGTTAACGGGTACAAGGGTTTAGGAACATGAATGAGAAAGGAAGAAGGAATATAAAAATAACAACTGTCACTAATAATACAAATTAATATAGTAATAACTTAGAAAATAATACTAAGAATTAAATAATTAGCAGTAATATCAAGAAAATAACAATTATTAATAACAATCTTATAAAAAAGTAATTTAGTCTCTAATACAAATTTAGTAAATAAAATTAGTAATAAGAATAACAATTTAAAGATAATAAAATTAGTAGTCATTTCTAGAAATGACTATGACATATATACATGTACAAAAAAATTTTAGATTTGAATTTAATTAATAAATAATCATGAACTGATAAGTAAAACAAAAATTAAAAAAAATATACAGTATTTTAAACTGAGGATATTACAGGCCAAGTCAAGCCGCCGGCGTCCCTCGCCGGCCGGTCTGGTGGCGCCGGCGGGTAATCTGGGCGCCGCCCCCTTCTCCTCTTTTCCTCCCCCACTTCTTCTTCTTCTTCTTTTTTTCTTCTTCTCTTTCTTCTTCCACTGTAAAACTCTCTCTCCCTCTTTCCCTATCTCTCTATTCCTTTGTCTTTTCCTCTCTCTCCTCACCCTCTCTCTGTCTGAACCGCCGCCGCACCGCCGGCGGCTGGGACCGCCGCCGGTGGCTGGGACCGCCGCCGGCGGGCCTCCTTCGCCACCGGCCAGCACCCGCTGGCCTGTGCGCGAGCACAGCAGCAGCAAATGATGCTGCTACTGTAGCTAAATGGGTTCACAACCCATAACGGGTGCGAACCCATTTCAAGAGCCCATTAGCCCAAAAACCCTTTAACCCATTACTTAAGTTATGGGTTTGGGTATTGGATCTAAACCCGACCCGTTTGCCACCCATACTCGCATCCAAATGAAATAAATGTAATATTACAGAACCCACCGGATAATTTATACTATTTGCAATTGATATATTTTTATTACATATTTAACCCATTTCTATTACTTTTAGCGTTCGGGCGATATCTGGAGCATCCGGACTCCGATTTGGACGATTCTGGAACCGTTGCGATCATAGAAAAGAGAGCTACCTTTTCATGGCTAGTTTGTGAGTGTTTTTCTTTTATAAATTATATTTTATCATGTTTAGGAAAATTGATTGATTGCCTAATTAATAAAACTTGATTATCGGTAACTCATTATAATTATTGTTTACTAAAAATGTCATTGTTGGGAAATCCTGATAATTAAAACATAATAATAGATAGATATTACCTGATTTATTATACCATGTATAGATATATCTAGATGATTGGTTAGTTAACGAGATTTTCGAAGTTAATAATGTTCATAAGTATAACTAGCCACTAAATTGATAATTAAAATAGATCATTATGTTTAATACTTTGGTATTACCTACCATATTCATAAGATAGTAATTGTTAGTATAATTAGAAGTATTTGACACTCGAGTAGATGATATAGCCATATTACTCCGGACACGGTTGGTTACATGCAGTGCATTGCATATTCATGTCCATCTGTTACATAGAGACTTGTTAGACTAAACATTAGTGTGCATACACTCGAAACACCGTGACTTACATATCCTGTCACACGGAACACATTATCTCATGTACATGTATCACCGTTACATAGATACTATGACACGTCACACTAATATTTTGTATTCTTATCCCACCGATATATAGATACACCAATTCTCGGAATACCGTCATTTCATATATTGTTATCATCGTTACATGGATTCTCGGCACATCAATGTTACACATGCATGTATGGTTTCTCTATTCTTGTCATATGCATCACCGTTCATATTGCATGTCTTATTGTTGCATGTATACTCATGTATTCCTGTTACATGATTGTTTCCCGTTACTTCTATTGATATTTTTGTTATTGATATTCTCGTTACTGGACATGAGTGTTGTTGATACGCAATGTGTGAAACTAAGTGCCACGTGGATCTCAGCCACGGGGGCCACCTCTAGAATCCCACATCTCTTGTATATTGTTTCCCGTTATCTCGTATCATGATATCAACACAACTCATGTCCTATTATTGTATTACTTGTACCATGCACGTTCTAGTTCTTGATACTTGTACCATGTACTGTTCTAGTTCTTGATATACTGTGTAGCTCAAATATAATGAATATAACTTGGGGATGGGGGAGACTTGACTGTTGACTAGGTCTTGTCGGGTGGATTCTGGATCCATTATTAGTCCCACTGCAGGGGACGTGGTAGGGTTGGCTACCTTTTGTATTGTATTGTTTCTTGTTCCTGCCCTAGCGGGTAGCCCTGGCCTCAGCAGGCAGGGGTCTGTTTAAGGCCGTTGTCCCGGATACGCACGGGATACACCCACCTGACTAGAGCTCCTCGACCATTAGGTTTTCAGTTAACATAATAAAACGATATAAACAATAGTGATGTCGGGAACACTTGTTATTTGATTACTCTCTCGTTTGGATAATGGTACCCGTATGCCATGTCCGGATGGGTTCGACTGGAGTGCGGGCTCCAGTATGAACTGCCAGTGGTATGGGACACTGGAAGAGGTTGATTAAAAATAATCAGGTGGTACTGATTATTATTATTGTATAAATAACATGACTTGCCCGATACATGTATACTATTGTGTAGTTGTACCTGTTATTATTCCTGATATTTTATCTACATCATGCTACCTGTAGACTTTGCTACATTACCTGATACTTGATGCACTTCATGTGATGACACACTCTTCATGTACACGTATACCTTGCATTGCATGCCTTTAGTTCCTGTATATTCTATAGACACTATTCTCGTATAATCACATCACTATAGAATGGTTGCATACTTCATCTACATGTTCACATGCATCACGTCAACAGTGTTTATAATATACAAACATGAGACTACTGTAGACATGACCCAATAATAACATGCTAATTGGTGATGGTATTAAAATATGACATTGTTATATTTCTACAGATTATTAAATTTCTATTATATGATATCACTATTACATAAACATGTATTATATATTATTATCGTGCTTGTATTACTATAGTACATATTACTGCCTTCTTTATTTTACCACTCACTAGGTCGCTTTCTGACGACCCTGGGTTTGCGTGCCCTGGTTGGAGATCCAAGTTATCGTATTGTCAGATAGTCCATTTGATTCACAAAAGAGACTCGTCCTCGAGACCATTCATAGGTATCTTTGTGATTTATTTCTATTATCTTATTTATCCCTATTTTTCCTATCTGTTATGATCACTAACCTCTTTCTGCAGGTATTTTTGTACTTATTTCATGCTGGAACTCATGTATATATAGAGGTTATTTTCTGTACTGAGGCTTAACGTACGTACGTGAGGGTATCTTCGCCCTGCGTATGTACGTCGCCATAACGTCCCCGTACCTGCGGGATCGGGGCGTTACATAGTGGTATCAGAGCCTAGGTTTATACCTGGTGTAGGTAACCACCTGGGTCAATGCTTGGGCTCTTACCAACAGTACAATCAAGTTCAGATTAACTCATCTGTATCTAAATTGGGGATTCCAGCGACGAGTACAAGATGTTGGCCCTGAGGCCTTCCACTTTAGTTTTGATGATGATTAACTCATGTAGTTATGTTTACTAATAATCTTGTGATGTTTAGTTTCAAATCCTTAATCAAGATATTAGTAGGTGATTAGCTTCAACAAAAGAAATTTTTGAAGCCTTTCACATGGTGATTCAAGAGCCCGAGCATAAAGATCATATATAGCACTCGTTGGAGTCTAGCTCGGTGGATCACGAAAGTTTGGATCGAGTCGACTTGAAGATGGAGATCGTCAAGAAGACTTAGGTATCCTAGTTTAGTTTGTGTTTTAGATCCATATGTAAAGACTAGATAGTGTGATATGCTCAAGTTCACAATACACACACGTTTCATGTTTTGGATATTGGTTTTTCGGTTTTTAGTTTAACCGATATTGGTTTTCATGAATAGATAGTATCAATACAAGTTTACTTTGTTTAAGTGTATATTAGATATATTCTATATACATGTAAGCTTAATTTCCTAGACAAACTTATGTTGAGATGCCTATTCATGAGGTTTGGTGTTTTGTGTTTTTAACAAAACATATTTTTGAAAATAAAAGACAAAAACAATGATATGTATATGTTTCTTGTATATTGGACCTATGTCCATATGCAACATGCTTTATAATGATTAAGTATCATGTTTTTGTAATTGAATAAGGTTTGGACTAAGTTTACTTGAAAAATCAAATTTGGAAAAATACAGTTTTTGGTTTTTGATAAAATTTGTAAGACACAAAAATGATTCAAAATGTTTGATATTTGTGATGAAATTTTTATCATATGTTTATATATCAATGAAAAATGATAAAACTATTTTTATGGATTTTTAGAAGATTTATGAGATTTATTAGAATATTTTTAAACTAGTTTTTCTGACCCAGAATCCTGCCTGCCAGGCTCTGGCGGTCGACCGACTGGACCCAGAGTTGGTCGACCGGGTCGGTCGACCGACGTGCACAGACCTGTGCACGTTGGCCAGGTTCTTGGGCGGTCGACCGGCCAGAGAGCTTTGCTCTCTGGAAATTTTCGGTCGACCGGCCGGTCGACCGCAGGCTCCCAACGGTCATAAATATGACCGTTGGCGGTCGACTGGGCGGTCGACCGCTAGCCGTCTCTGGCTGAGAAAACAGCCAACGGCTAGTTTTTTGGAGTGGGCTATTTAAACCCCACTTGTTTGAGTTTTTGGTTAAGATTTTCAGAGCAAAAATTTCTCCTATTCCTAAGTGTTTTTTTATAAGGTTTTCAAAAGTATTTTAGAGCCAAAAGATCCATCTTATTTGTTTTAAGTGTTTTGTTTATTTCAAAGAAAATAGGTTTTTGGAAATTAGTTTCTTGGTCTAAAATTCTATATCTATTTGGTATTTTCCCAAGAGATTTTCTTTGATCAAAACACTTGTTTTTTCAGACTTGAGCTATATTCTTGGTCTAAAATTCTATATCTATTAGCTTCGCCCCAAAGCTCAGCTTCGCAGTCACCGCTTAGCTCCACACTCTGCACGAGGGCAAAATGTAGAAAATATCCAAGTGTTAGTTTCGCTCTGAAAGCTTCGTCTGGCAGCCTATCGCCAAACAGAATGCGAAGAAGCCTCAAGGGATACTTTCGCCGTGGGGGCCACCTCTAGAATCCCACATCTCTTGTATATTGATTAGTTGTCAGATCGATTCCTGCAGATAAAAATAATAATAATGCAAATTTTCAGATAATCATTACATTTTCCGTATATGTATTATGCATTATTTTCTGCCATACATGCCACCATTGGTTAAAGTATGACACCTTTGTGACTAGTGACTACACGTGTTTTTTCATTTTTGTGGTTTTTCATTTTACAATTTGATTAACTAATTCTTTTCTAGAATTCTCGAAGTCTTGTCTCTCGTTGGTGGCCCACTGGTCTGACCATTGGGTTTCCTTCTCAGTGAACGTCAGTTCGAATCCTTATAAGTGAACATATGAATATAGTGTATGTATAAAGCGACGGTTAATAAGGAAACATACACGCGACACGACCATGATTAAAAAGGAAACAAACAACAAAATAATACTTTCTAAGAGCACTTTCACGACGGTTTCTCAAAAAACATCCTGCTTTGTCTTTTGTGGATGTGATGATAAAATCGTGGAAATGGTTGGAATTCAAATTTTGGTGTTGATAGTTGACACTTGGGTTGTTTACAAACATTTGACTGTAAGGACAATTACCAATTCCTTTTAATTGAACTAGTCTCGACAAACCTTCATGAGTTGGGGGGAAGCCAGAAATCTTTATTTTGTTTTATATGTACTAGATACAGAATATCTTTATTTCATTTTATACATATTAGTATACTAAAATAATTTTATTTTATTTTATATATACTAGCATACTTGACATGCGCTATGTACATGTTAAGAAATCAATAAAAAAAATTATAATGAAATATGTCTATATATTTGTGCTTATTAATATAATCAAATATTAAAAATTAAGATTTGTCTATGACTATAACACATATTACTAAAGACAATAAAATGTTAGTATCAAATTAATATCCATCTAAATTTAAACATGATATTTACCGTGAGCTTAATGGAAAGAAATAAGATGTTTGATAAAATTCTGATTTTCATATCATTTTTCCAAAATATTAAAGTTATACTTTTAGTGTCTAAAATATTTTAACTGTGACTTTTAGTAAGAAATAATATTGATTTTTTTATATTTACTTATATTCAGAGACTTTAAGATAGAGGGAAAGAGGTATATAGAGGCTAATTGTAACCCCTGATCCCTGATATACGTATCACAGTATCAGTACGCGATACGACGTATAATATTGCTTTGACCTCCGTGGTAGTCCGATGGAGCTGATTTCAGTTTCAAAAATCATTTTCTAATATTTTAGATTTTTCAGAATTGTCTGGAATTTTTCTGGATTCGTTTGGAAAATCTCCGTAGTCGGTGTCAACCGATACCGATAATCTTATGGTATTATCAGATAGTTCATTGGATTCACATAGGAGACTCATCATCGAGACCATTCATAGGTATCTTTGTGATTTGTTTTCATTATCTTATTGATCCCTGTTTTCATATCTGTTATGATAACTAACCTCTTTCTGCAGGTATTCTTGTACTTAATTACTGCTGGAACTCTTGTATATATGGAGGCTATTTCCTGTACTGAGGCTTAGCGTACGCGCAAGGGTATTTTCATCCTGCGTATTTACGTCACCATAACGTCTCCGTATCCTTGGGATCGGGGCGTTACAGAGTGGTATCAGAGCCTAGGTTCACACCTGGTGTGGGTAACTATCTGGGTCGATGCACTGGCTCTTACCAACAGTACAAGCAGATTCAGATTCAAGTTTATCTGTATCTGAATTTGGGATTTCAGCGATGAGTACAAGAATACCATGTCATTGACGATTCATTCCTTGACTCTTTTCTATTCCTTACTGACAGTTATCAACTAGACTATCTGATTTCCTTCTTGCTTTCGTTTCATCTTCTTGCTTCCAATCCGTTAATGTTAGTTCACTATAATACTTCTCCATCCCGTGTTTCTTATAGATATCAGAGTGCGCAGCGGAAGTGTCGTGGACCCGTAACGTTTAGGCTTTGGGGCTGAAAATATTGTTCTCACACCTGATTTGAAATTTCGAGGACGAAATTTTTTGTAAGGTGGGGAGAAATGTAACCCCCTGATCCCTGATATACGTATCACAGTATCAGTACGCGATACGACGTATAATATTGCTTTGACCTCCGTGGTAGTCCGATGGAGCTGATTTCAGTTTCAAAAATCATTTTCTAATATCTTAGATTTTTCAGAATTGTCTGGAATTTTTCTGGATTCGTTTGGAAAATCTCCGTAGTCGGTGTCGACCGATACCGATAATCGGCTCTACGATTTTTAATTCACAAACGGAGTAGAATTTTGAGAATCCTCTTTCACCTTATGTCTTAGAATCATATGATCTATGTTAGGGTATTTTGGGGATTTTTCTGAATTTATCAAAAATCCGGCCAAACCGGTGTCGCCCGGTACCGACGACATCTTCCAGGAGTTTTAATTTGCAAACCGGATTGAATTTCTTCAAACCATTTTCATATTACGTCTCAAGATAATATTCTCTATTTTCTGTAATTTTTGGGCACCGTTCGGAGCTGGTCGAATATTGGGCCAATATAAATAATACTAAAATATTAATTTGTTTTTAATCTTTTCCCTTTCTTTTCTTTTTCTTTCTCTTCTTCTCTGGATCCTTCTCCACGCCACCGCCTTAACCCAACCGCCTCTCTCTCCCCTCAAATACACACTCCCTCTCTCTCTCTCTCTTTCAAACTTCTCTTTCTTTCTCATCACATTCTCTCTCTCTCAAATCCCTCTTTCTCTTTATCTCAAATTTCTCCCTCTCTCACTATCCCACTCCCTCTCTCTGTGCAGACCCAATAAGGGGGGTCTGACCGTTGCCAGCGGCCAGGCCAGGCCGCAGGCGCCGCCGGCCGCGCCCCCCAGCCCAGGCACCCCTTCTCCTCCTTCTTCTTCTTATTCTTCTTTTCTTTCCTTTTCTTGTCTCTGTTTCTCTCTCTCCATCTCTCTGTTTGTCTCTCCCTTACCCTCTCTCATTCTCTCTCTTGGCCGGAGCTAAACCGCCGCCGGCGGCCGGGACCGCTGCCGGCAGGCCGCCAGCGCCGCCGGCCAGCTGAGCTGGCCGGCCGGACGCGCAGGAGCACAGCAGCAGCAAGAAGCTGCTGCTGCTGTTATGTCCTTTAATTGGGTTTGGGTAAAACTCAAACCCATTAACCCTATTGGCCACTACCCGCTAACCCAATAACCCGTTACCCATTTGACTTAAGTTAACGGGTTTGGGTTGTGGATCTGGTCCCGACCCGTTACGAGCCCAACCCGCTCCAAAACCCAATAAAGGTACTTTTGCAGAAAACCCCTGTGACATTTTAGTATTTGTAGTTAAAATATTTTTATTACATATTTAACCCATTTTTATTACTTTTAGTATTCGGGCGATATCTGGAGCATCCGGACTCCGATTTGGACGATTCTGGATCCGTTGCGATCGTGGGAAAGAGAGCTACCGTTCCATGGCCAGTTTGTGAGTGTTTTTCTTTTATAAATTATATTTTACCATATTTAGTAAAATTAATTGATTGCTTTCAATGATAGATCTTGATTATGGATAAAATACGGTAACTATTAATTATTAACTTATAATTATTGGAAACTCCTTGTACTAGGAATAACCTATAATATTGTAAGGTATTTCCTGATTTAAGATAAATATCAGTGATGTAATAATAATAACAATAAATACGGACATAGACAACTCTGACACAGTCATCATACCTGCCCAGCCACTGACACTCGGGCCACTATTTCACCATATTCTTGGACACTATGATTTCATGTATTGTATCACAGTTAGATAACTATCGTTACATGTAGACTGATCCATAGATACTCTATGACACTACACTGTTACTAGACATGCATGCTAGACACCGTTATTTCATGCACTGGTATCATCATTACACGGATACTGTAGTTCAATGGACATTGTATTATATTATACACTGACCACTGTTATTACATGTACTAGTGATACACAGATATATTACACGGAGTATTGCTACACATATAGGTTCCACTGGTACACGGATATACCAATTCATGGAGTACCGCATATTATATTATTGTTATCATCGTTACATGGATGCTCGATACACAGTTATCTCATGCTCACACATCACTGTTACATATGCTCACCGCACGAGTGTACATGCATGTATTGTTTCTATCTTCTTGTCATATGGATCCCCGTGCATATTACATGTATTATTGTTCCATGTTATCCCCGTATTCCTGTTATATGCTTGTTTCCCGTTACTGATATTGTTATTCCCGTTATTGGATACATGAGCTGTTGATATGCGATGTGTGGAATCCCACATCTATTGTTCCCGTTTCCCGTTATATTGTTCTATGCTATCAACAGAGCTCAGGTCCTGTTTTCATGTTACGTGTATCATGCACTGTAGTTGTTCTTGTTACACTGTATACTTTAAATATCAGATCATAACGATAACTTGGGGATGGGGGAGACTTGACGGTTGATTAGATCATATCGGGTGGATGTACTGGATCCATATTGTTTGTCCCACTGTAGGGGACGGGGTAGTGCTGGCTACCATCTGCTACTCATGAGCTCCCGTTTCGCGTTATGTTTTAGCTCATTGAGATTCCCGTTACATGTTACAGCCCTAGCGGGTTGGCCCTGGTCTCAGCAGCCAGGGATTGGTAAGGCCGTTGTCCCGGGTATGCACGGGATACACCCACCCGATAAGAGCTCCTCGACCATGGTTTCCAATTAACATAATAAAACAGTATGCACAATAGTGATATCGGGAACACTTGTTATTTAGTCACTCTCTCGTTTGGATAATGGTACCCGTAGGCCATGTCCGGATGGGTTCGACTGGAGTGCGGGCTCCAGTATGAACTGCCAGTGGCATGGGATAATGGAAGAGATTGATTAAAATAGCAGGCGGTACTGATTGCTACTATTGGATAAATAACATGACTTGTCTGATACATGTACACTATAGTTTAGATGTACTTGTTACTATTCCTGATCATTTATCCGCTATCATGTTAATTGTATACTTTTTTACTTTACCTGGTACATGTTACACTTTCTGTGATGGCATACTATTCATGTATATGTATACCCAGCATTGCATATATTCTGTTTTCTGTATACCTTGCAGACATCATTACTGTCTATGCACAACACTGTATTATGGCTATATTGCATATGCTCATCTGCAGGTTCACTTCCATCACGTCACCACTAGCATGTTCATTTCTATCACATCATCACTAGATAACAGTATTTATTATATAAACTGGATATGACTATAGACGTGACCCGATAAGAACATGCTAGGTAGTGAAGGTATTAAAAGATGACATGTTTATATATTTCTACTGCTTATTATATGCTTATTATATGGTATCACTAATACAACATCATGTATTATATATTAGTACCGTGCTTGTATTACTATAGTATATATTACTGTCTCCTTCATTTTACCACTCACTAGGTCGCTTTCTGACGACCCTGGGTTTGTGTGCCCAGGTTGGAGATCCGAGTTATGGTATTATCAGATAGTTCATTGGATTCACATAGGAGACTCATCATCGAGACCATTCATAGGTATCTTTGTGATTTGTTTCCATTATCTTATTGATCCCTGTTTTCATATCTGTTATGATAACTAACCTCTTTCTGCAGGTATTCTTGTACTTAATTACTGCTGGAACTCTTGTATATATGGAGGCTATTTCCTGTACTGAGGCTTAGCGTACGCGCAAGGGTGTTTTCATCCTGCGTATGTACGTCGCCATAACGTCTCCGTATCCTTGAGATCGGGGCGTTACACTAATTGTCTAGCTAATAACAAATAGGAATATAAAAGAAATAAAGATAAATAGTAGTTTGATATTGTAAATAATACTTATTATTTCAGAAGTAGGAGTCTTTTATATACCGTTAGAATAGATCATGATTACATTGTATCTTAGGGTATTTTTAAACCCCAGAAGGACTAATATAAGTAACAATCCACATAAGAGTTCTGTGGCGTCCTTTTCTCTCTTTTCCTCCTTTTATCTCTTACTATTAAAACACTCTGCAATACGTTATCAGCATGATAGACCTAAGAAGAGAAAAGATAGATCATCGACAAGGAGAAAAGCCACGTCGATATTTATCGATCTGGATATTTTTATTTTAGCAGTATCTTATTTTCATATTTCTTGGACATTCGCTGATCCGATCTATCTAGTTTTTTTGCAGTATATGCGTAAGTTCATATATAATCTATCTAGTTTTTTGCAGTATATGCGTAAGTTCGTATATAATATCATATCCAAATTCATACAGATTCAATGAGCGGATCTTAAACTATTTTTAGAAATACTACTACTATATGTATTTTATATTTTCTGAACATCCACTAGTCCGATCAATCTGTTTTTTTACAATATATATGTAAGATCATATAGAATATCATATCTAAAATCATTTTTATCCAACGGGTGCATCTTAAAATATTCCAAAAATACTACTTCTATTTGTATTTTCATTCTACATCTAAGTCTTAATCTTGTATAATTTGATTTATTAAGATTGAGAGCATGCTAAGAACCCTACAAAGTGTGACTTTTATGTTGCTACATTATTATTCATGTGATTCACGCATGAGTTTTCTATGATGTTCTACATAAATTTTCATTTTTTTTTAAAGAAATCACTATATTATGAAACTTTGTGAAGCATGTTTGTCAAGTTATCCTTAATTGACAAATTTTGGAACCAATATCATATACAATCACACGACATGTGATTAATGCTAATGTATGATTATCTCTATTTGCTACACACACACACATTGTCATATTGCTTTTGAAAGTGCATGTGCAATGAAAATAAACAAAATCTACTCAACGTCAGATTTGTTAAATAACAACGAAAATAAACAAAAATCCATCTCCAGTAACAAAGAAGAGATGGACAACGAAATTAAACACCTGAACCTCCGATTTGTTCCCTTTTGTCTATTGCAACCCCTTCGAGATGAATCTTGGCGTCTCAGGGCAACGACCGTGACATCTCAACGGGTGGTGAGAGAGAGAGAGAGATGAGATTGAGAGAGAGAAGTTCTTTTTGATTATACATTTCCCCAAAGGAAATCAAAATTCTCAGATCTGCAAACCACAAAACTCAAATTAGTCCCCAAAATTCATATAAGCCAGGAAAAAAAAATTAGAACTATAGGGTTTTTACCTCTAAAGGCGGGGCTGAGATAGAAGTTGCCAGGCATCAGCGGTGCTCCTGTCGTGACGGCGCGGGCAGTAAGGTCTCCTCGGAATTGAGAGCGAGAGAGCGAGAATGGGATAGGTTGAGAGTGAGAGAGTGGAAGTGAGAGATAGGGTGAGAGAGAGTGAGAGTGAGATAAAGCAGAGATGTGAGTGAGAGTTAGAGTGAGAGTGAGGGAGAAATGAGAATCAGAACTCAAAGCTGAGATCTGAGTGAAAGACAGGAAATTTTTTTAAACTGAGCGAGAAACAAGTAATTTTATCTCTCTCTCATGATAGAAAAGAAACAATAATTAAAAGAAGGATTTATTTTGTTCAAACTTATAAGATTTGCGGTGTAGTTTTGAAAATATGAAAATTTGGAGAGTTAACAATGAATATAGGAAGATTTTGGGGATAGGTACGACAATAACCCATTTATTATTTATTTTAATATTTTCCGCGCATCAAATGGATTCCATCATCCACAGTCCAATCCCAAAGGCTGATCCATTACGGAAGAACGTGCCATCACGGTACCCGTCAGATATAAAATGGACTGTCACGATTGACACCCATTTCCTCACCCGCTTATTGGCCTGAAAAGCCTCACCGGGCCCCACTATATAAGAAACCGATACTGTACCATCACGCGTCCTCCCTGGCATCAATCGCCCATACCTCACTGCTGGTCAGAAGATTTCAGCCGCCGCAGGGGAGAGAGGTAACCTCACCGGCCAGTGCCCGCACACCTACAATAGGAGAAAGCCGTTCGACTTCTTTCCCTCCGATCGCGACCACCAGAGCTCGTTACCATTCGAAAGGGGCGATCTTTGTTCCGTCGATCTAACTTCTTCGTCTCTCGATCGCTCCATAAAATGGCGATGTTCGCCGCGTCGCGGCGTCTCAACTCGTCGCCGGTATTGCTGGGAGCGATGCTGCGGTCGGCGTTTGTCCGACCAATCTCGACTGGATTCAGGGAAGAGAGGGACACCTTCGGCCCCATCAACGTTCCTGCCGATAGGTTCGTACTATTTGATCGATTCCTGTTCACTATATTGACGCGAGTCCGATCTTTTGATTTGAAGATTGTATCACTTGTTTTTGTGCTTTGTGAAGGTTGTGGGGCGCTCAGACGCAGAGATCGCTGCAGAACTTTGACATTGGCGGTGAGCGGGAGCAGATGCCGGAACCCATCATTCGAGCATTCGGCGTCCTAAAGAAATGCGCAGCAAAGGTTGTTACTTGTAAACATTTGTTCTTTCTGATGAAATCTTAGCAAGTGTTCTGGTCTGATGTGGTTGTTTAGGTTTCTCTGTTTTGATAAGCCACCATGTGTTTGTTAAAATGCCTAGTAGAAAAACCAATACATATTCGGTGAATCATGTAAGCTGCGTGCCAGTAGGAATTTGGGTGGAACGTCGCAGTAGAAGCTTCAGTATCAATGGTTTATTTTATGGTTAGATATCAGAAAAATCACTATAATTACAATCTTTGGATTTTCTAAGGACTAGTAGCTCTCTGGTGATTTTATGTATGCTTGACAAGAAACTAAGCATTGGTGTGTCAAAAGGTTTTCATGGATAAGTTTGATGTAGCATGCGTGGCATTTGAAGGTGAAATATTTATCTTTTTAACAGTATTTGTATTAAAATACTTACGAGTTTCTGACTCTACTTATTTTCTAGCACTAGGAAATTCTTAAACTGGGACAGAGGCTAGTGTTGCAGTAATATAAACATCCCTACCCACTTGACTGCACTTGGTGGTACAAGTCTGCCAATAGGTAGTTTGAACGTTGGATTCAAAAAGTTTTGCTGGAGAAAAGCATTAAGTAGGTAATTTTGCTTGGAAAGGCTAGTCTTTTACCTCATTAAAGGAAAAAGTTAGCGACAAGTCATGTTTTGTATCCCATTTTTTCTCCAAGGCTAATTCCTTCTGATCTTTGGTATTGAATAGCGTTTTCTATTTTCCAATGTAACACCTTCTTACAAATGCCATTTACATGGAAGTATTCCTTGTGGTTGAGAAATTGTATCTCAAGGTATTTGTCGGATGTGTTCATCTATATGATAGTCGCACCGAGCGAAATTTAGCAATCGTGTCTAAATAAGGCTAAAATGGTATTGCACTCTAATTCATGCTATTGGATCTGAGATTGAGTCTGAGACCCTTGCAACCTTCTTCGTTTCTTTCTCTTCATAGAGTCTTTGTATCCAAAGAACTTCTCAAGGTATTTTGTATTCTACTACTACTACTACTACTACTACTACTACTATAAAAATTTCAGAGCACATTATACAAGATAATAATCAACTACTTTTGGTTTCTTTCATCAGGAGATATCTTTTTACACTATTATGCCATGATGAATAATTGCCTCGTATTTGATTATGATTGTTATTTCTCCATTCAAATTTGCTATGTGAATATTTGTTTGGATAGTATCACAGTATAACACTTTTTAGTGCAGGTGAACATGGAGTATGGTCTTGATCCAACTATAGGGAAAGCAATAATACAAGCTGCTGAAGAGGTCGCCGAGGGAAAGCTGAATGATCATTTCCCCCTTGTTATATGGCAGACTGGGAGTGGGACTCAAAGCAACATGAATGCAATGAGGTCAGGATCCAAAGGTCCACATATTTGTTATTCTATTATGGAAATGCTAAGATTTGATAACGTTCAATTCTTGTAAACGTGCTTTATATGTTATACACTCGCGCGTAGTTATAGAATAATGTTACTCTTTTTGCTAAAGAAAGGGTCTGTTTGGTTGTCGTAAGTCTTAAGTCGCAAGTTTTTTTGCAGTTGCAAGTGAGTTACATGTAAGTAAGTTTTACAGTGTTTGGTTGATAATATAAAGTTGTAAGTGAAAAATTGTATTATGTTTTACGGTGTTTGGTTGTCGTAATGTGTAAGTCGTAAGCGAAAAAGTTGACCACAAAATTAACTGTTTGGTGATTAAAAAATTAAAAAATTAAAATTAAAAATAAATAATTAAAATTAAATTAAGTAAGAATAATAAATATAATTAAAAATATTAAAGAGAAAATATAAAAAATAAAAATTTAAATAATTTTAAATATTAAATAACTAAAAATAATTAAATATTAAACATTAAATAATTAAAAATAAATAAATTAAATTTATTGGATAATTAAAAATAAATAAATATTAAATAATTAAAAATAAAATAAAATAAATAAAAATATTAATATATTAAATAAAATAAAATTAAAACTTAGTAAATACTAAAAATTAAATATATTAAATATTAAAAAATTTAAAAATATCTAATAATAAAAACTTATTAAATTATATTAAATATTACTAATCTATAAATAAAGTAAGAATTAAAATTAAGTGGAATATATTGTATTAATTTAGTAATAACAAAGATTAATCTAGTAATAAAAAAATTCTAATATTAAAAATTATTGAGTTATTAATAAAAACTTTAATCCAATAATTATATGTAATCTAATAATTAAAAAAAGAAATTTCCTAATCTAAAAAAATTAATCTAATAATAAAAATATTAATCTAATTATTATTAACTGTCAGCAATACAAATTTGCATGACAAAAAAATTAACTGTTTG
Source organism: Agave tequilana (assembly GCA_038442645.1). NCBI lineage: Eukaryota > Viridiplantae > Streptophyta > Magnoliopsida > Asparagales > Asparagaceae > Agave > Agave tequilana. The sequence goes on along the minus strand of JAVJIF010031937.1, from coordinate 42,017 downwards.
TTCTGCAGGTGAGCTGTAAGTGGGAAATACATTACCACAAAATTAACTGTTTGTGTTGCAAGTGGATCATAATTGGGATGCAAGTGCAACTTGCGACTTACGCGGTGAAACAAATGCCGTAAGGTCGTAATCGCAAGTGCACTTGCGACTTACGGCCTTTTACAGTGAACCCAACATCCCTGAAGTGTAGATATAAGAGATTATATCTTCATCGAAATTCCAGGATAAGAAAATATTCCAATGATATGCCAAAAGTGATTCATTGCCCCATGATTCGTGTGGTTAAGGTGTAATTGTTCATGGGAAGTACACTACAGTTGCATTTTTTTATTATGTTGAAATCTTTAGTTTCATCTGTATATTTCATTTTGACTGCCAAGGAGGTTAGACTTGGAAAATGGACCCTCCACATAATTCGACAAGGCAGAAAAACTATTTCAATTTTCTTTTCTCGTCATGTATAGAGTAAAATTCTGGAAAATTGCGGTATTTGATATTTCAAAATAAAAAAAACATTGTTACTTATCAAGTGAAGTCAATGCGGGAGGCCATTTTGAATTTTTTTTCATTAACTGGTTGCTACATATTGATTAACCTACATTTGTTAGTTTCAAGTGGTATTGACAGAACTGATGGCTTAGTTGACATGATTAAAACCTATAATACATATGTGGGTGCAACCTAATCTATACAGAATTTTGTCACCATAGCATCATATGAGCAAGATTGTTTATCAATCTTCATCATATTACTTGGTGACCATTTGATATGCTACTGATGTGGGTGCATGATCACCAGAATCCTGATTCTCAAGGTGTCTATATGAAGTAATGGTTCAATATGTGTGTGATTGAAGATGGATAATGAATACTCAAGCCCAATAATTCCATGATCTGTTGAGGGACAAAATTTGTAATTTTTTTTGGTGGCAAGAGTGGCATTTTGGATCCAACTACCGAACGGTTTAAATATTACCAGATTATTGAGTGAACAGTCAAATAATATAAAGAGACAATGTGATTTTATTTCTAGCCATTGCTATCTTAGCGTAGATGTGGCACCAACGCAAAGAAAAGTCTGAAAAAATTTCAAGAACGGTTCATGCTTTCATACAAAATTATTTGAAAACTGTTTAACGCCCCGTCCTATCGGGTATGGAGACGCTACTGCAACGTACATACGCAGGGCGAAAATACCCTTACATAATTACGCTAAGTATCAACGCAGGCAGGAATCAGAGTACGGAAGCACAATGCTAATATATATTCCAATAATATGATACAAGTACAATGCTATCATGGAGCGTGATCCAATATTACATGAATATTACATCACCAGAAAGTACAAAAATATGATTTACAAAGTGATTTATAGAGTTCAAAATTGATAGATGCACACAAATAGCAAAAGGAATCTCGAGAGCCGAACAAGAGGGAACATTCCAGAGAAGAGATAACTGATCAACGACGCTACCGCTGCGCCACTCTGATGTACACGAATGATCCACTTCAGTCCAAACTCTGAGATTTGGACATGCAGGTTCAGGGATTGTCAGAAAAGCAACCCAACGAGTACGTAAAATGAGGCAAAGTAGCGTGCATAGGCAAGACACACATGTACCAGAAAGTGTGTCGTGTTCTCAAGTCACGCATGCAAGTAATGCAGGCATCAAGTGATGTATCTGATGTATACGTAGGCAAAACCAGCTGCACGAGCTCAGTTTACGGATACATGAGATTAGTACGTCAAGAGGATAATCAAATAAGAAAACCCTCATATATATACCTGATATCTCATGTCACCATAGGCTGAATTTATACAACCCGAATTGTCTTCACAATAATAGAATAAGAAGACAATATAGAAACCCGAAAATAAACAAGTCAGATAATTCAATATAGTAGCACAGATATCATACACAAGTGGTGAGCATGATAACTTAATTATACAATAATAACAATTAGTGTCACATATTATTCTAGTAACTTCCTTCCAGTGTCTCATATCACTGGCTGTCCACACTGGAGTCCGCAATCTAATAAAACACATTCGAACTTTGATATGCGGATATCATTATCCGAACGAGAAAATGACTTAACACCCGCTCCTGATATTATTATTGTTTGGTAATTAAGTTATTTCTGGTGTATGGTAATATATTATGTCACATGTCTCACAAGTATAGCCCAAGCATATCACGAGTCAGTAATAGGAAGTCAGTACTAGATTCAGTAGCATGTCATATTATATTATTTTTCTGTTATTAAGACTCGTCTGACCCGTATGTCTAGGTATGTGTCCCTGCGTCCCATCACATATATATATATCCACATATGAGTAAGGCAAGGATGGTTATTGAAAACTGATGGTAGATCAATGAACCATGTTTATAATGAGCCCCGTGCATATCCGAGACAACGACCTTAATAAAGTCCGGTGTTGGAGTCTGGAACCAGTCGCTAGGCTGTAACTTGTAAGGGTCTTAGCCCTGGAATAAGTATGGAATTGGTATAGAGTGCCAGTACACCCCACCAGAACACCTAGAGCCCTCAGGTTTCTGAAATTGTAGTTGCGCAACATGAAACCATTATAAACACGTACATGTTGATTCCATCAGTTTCCCGTACCCCAGTGTAAGTATCCATTTATTATAAATTTTCCAGATTATTTCCAATTTATCTTCACGATAATCATTTTACGGGGAATAACAAAATTATAACAGGAGTATATATATATATCCTTGTTCATGATTCAGGAGTACAATAATTCAGGTGTATCAGAGTTCTGGTAATATTACATCAAGTATGTCAAGTCCCCATAAAAGCAATATTCGTGAATTTAAGTAATTTAACCAGTCAGGTGTCACAATATTTGTACTGAGTCAGGTATTATGGTACCAAGCCAGGTGTTAGAGTACTGAGTTCGATATTATAGTATAAAATCGAGTGTCAGAGTATCAAGTAAACGATTCATTCCAGCCAAATGCAAGGTATAAGTAAATACAGGAGTACAACATAGCGTATCAGAATCAAATATCAGGTGTCAGGTACTATACAAGACATATAACATGATTCAGGAATAAATCATATTAAATATTTCAAATCTTCACAGCCATTAAAATAACATAAAAGAGTAAAAGAACCAAATGCATAACCAAGCGGAGCTAAGAAAAGCTAGAGCGAAGCTAACGTACAACACTAAAAGTTATCACGCTCTGCATCGTTATCACTCACGGCGCAGCTAAACGCATACGGTGAAGCGACGTATAAAACGTCTAGCTAACACACGTGGCGAGCCATGCTCACTGCGTAACTACGCTCAGATGGAGCCAGCGATAAAGAGCTGAGCGCTAGACTCACCTACCAAGCGTAGCATATGAAAGTCCAGAGGACTTTAATAAACCTCAGAGAAGATAAGCCTGGATGCTGTAGTATAAAGCTGGAGTGGTTAAGCGTATCCCCTGCAGCTACCATGAAACCTAGAGAGTATAAGGCACATTGCCTATTGGGTGGCCCGGGAAATGGGCTTTAGCCAGAAGGCTAGTACAGGCCAGAAGACCAAGTGGGTATATGCAGAAATGTTAGTATCAAACAAACACACATATATAAATATTAATAACAATTCACAGCTCCATCCACCAAACTGGGTGGGCGAACCACTCCGCCAAGTTATCACGAAACCCAAAAGGGTATAAGGTGGGTAAACCTATTGGGTAGCTCGCAGAGTGGTCTCTCACGACGCCTACCCCTATGGATAGTTCGCCGGAGGGCTTTAGCCCACAATATTTACAACCTGGCAACCACCCCGTTAAGTTACCACTAAACCTAGAGGGTACAAGGCCCCAAATGCCTATTGGATAGCCTGCAAAGTGGTTTCTCGGGCAATGCAACTCCGAATGATATTTTGCCTAAGGGCTTTAGTCAGAGTACCTGCAACCTGGGCACAAGCGTTAGTACAATCACATGCATATGTAGAAAATATCATCTACACTATTACAACAATTCACCACAAATACAGACACATCAACGACTACAAATACGTGTCCATTGAAACACAAATATTGCTACACAATTACAAACATCACCTATACAATACAACATCGACAAATACCAATACAATGAAATACACATCCGCAAATATGATTACTCGCCCAAACACAACATATATTCGTATTAAACAAGGGACAGTACTTGCACATAGGAAAGTGTACTAGCCTAAATTATTTACTCGACACGATCACGGGGGAAACGTCGAAGAGAGAGAAAGTGAGGATTCTACAAAGAGAAAGAAAGAGGAGAGAGAAAGAAATTGAGAGAAAAAGAGAGAATGAGAGAAAGACTTAGAGAGAGAATTAGTGAGGAGGGGGAGAGAGAGAGAGAGAGTGAGAAAGAGAGACATGAGAGAGATAGGGGTAAAACAGAGAAGGAAAAAAGAAGAAGAAAAGAGAAAGGGGAGGGGGGGGGAGAGGGAGGAGGACTGGCCGGCGACAGCCAGGCTGGTATCTAGTAGGGAGGGATCTTACATATTATAGATTTATAAGGACATTGCAATTGCTTAATGCTCTATTACCATGTTTAGCGCATTTCACCGGTAGCCAAGCAGCTCTTTGAAGAAAGATATGTGACGAAGATTGTATTGCAACCTGTCTAGTCCTATTCTTTTTTACTATATTGCTCCTACAACTTACGGCTAACTCAACTATCATCCACTAGGGTAGCTGTATCAGATAACAGTTATTATTTCATATTGTCTTATATTCTGTAAAGGAAAGGCAGAAGGTTTTGTTTGTTGCAATAATATTTGGTTTAATTATAATGAATAAATATTTCAAAATTATATGAGAACCACCCAAAGGGTAACAATAATAATATAATTGTTACGTCGATCACTATTAGCCAATGCTTAAAGACCATTGATTCTACTCGATAATCTGTTGGATATAAAATGGTCTAAATCAGGGTCTTTGATCTGTTGGTTTGTGCAATATTCATAGTCCATGAAACTTTTGGCCTTTTAGGATTGATGATACATTCTCATTCCTTAATTAACTTTTTTCGTGGAATATCCATTAAGACCCCTATTTTGTTTACTTTTAAACAGAGTGGGTCCTTGGTGAACATGTTTATTGATTCCACAATGACGTCCTTGATATTGCACCATGGGAACTTATTGCATGATTTTACTGTTTCTTCTCAGAAGGCTCTTTTGATGCTCATCTTTCTCTTCTAAGTATGGTAAATTTGCTTTTGTTTCTTTCTTCCACAGGTGATTGCGAATAGAGCAGCTGAGATTCTTGGCCATAAACGTGGTGAAAAGGTTGTGCACCCCAACGACCATGTGAACCGGGCTCAATCTTCAAATGATACATTTCCAACAGTAAGCTTTCAGCCTTTCATTTTTCTGTTTAGACATCTATTTTAAAGGATCTTTAGATTCTTCAGGATACTGAATAGTGAATCTATTAGTTCTAGACCTAATGGGATGTAAAATGAATTTTGCATGTGGGTACATTATTCTTTAGGAGTCTAATGCTGAGAGATTATATAGCTTGTTTTTTTTTTTTTTTTTTTTTTCAATTATCTGTATCATTGTTTGTCATATGTGATGCACGCTGATTGCCTTTGCAGTCTTGAGAACTGCAGTTGCTTTTAAGTTGTAGTTACGGTTTTGTGATCTGTAGTTTGTTGTAATTGTATTCGAAACTTAGATCCAGTCTGACTGGGTTTTTCTTTTTTCTTCTTCTTCTTTTTAATGGTAAACTGTGATTATCCTCAGTTTGGTCTCCAATAACTGCAATTATGATGACTCCCAACAGGAACCTTTTTGCAGTTAAGTGACTTTAACTGAGGAAACTGGAGTTAAGAAAACTTGCGTTCAAATCCAAATAGGCAATTTACAGCACAATCATAGACGTCATTCAGCAGCTTTATGTGATCCTTGTTAAGTTTTGCTACATTATCTTGTCAATCAGTTTCTATTGTTGGCTAACAAAACTGTGCCATATTCTAAAATAATTATCGCCTTCATTTTCGTGCTTTAAGCCTTATCCTATAAAAACGGAGTTGGCTATGGAAGAAGATTCTAGACCGAGAAGGTTCCATGGAAAAACTGACCAAATTGCAGGCAAGATGGGCTTTTTCATGAGGCCACGAAAGCCAATATCATATATCATTAGATAAGCTGATTGTATTATGCTGGCAATTAGATTTGAGTTTCTGCCTGCATTATCCCATATTTTCTTTTCATGGATTACGAGCAATCTGCTAGAGTATTTTTGTATGTGCATACTAACATGTGGTTTGGTTGGCCATTTCAGGTTATGCACATTGCTGCAGCTGTAGAAATTAATTCAAGTTTCATTCCAAGCTTGAAACAGTTGCACAGTTCTCTGCACGAAAAGGTTAAAACTTTTGTGTCTTTTCCCTCTAGATACTTGTGATGGAAACACTTTTTTCTGCATAGTGTTTCACTTTACAAAAGCTGGTTAAAGTGAATGCACTTTTCTTAGAGAAGTGTCAACTTGTTAGTTTAGTTTAGCCTCATTGGTTGCAAGTGGAATAACATAATTGTAACTATGTATATATCTCTGAAATTTTAAGTTGTTGTGATGTTTTTTTTCCAGTTAAAAATAAGGACTAGTTCTGATTGTCAGCTGAATTGGTCACTGTAATTTTAAAGCCCCTATCATTTAGAGGTCTCTCTGTAACCTTGGTTACATATATTCATATACGGTACCCTTCTTGCTGTTTTAAAACCTCACCTCAATCTTCTTCTCAATCTCCGTCTTGTGTGCCTCACCCCTATCCCTATCAGTTGCATTGTGATACACACTACTCTAGTTCTTGTGTTATAAAATATTTTTTATGATATTATATTACCACATGCTCCATGAGCGGCATGTCCTTAAATTGTCTACCTCGATTTTTCTTCCATGTCTTTTTTTGTGGGTATAATCTACAACTACAAGTTCCATATGCCGTCTTAACTTTGAGAAGGAAGCCACATCCCAAGAGCATGTGGAGAGTGCCATTTATCATATTGTCAAGGTTATGATAAGCTGCTGCAGACATATGATCTGCTTTGCAGTTATTGTTGCAGCCTATTTTCAACATATCTGAACTGTTTTTTGTTTAAATTTTGCTTTTTCCAGTCTGTTGAGTTCAAAGATATTATCAAGATTGGACGGACACATACTCAGGATGCAACTCCATTAACGCTTGGACAGGAGTTCAGTGGGTATACTACACAGGTATCATATGCTGCTTAGACTCTAGGAAATTGAGGTTTTATGTATTTGACATAATATGGGGGTCATGATCTGTGAACTTTGATGATGCATGGCTCCTTGGCTAACAAATTTATTGTTGTAGGTAAAATATGGGATTGCACGAGTTAGTGATACTTTACCTCACATGTATCAGGTTGGTTTCATTAACATGTCCATCAATGTGAAATTGATCTTTGATAGCAAGTTATTTCTAATTGAAATTATTTTGTGAGCAGCTTGCACAAGGTGGTACTGCAGTTGGAACTGGATTGAACTCAAAGAAAGGGTAGGTATTGTATTCAAGGATTTTTCATTTGTGTCTTGTTATTATACATTTTATTTGGTTCACCTCTCTATTTGATGCATCTCTCACGCAATGCCTAATTTTCTTATATTGAACCTTATGATGCTAATTCATATTATACTGCTATGTTATGAAAGCTTCCTTTCCTGTTAATCCTGCCTGAAGTTCACTAAAGCTATATAGCTAAGTAAACTATTTCCAGTTGTTATCATCTTTGTGCTTCACGACTTCCCGTGAATCCCACCTCTGCAATGTTCTTTTTTAAATGAAAGCCCAAAATCTAATAAGCTTAGTTATAAACTTATCTTTTGGTTTTATTTCAAGAAACTTATTGCGGTGCAGGATTTTGCCCTTTGTCAGACATGGGCAAAGAATGATTCATGAGGTAGCACCTAATATTTTGGGCAAGAGTTGATGTTTATGGTATATGCATTTTTGGCATCATCATCGTACATTTCCCCATTAAAATGGGTTTGATTATGGAGCACAAACTCTAAACTGACATGGCCCAGAGTTTGCCAATGCTAATCTATTTTATAGAGTATGGTATGCTCCTTCGTTTTCCCTGCTTGTGCACACCTGCTATTATATGTCTGCATCCCCAGATCAATACGGTACCTTTCAAACTATACTTCCTTTTGGTATTTGAATTGAATAGGAAGTATAGAAACTTGTAGAGATGAAAGAGCATTATAAAAGAAATGAAAAGAAAGAGAGAAAAGGAGGCAAAGAAGGTAAAAAAGGCAGAATGTTACTCTTATTAAGCTAGTACGACCCCTAATAATCAATATAAGCTATCAGTCAACTGCTACCTCGAATCTGTTCGTTAAACTCCTGCTCCGCAGTTAAAGACAGGGCAAACTACCAAAGAAAGGATGGAACACATTCCTGCTCCATAGTATCTCATCATCTAATTTGATAGATTAGTTTGCCAACATTCGTATCAGAGTCAGTAAGTGTCACATTTTTCTTTTTTGCCCGAATTATATCTATGGTCATGCAACAAGCTCACATGCCTTTGAGCAACCCTAATATTCTTGTAGACTAAAAGTCTCTGTAGCTATTGTCTTTGTAATCTGTTTTCTTTTATTTTTGTAGTGGACCATCTACTATGTAATTGTTCTTTGCATGTTTTTACCCCAACCACATAAACAACTAAATTTTACTTGTTTATCCTATAGTTTCCTGCATAGAGAAGTGTTTGGGTTAATTTTCTTTTTTTTTTTTTTGCCCTTAAGAAGGCCAGTCATTTTTTATTGCCTGTGAGATTTGTTTGATTCTTTTAACTATTTTTGGCATTGCATCATCAAATGTAAATGTTGTTTTGGCATCAATTTTTTTAACCTTATGTGAACCATCACATTAAACAACTAAATATTACTTATTTATCCTAAAGTCTCTGCATGGTGCTTAGATAAAAATAGTCCAACTCTAGTCATGCTTTAATTAATTTCTTCATTCTGCTCGAAGAAGGTCAATTTTTTTTGTTTCATTACATTGGGTCTAACCTAATTTGCCCCTTCCATAATCCTTTTTTTCTTAAGGATCATCAGCGGTGGTTTATTTTTCTGAAGATTCTACAACAACCATCATTATGAATTTTGATGAAATTTATCTTTATCACTTGCTCACAATTTTTTGCATTGTAAATTCTCTCTCTTTTTCATGTGTTTGCTACCATCATTTGGTACTAATTCTTAATGCTACATGTAATATTAATGTGTTCATGATTGCATGTCATTTCAGATTTGATGTCAAGATTGCTGCTGCAGTAGCTGAGGAAACTGGACTACCATTTGTCACTGCAGAAAACAAATTTGAAGCATTAGTTAGTATTTCTCCTCGCACCAATACTCTTTTGTTTCTTCTTACCAAGGGGCATGATCATTGAAATTATTTCTCCATTGTTGACCTTCTCATTGTGGACTATAGAATCTTGAGTGACATTTCTATGGAATAAATGCTGAAAATATGCTATATTTGCCTTTCTACTGTAGGCCAAAATATTCTATGTTATATAATAGGGTACGAATCTAGAGTTAAAGGAGGTTCTAGACTCGTGGACCTTCAGAAATTTCAACTACTTTTAGGTTCAGATCCAGACTTTTGGGAATTTGGTCTTAAATTTAATGAGGCTAATTTTCTTGGGTATACAAATGATCTATGGAGTTAGGACTCCGACAATGTATTTCAGGGTTAAACGGCATATTATGAAAGAAAGAAGGCAAACTAGACGCCTTCACAAACAAATCTTTACCATTGTCTGTTCTTTGCATTCCTTTTTTAGCTTCATAAGCTCACAATTGGTCCTTACTTGGGACCCTACCTAAATGTTCACTAATGTATTTTTTCCCCTTTTTGCCATGAAACGAATTTTGACATCCCCTTTTTATATTTTGACAAGCTTACAGTTAGATCCTTTCCTGGGCTTGAAAGCCTTTCCTTTAGGGCATGCAGTCAAGATGAAGCTTCCATGTTCCAATTAGCTTTATGGTGTTGGTCCCGTTATGATGATCTCCTCTCCTAGGCGTGTATATTTTGTTGCTCCTCTCATTGTGTCCTTTAAATAGCACAGAGTAATTTGATTACATACTCGATCCTTTGATTCCTAGGTGGTGTTGGCTTTGTGGTTAACACTTGACACCCCCTTAATGTACATTGAGCTGGACCCAACCCCCCAGCCCCCCCTTGTCAATAATACTCACCTTCTCATATGAAAAAGATTGTTTCACTTTGGAAAATCGAATTGCCTGGTTGACTTTTAGTCTCTTCTAAATTTGCATTTAGTCTCCTCAAATAAAATGAAAGATCTCTTATAAAAATTTGCATTTGGTCCCCGCCATCTTCATATGAAGATGGCTCAGGCTCATCCCACTACAGCAGATGTGAAGGAGTTCATGCCAACGCGCACACAACCTACCTACCAACAAAGGAAAAAGAAAGAACTTTAATTGTTTTTTGTTTAAATTTTTAGCCGAATATTTCTTAAATTTTTTCTTCTTTTTAAATCAAGGGTATTGGCAATAATGATGTATCTAATACATATAGTAAAACTGTATACTCTGGTATAAGCTGATACCATATGCATATTGTTCCTTCTATCAGGCAGCACATGATGCTTTTGTTGAGACTAGTGGAGCTTTAAATACAATTTCTGCTTCTCTGATGAAGATCGCAAATGACATAAGACTTCTTGGAAGGTGCACAATTTTATCTGATTCTGCTTTTTTATATGCCTGTGTACATAGTTTATGTTTTGTCTTATAAAGATAATATATATTTCTTTTCCTTTTCCCAGTGGTCCTCGTTGTGGACTTGGAGAGCTTATACTGCCTGAAAATGAGCCTGGCAGCAGTATCATGCCTGTATGCACCATTGCTTGCTCAATACTATGTTCATATAAATATTTTCAACTGCTTATTTATGATTTAGATGTAGATACCATTTTGTTGAGGACAGGATTATAAATGATTTCATTCTGCGAACCTACTTTCTATATTATGCATGACACAATTGTTTTATTTCAGGGGAAGGTTAATCCTACACAATGTGAGGCTCTCACCATGGTTTGTGCTCAGGTACTATAATTTCTACTCTCGTCATGACATATTCTGAATGGATCCATTTTTCCAAGTGCTCTACTTTCCAAGAAATTTATTCAGAATTTAATGTCAATTCCTCAAGTAATAATCAAGCTCTTATGCTTGAGTATGTGTCAGAGGCATGCTTAACATCAATCAAAGTTAAACTAGCGAAGTTTCTGCCATAGGCATGCTAATGTAATGTGCATGACACAATTGTATTAGTGGCCATATCAAACTTTTGCACATCTTCAAATGAAATGGTTACAGAGAACTTACTAGGCAAGTTTATTTATTTACTTGTGGACTTTTAGACAATTTCTCGAGATCATATGGGACAGCCATAGAGTCACCTATGGTTTGTGGTCTTTTGAATTTCTTTAGAAATTTAGGTTTAGCATTGTCTTTCAATAATTGCTTTCCACCTTTTGAATATTAAGAAAAATAAAATGGTCTAAAACACAATTTAACTGATCATGTTGTTTCACAGCATGATGATGAATGCATCATGCTTGAGGCGTGACAAGTTACTTCAGAAAAGATGTTTTTTCATTCAGATCTGAGAATCAGATCGTAGATAGCAATGATGGGTATATGGTTCTATTGCTAAGAGCTGAAGTTTGCTTTAAACTCTTTGCCAAAGCTTAGTTTGATTGTGGTGTAAGGGTGTTAATATGCAGATTGTTATACGGCCTAACATCAGCTAATCATGTAAAAGCAAAACCAAGACGTAAACAAAAGGAAAAAGACAGAAAAAAGGAGCGGCAGATAATATTTAAGTATGCATAATTTGTATTCTTATTTCCTTCTACATGGCAAAAAGGCCTTGCAAAGGGCGATCAATCAAATAGATGTTCCTTATGGGAACATCTAAGCAACATAATAATTTGTATCAGCCTCAAAGTGATGCAAGGCCATTGGCGGTTTTCTTGGGTCACCAGGCTTGGTACATCAATTTGCAAGGCACTCCAAAAATTCGATGAAAGAGATGGAGCACTGGTTTTCTTTACTAAAGTTTCACATGAAACTAGAGGAGTGGATCATTCAGGAAACAAATAAATCAAAGTGTATAAAATAGATTGGTTCTCTAGAAATCCTGTAAGGCCCTCAATAAGGGGATAAGATAGGTGTTGCACAAATAGATAAGCTGGGTGGTACATGGCGGGAGAAAATAAGCATTCGAGGGAGGAACTGCAAGAGAAAGACGATTGGAGAGTGGTTTCTTGAATGTTTCGGGTAATCAAATAGATAATATGGGTGGCACGTGGCAGGAAAAATAAAGCATTAGATGGAGGAGCTGAAAGGGAAAGAGTGATTCAATAAACTGGTTGCTCGAGGGTGGGGTAATCAATGTCATTGGTATCACTAAAGACAGCAGCCTGCCCCAGACACTGTTGTAACCTGTAATTTATTTATTTATTATTTTTAAGAAAGTTCCATAGACTAACTTCATAAAGGAGGAGAATACTACAATGAGGGAGGGATGCACCCTTAAAGAAAGGAGAAAGGTCATATTGAGGCAAAGAAACCCTCATTGGATGAAAGAAGCTCCTATTAAAGGCAGAAGAACTCTCCTGAAGGGGGGAATTGTTGCCAAACAATCCTAGTTCGTTTGCGTGCACACACGGATCACAGTCGGGATCCATGAACCACTAGAGGCCTACCATTCTCTGTGAATTCAAGTTGTTAGGGCTGTGAATGGGTCGGATTCATGTAATGTCCAAATCTGAACCTGATAAGTAGATGCCTCACTCGGATCCAAATCCGACAAGAGGGTTAGGATCTGAATCTGATATGGACCCAACAACAAAGACGAGTTTCGATTCAGATTTTATATATTTTTGTTTCTTTAATAATGAAATTGAAAGAGATTTGGATCTCTACCTGCCAAAAATTTCATTGTGTTGCATTTTGATCTACTATCATGGATTCATAATGATGCACGATGGCGCTATTCTTCATAGCGAGATACATTAACTCTAATTGGTACCATGGTGAAGATTGAAGGAAAAAAATGGGGGGGGGGGACACTTAATTCTTTTCCTTTCACTTATATTAATGATTCTTTTTCCTTTCCCAAAGCATTTACTTCCTTCAGTAGATGAAAAGCCGTGAGTTAATTTTGCAAGAATTTTTGTTGCTGGGCTTTAATTTGGTTTATTAGAAATTGGGTTTTAATTGAGTCTCAAACATTCAATTTTCACATGTCACTATATAGAAACGGGCTGGATTCCCGGTTTCAGATCTGGTACGAATTAAATCCGAATCCCGAAACTCACTCGGGTCTGGAAAACAAGATCCGAACCCGATCCAAATAGATTTTGGATTCAATTTTTAAGATACTAACCTGAAAATGTTCTAAGGTTTCGGATCAGGTTAGCGGGCTCCGTTTACAGCCCTACAAGTCATGCAATAAGGCTGCAATACTTGACCTTCACATTTTTAATTCAAAAATTCCCTTGCTTGCAGCAAATGAGAAGATTCGCACCCACGATGTGTCGTGCTGCATGAGCTAAGCTCACTTGGTGAAACCTGCAAATTAGAGTCTTTTTAATATACTCAAATGTTGACTAAATATGTCTAAAAATGGGGCATGCATCCTTAGCTTGTATTCTAGTAAACTCAAGTGCAGTAGACCCACTTACTATTTTAGAAAAAAAGCAGTGATCCTGCATATTTTGTCGAGGGAAAATCTTTACTGATTTTCGTTTTCAAATCCTTTCACGACCAATCTTTAATGTTTTTTCCCCTCTGTAGATAAATTCTTAGTGTTTGTAATTCTTCAATGGACTTTCATTTGTAGCAGTGCCACTTCAATCAAGATGCATCTCTCCAATTTCTGTAGATTGTTCTTTGAACTTGTTAGCTCGCTCTTCTTTCTCTAATCAATCAGGACAAGATACAGTTAGTTACCAGTGTGGATGTTCTCTCTTTTGTGCCATTCACGAAATAAGCAACTTCTGCCATTCAGTTAGCCTGTTATATTAGCCTCTTCTTTCTCCACTTCTTGCAGTACTTGCAAAGTATTATAATTTTTTGGTCTGATGGCAGTTCCAAATATAATAAGGTAACCAGTATCTTGTCCATTTTGGCTTGTACTGAGATTAGAGATCATGTTATATTGTGTATCATCTTTTAGATGAACTTAAATGTTGTCCAAGAATTTAATTTATCTGTTCTTGTCTTTTCATCCTTTTAATTCATGCTGTTACTATTTCATCACATAACCATACTGTTCAAAGTGTCTTTATATAGCATGTTCTCAAATACCTTCTTCTTTACTGCTTGGAATATTAATCTGGTGGTCTTGTATATTGCAGGTGATGGGTAATCATGTTGCCATTACAGTTGGTGGATCAAATGGCCATTTTGAACTCAACGTGTTCAAGCCAATGATAGCTAGCGGCCTTCTTCGTGTATGATGATGCAATTAGCAATTATAGTTAATCATAGATTGAGATTGGAAGCACCAGGTGATTTTAATTTTTTTTTTTTTACAGTCTTTGAGATTACTCGGGATGCATCCCTTTCATTTGAAAAGAACTGTGTGAGAGGAATTCAAGCAAACCATCGAAGAATCTCCAAATTGCTGCATGAGGCAAGTCTTTAAACACACTTAATTGACATTAACTTGTGGTATAAAATGTATACTAACAGTTACTTCCTTTTGCTTTAAAATCTGTTAACAGTCTCTGATGCTTGTGACATCTTTGAACCCTGTAAGTTAGTGTATATAGTCATCATTTAAAGCAATTTGAAGCTGTTTTCACATCCTGTTATTACCTCAGAATGTTCTGACATGTATATGTATGGCCATCAATTGTTGAAACAGAAAATCGGGTATGATAAGGCCGCAGCTGTTGCTAAGAAAGCTCATAAAGAAGGGACAACCCTGAAGGTAAGAATAGTTCACAAGCGACGCCTAACTTTTTGGACATTGGATTATTGCTGTATGTGTACTTTATTACTTCTGTCTTCACTGTTACTTTTCATGAATAGAGCTATCTGCTTTCTAAAAAGGCCAGTTGGTAGAGAGGGAACCTATCTTACTGCTCTCATAGCTAAGTTCATGTTTGATGCCCGAGCATGGACTTCCCACGAGGTCACACATCCTAGTACTGCTCCCTTTCGCGCACACTTAGCTGTGTTGCTGTGTTTTTCCCGTAAAAAATTGTAATGCCCCGATCCCGCGGGTACGTAGACGTTACTGCGACGTATATACGCAGGTCAGAAATACCCTCACGTATATACGCTAAGCATCAGTACATGCAAGAATCAGAGTACGAAAGCACGTGGTACATTATACATTCCAACATATGAGTACAATTATAAAGTTATCACTAGATGTGACAAATATTATAAGAATATTATATCACCGATAAGCGCAAATGCGAGAATACAAAGAGATGTACAAGTATGAACAATACAAAAGGCGCTCACCAGTTTACAGAAGGAAAACTCGAGAGACGCGCAGGGGGACCTGGAAGGATAGGCTTCAAACGGTCTGCTGGAGATTCACGCTACCGTTGCCCTCTTAGGTCAGCAACTGAGAGAATCCACAAGCTCCAAGCTTCAGGATCTAGACATGAGGATCCAGGGGAGTCAGAACTCCCCAGCGAGTGGTGATGCGAATGCTAGATGGCGTGTAAAGATAAGCACACGCGTATCGATAAATCCGAATCATAAACATGCATTGAAAACTGTGTCATGAGCACAAGCATGCAGGAGCAAGTAGATATATAGCAAGTGATATCAAGTAGGGAATACTCATGGTATAATAAGATAAGAGTAGGAGACTGGTGGAATAGAACACAAGTGGTAAAATAGGATGTGAGCAAGTATAATATAGTAATGATCATAAACCGAAAATCCGATGTAAAATCCGATGAAAGCATTGACAAAGCATACAATGGATACATAGTTGACATCTTTTATTATTATTACTCGTTTGACCCATATATCTAGGTATGTGTCCTGGTGTACATCTCAAAACACATACATCCATATATAAGTAAGTGGAGGTTGGCTATTGGAAGCTGATGAAGAACTGATAGCTCATACTTATAGCAGTTCCCGTCCGCCCGGGATACAGCCATTGGGGGCCTGAAATTCCCCTAACACGCATCTTCTGGGGGCATAAATCCCCTTAACATGAATCGTCAATTTAGTATTCCACTACTATAAGCAAGGTATCATACCGGCATCCATCACTTCCTTTCATTCCCCGTGTAAGTTGTCCTTTTTATAGCTTATTAAGCATAATTATCAGATTACGAGAATGAGTAGGAACATAACTGGTCATAACAGGAGTACATAATAAGCATAACGGGAGTTCATAACAGGTATAACAGGAGTGCATAACAAGAGATCATGTACTACATTTCCGTAATGTGATAATCATGAGTAGAGAGTTAATCATAATTGGTGTCAGGTTTTAACATGACAATGACAAGTGTTTAGGGAGGTGACATGTAATAAGTCATGTTATAACGGGAGACAAGTGATATAACATGAGCCGGTGTCAAGTAGTAGCATGTCGGGTGTCGGTGATAACATATCAGTTGTTAAGTGATATAGACATGTGTATGTCAAATGTTAACATAACAAGTATATACATAACAAGTGATAGAGTAATAGCTGAGTATAATCAAGCGGAGCTGAGCAGGCTTGAGGCACAGACAGCGAATAGTGTTTAGTCGCTAAAGCGCTTGGCGAGGTCACCGGGACGACTCGACTTAAGTGCGAGTAGAAAATCCGGCAGCATTTTGCTTAGACGGATTTAACGAATAAAGTGCTGAGCGCTAAGTATGCCCACCAGGCGGAGCTGAGAGACCTGATGGTCTAAGCGCACTCCTCTTTCGAGGAAATGGGTGGAGCCCGGAGGCTAAAGTACGCTCGGGGTTTAGGCGCACTCTCGGTAGTTACCACGAAACAAATAAGGGTACAAGCCTAAACCGTTGGGTAGCCAGCCTGAGAATGGGCAGAACCCAGAGTCGGTACAAGAGTACCTGTGATGTTAGTACCACACGAATAAGCTATATTGTGATAATATTTATTCTACCGTAGAGTAGTGAAGCCTGAAGGCTGGGTAGAGAACCCGGGACCAAAGTATGCTCAGGGTCTAAGCGCACTCTCGATAGCTACCACAAACCAATAAGGGTACATGCCTGAAATCATTGGGTAGCCAGCCTGAGAGTGGGCAGAAACCCAGAGTTTATACAAGGGTACTTGCACGAGTTGTTCTATTCTATTACAAGCATTACAGTATATCAGTCCGGTACAAGTTAAGACATGTCCACAAAATACTACACACCCACCAGTACAATCACACCGGACTGATACTAAATACAATACAATACCAATTCTAAAAGAAATTCAATTTCGCGAGAAAAGTCACTCGCCTAAAATACCACTTTTTAAAGCTTTGCGTGTCCGAGATCCCGGGAGAGGAAAAACACGAAACGAGTAAAGGAGAGGGGGGCTTGGCCTTTGGGTGGCCGTCGGCTCTAGGGGTGGTGCGCCACCCGTTGGTGGCCTAGGTAGTGATCGGCCTCAAAGAGGAGGGAGAGAGGAAGGGAAAGGTGATGGCGTTGGTGGTGGTGTTATTTGGTGAAGGAGATGGATTTTGATGGAGGAATGAAAGGAAGTGAAGGAGGTGATGGTGAAAGTGATGTTAGAGGTTGAAGTAGTGGTGGACGAGGTGGTGTTGTGGTGATGAAAGCGATGGTGGTGGTGGAGAAGTATAGATGAGATGGAGATGGAAAAGGGTGTAATAAAAGATGGTGGCGGTGACGTCGTTGGAATAGTCGCCAGAAAAGTCGTTGGAGTGGTCACTGGAGATGTTGCCGAAGAAAGGGGCTCGGCCCCTAGCCAAGCATGGTGGCCGGCCTAGGGTGTGGTGGTGGAGTGGTTTTGTGGTAGAGTTAAGTGGTGGTGGTAGTTTTAGAGGAGGTAAAGGAGATGGTGGGTTTTGATGGAGTTTTGGAGTTTGTGGTGGTTTAAATGGAGATGGAGGAGGAAGAAGTTGATGATAGGGAGTTGGAGAAGTTGTAGTTGTTTTGATTGTGGTGGAGAAGAAGGAAGGGTTGATGGTGGTTAGGGTTTTGATGGAGATAAAATGAAAAGGGAAGGAGAAAAGGGTTTTATATTTTTGGGATTGGAGTTAAAGGAGAAGAAAAAAGAATTAAAGGAAGGGGTTTTTTGTAAAAGGGAGAGGGTGAGGTGGCCTTGGCCGGCCATGTGATGGGAGAGGGTAATTGAGTGGTTTGGAGGTGATGGGAGAGGGTAATTGAGTGGTTTGGGATATTTTGAAAGAGAGATTTTGGTGGAAAGGTTTAGAAGGTAACGAAAGAATGGAGAATGTTTTAGAATATGGTGGAAGGAAAAGAAAGGAAAGAAAAAGGAAAAAGGAATTATTTGATTGGAAGAAAAATTGAAAATAATTAAAGTGACGGATTTCCCAGATTCGGTTACGGATGCAGAAATCTTTCGGAAAAATACCAGAATTGTCCGAAAATCAAGTATCTCGGAACGACCCGCAAAAATTCTCAAAAATCAAGATTATTATTCTAAGAATCATAGTGAAATCTGTTTTAATTTTTTTTTATGGTTTTCAAATTAAAATTCTGAAATCGACCGCCCCGATATCGGTCGACACCAAATCTAGCTGAAATCTGATAAATTCTGAAAATCCTTGAAAATGCATTAAGATAGTAAAAATTATTCTAAGAAAATATGTGAAAGCGGTTTCTTAAAATTTGACTATATTTGTAAATTAAAAATCTAGAAATAAACCAGCAGTGTCGATTAATCTCGATTTTAGGGTTTTTTTTATAAAAATATACAAAAAAAATCTGAAAAATTATGAAAAATCTAAAATATTGGAAAAAGTATTTGAAATTGAAGTCAGTCAAATTGGCCTGGCGGAAAGACTAAATCAAACAATATACTAGGATCGGGTGCTCGGTCCAGACTAGGGCACGAACCCGGTTCTTACAAAATAATCACATAAATAATCATAAAACAAAAACAAATATAGGAAGTAAATAAAAAAATACGATAAAAAAATCTGAATACGCAACTAAGTACGTATTCTGGGAACCGGCTGTTACAAAAATGCTTGCTATGATCAACTCTTGATATCATGAGAAACTATTATATACAACCTTTGTAGCATATATGTCATGTACTTAGAGTGTGACATCATGCAACCGGGGAGCAGTGCTAGGACAAGACGAAAGATTATAAACATGTCAAATGTGATTTGCATGTGAAAACCTGCTAAAACGTGTAACGAAGAAAATAGGACAAGCCAGTTTTAACACAGGTACTTTCCTATATTGCTAGGATGCTTGTAGTTGTAGAGTGTGGTTGCGAAATGCGTGGAACTTTTTGGCATGTCAAGCTTTAAGGTTGACAGCATAATTATTATAAATTGTCGGATATATTTTATACTTGTATATACATATAAGTTTATCTGAATAACTAATGCAAATAAAAGTTTGATGTGATTCTTTCGAAATTATCATCTACCAAGAGATGGAGCAACAGTTCTCTGTAATATGTCTTAATGATTTTCACTCATAAAGCACATGTCATATTTTCATAATCTATGCACCAGATCCATATTTAAAAAAGTTAAAACCACCCGTCTCCTACCCCTTGTCTCGTGTAAAAATTGTTTGTTATTATGTATGGCTAGTTGGTCTGTTTCTATTCAGTAATTTGAAAACAATATCTGACTTTTTGAGATTTATTATGGGAATGAAGATTGCTAGAAGCATTATGCAAATACACTTACCCATGAAGCCATAAACATATTCAAGTGTCTGTAACCTTTTTTCTCTACCAATTTTTTACTTGCACGTTCGAAGTATCTTTAGTACCTAATTTGTACCTGACATTAATTGCCATGATTCTGAAATGACCTAAATCAATATTTTAGATGCTAAATGGCTCCGAAGATCTTAGAAAGCCTACAAAATAACAGCTTATGATGAGTTTTTTTGTCTTTTAATTTACTACTAGCTATGGATACACTGATCTATGTGTTATTAAAGTTTATATTTCTGAAACTGCAAACAAATAACATTAGTAGCATGTTGACACATGGAATGCATTGTACTTGCAGTTTTACATGACCAGCTCAAATCTGAAATTTAGGGGAGAAGTCATTATTGATGAATGAAATTAGTTAAGGATTCTAGGGTGCCAATGGGGATTTCTTTCAGTCATTCATGGTCAACTTTGTAAGGTTATGATTTGCTTAATCTTTAGGTAGAGATTTGGTAATTGCTTCACCAAGGACTGAAGCAGAACACTCTAATATGTATGTTTTATGCGTGCCTAGTAATGGTTTTTCATTTTGCTCTTTCTGTTTGTTTTATTTCGGAGTTCTGTCATTATCTTACATCAATAGCACTCTATTGTGAAATTTTCTTCTGGTACTGTCTAAACCATACCGAGGCTTTGTGTTCTAATTGCTCGTGCTATAAATTTAGTACTACAGTTTGTCATTTAGAATCAAACATTTTGTTTTTGCAGGATGCTGCATTGAACCTTGGAGTCCTGTCTGAGAAAGAATTTGAAGAACTTGTTGTACCAGAGAAAATGGTTGGCCCCTCTGACTAATAAGCCATTTTTGAATTACATAGAGAAATTATTAAGGGGTAGCCAGTCACACCGCTTCTGTAGTCATAGCTGGACGTGCGGTATGGGCTGAGCGAGACAAACACCGAAGGTCAATAAGGCTTCATTTTTGTCTACATTTGTAATTACCATTGAATTTTTTGTGTCAAAACATTCTTTTGGCTCAGAAAGGGCTACTCATATTGCTCACCTTTGGTTTTAATAAGAGGTGATTTGCCATTGTAACAGAAATGGTTTTCGCTATCACAAGATAAATTTATGTTATTCGACCTCAAGGGCATGATGTTTGAACTTCTTGCCGTCTTGGTTGTGCGTTCTAGTTGTACAAACACAATCACATTCTTTTCCAGTTTGAACTAGGAATTTCTGCCATGATAACTGGCCTCGAGTATATTGTTATTGACAGCAGATGCAGTATTTACGCTGCACGCTCATTCTGCTTAAACTTTTGTGGAGAGAAGGATGTTGCATCACATGGACAATCCTATGGTTGCAAGCTGCACTTGGAATTTGCCAGCAGTTGCTAGCATTCCTCCTTATCTTCAAGGTTCTCTTGTAGCTGGCTTACTGGCTGGTACTTTGAATCTTGTATTGTTGTTGACATATTTGAACCTGTGATTCTCAGAAATTTGTTTGTCTACCCACAACGCAAGATAACTGAAAGGTGCCATGCATTCATCAATGCTGTTTCTTACTAAATTTCTTTTAAATTTTCTCATGGCAGAAAATTTAAATGCTGGGATTTAAATTGTTCAAATAAAGAGTGGTCGGGGTACATGACAAAAGCCATGTATATTGTATGACAAAGCTTGGAGACTCACAATATGGCTCGTTGTGATTTTTTAAAAAAGTACAAAGGAAAAAAAAGAAATACAATGCGGTATGATATCATTAGTCATGGTTATCAAGATCTTTAGTGTTTTTTTTTTTTTTAAACGAAGTATGTAGCTGTAATTTGGTCTTAAACTAAGCAAGAAATCCATCCTTTTTCTAAACGAACTTTTAATCATCATAAAGGGTGAAGAATCAAACTCTGCAATGCTTTTTTTTTTTTTTCCCTTTCTTTTTCTAGTATTGTCTGAAATAAACCTTTTGCGAAATTGATATGCTAAATGAATATACCTGTTGAAACTGACTAAATCTGATATTCTAGTTTTATCATTTAAGTAATAAAATGAGCAACTGCAAAATTGAAGTCTTCTTTTAATGACTCTTCTGAATTTGACTCTGTCATGAGGGAAATTCTACTCACACCCGTCTTCTCCGCCAAGGGCGGACCTATTAGTTGGCTGGGCCGGGCTACAGCCCGGCCCATTTTTTCATATATTGCCTTAAAACTCCTCTTCATTTTGATTCTTTTTCATATATTGCTTTACACCTCCTTTTATTTTGATTTTCTTTTGGTAAATTTATCCATGTTTCCGCCCCTGATTTAGTGGAGAATATTGTTTTATTCTTGTGACAAATTCATATAATTCGTAAGCATATGTTATAAAAAGTTGTAGCCCACTCAAAAAAATTTTTCTGGTTCCGCCCCTGTTCTCCGCTGTCTACACCCATCCTTAAAATGAATTTTCTGAATTACAATTTTCGGCGGCGGCACTTTCGACGTCTCTCTCATCACCATCGAAGAGGAGATTTTCAAAGTGAAGGCCACTCCGGTGACATGCACAGCGGGAAGGTGAACATCTGAAGGAACGAAAACAAGAGACAAATGCAGAGTATGAGGATTTAATGGCTTCTGTTGGTGTGAAAAAATTCTGCTAGAGTTTATAGTTTACACAGAGTCAAAATGATTGATTTTCATTTTAAGATTTGGATATAAAAAATTTAAAATTTGAAGGTGAGAAGTAATCAGGCGTTTTTACAATTAACCAGAAGAGGAAGGTAACTGATTTAACAATCATAAACAGTGACTTAATTTATTTCTGTTCCAAAGCACTAATTTAGAGACGGAACCAATCAGTTCTGTTATGGGTGTAAACAAGTTGTAACTCTATTATCTGCTTCTGCATTGTTCAAGTACAAAAAAAATGAATTTATATCAGCCAGTATGCCATATGTAATTTGTATTATTTCAGTTGCCCAAATCCTTTTGTTAAATTTTCTGGTTATTTCATGTCAGTGCAGCCATTCACTGAGTAATTTGCCTTATTATGTCCAGAAACTTGATGAAATTTAATGCATTTAAACAGACTTGTTGCCCCATAGTTAATATGTCAGTCAGTTATATTTCTGTTATCTGCTGTGGTTACACTGAGCTATTTCTCGTTTTTGTTGTGGTTTACTAAGCTCTCCATGTATTGTTCTATCTGCTATGCATGCATAATGCAGGGAGTTGCATAGATAGCAGATGTATACATCATCACGTGGAAGAACAAGGAATCATAGAAGATGTTCTACCACTGCTTGGTCTTGAGAAGCATGAGGCAAAGGATTATGCTCGTCCATGCTCTCTGTTCAGGTTCAAATTTTATTCTACCCTGATGACCTTCAAATTTTTTCTCCCCGAGGCTTCAACTGCGCATGTAAACGGCTTATAGCTGTTTGTCTGTATATCTCGTATGCAGGAACCTTTGCACCGGATCAGTTTTTGGAGTCTTTGCTTGGACACACTCCTGGGTCCGTCAGTTCTGCGACAGACATTGCATATTTATAACCAACGAAACTGATGTTGGTGAGAATGGATCATAAAATTTGTTCCCTCCACATGTTCACTTGTATCAGTTCTGTAACCTGTTTTCGCAACCTGTTTCTTTTGTTCTTTCCACTTCAACATCTTTAACGCCACTCTGTCTGTCCGCTCCTCTCCGAGCTACTCCTCGATGTCCTCGTAATCATCCTCCAAGTCTCCGGCTGAGGATGCGTTCGAGTGGAGATCATCCCATGTTCTAGCAAAGCTCTCTCTCTCTCTAACAGACCTCCAGAGGATTAGTCCGAAGGAAAAAAAATTACCTTACCCACACGGAAAACAGTAGCCGAATTATGAGAAATATTTCTAAAAATACGTTTATTTTTTGTTCGTTCTAAATGGCCCATGAATAACTGCCACCCATGTCCCAATGAACTCTCTTGGTCCTAATAATATTAGTTTGTCTCCATGAAGTCTAAAGGTTCACAGTGAGATCAATCTTTCCAGACAATCAAAGGAGTTTTTATAATAACTTTTATTTTACATATTGAAATAGTACAAGAAAAAATTTATTAGAAGCTAAACTCCATTACCTTTCCATTGATATATTACATGATACGTTTTATTTAACTAAATTGTTTCAAATATTTAAAAACTCATCAGTTGTGAATGAGATCTGCAGTACGACAGTTGCGACCAACATGCAATATTTCAGTCATAATTTAAGGTATATGTATCCAATAGGGACATGGTATGAACCGTTGGAAAGTAGACTCGATTGTATTATCTTTCCAACGGTATATAATACGGTACCATTTAGTCCTAACACACTGGTAAACTGAGCCTAATATTATAGGTTCTGATGTTTAACAGATTTCTGTACCTATAAAGAAGATCCACTATTTTATTCAAAATGATTGTCTTGTCCGGAATTTTTACAAGAAAAATATGGGGGAACATAAATTGAAGACTTTCTTAGATGATACAAGTTAATCACTATATAACATGAGAATTTTTTCTAAAAATTTCGAAAATAAACAAAATAGACTTATATCAAGAAGATCTCCCTCACCTATAGATTTCTTCCTCTTCTGTGGCCGTCGAATCTCCACCTTGCTGCTGGTGCCATGACCGGCCATCACCAGAGAAAAAGAAAGAAACTGAATTAGAGAAATCAAGAGAGAGAAAAAAGATAGATTTTTTTTTAGGGTTTCATCTACCTACCAAGAGAGATAGGGAAAGAGAGTAGAAGGGGGCCGCCCCTCCCTCGAGGCCGTCGCCGGCGGCCTCCCGCGCGCCGGCCACCGGCCCTGGCTGGACACAGCAGCCACGGCTGTTGCTGTGGCCGAGCCCAATCCAGGGGGGAGGGGGGAAGGAATTGTGAGAGAGGGAGAGATTGGGAGAGAGAGAAGTTGAAGAGATCTCAAATTTGAGGGGTTTTAGGGCTTACCATGGAGATTTCTCCTCTAGGGAGAAGATGAAGATGATGAGCTCTCATTGGACTCTTTTAAGATCCATACCCATCTAATTTTACAAGTTTACCATGGCCGATTTCATCCAAGTATCAAATTCTCAAATCAAAAAGATCTAGGCCTTTATCTCCCCTCCCATGCACACCTACTCTCTCCACTAACAAAAAAAATATAAAAATTTCTCATGGTTGCGCTTTCTTCATAAATACACATATTTCATGTATAATACTAGTATATCTATACAATGAAGTACTATGTGCACAATAACTATGATGTATGTATATTCATACATACCACTCAAAATTTCAAAATTATTGAAATTAATTACATACTCAATTAATCAATATTAAATTTTTTTCTCACATTCTATATAGTCTTAATAACCCAAGATTTATATTATTAAATTGGGGTTAATAATCTGGGGTATTACAGTTCTATCTCCCTTATAAAAGTTTCATCCTCGAAACTTGCTACCTGAAATGAGTAAGCATAAAATTTTCACATTTCTTTTGCATATCATAAATGAAATCACCTAGAGGGGGGGTGAATAGGTGATGGCTATATGATAATGGCAATTATGCGGAATTTAAAATTTAACTCTAAACATTAGCACAATACAATATTTCTTGCAAGTAAAGGACAATGTAAAATTGCAAGTAATAAAAGAGATAGAGTTAGAGAAATTTGAGCAAACGCAAACACGCCGATATGTTCCGAGGTTCGAGCCACGCTCTACGTCCCCGCCTTCACACTTGAAGGATTTCCACTATTGAGGATCCCACCGGATCAACAATACAAGGACAACACTTGTCCGTCTCCCGTGATGACACTTCACCACCTTGAGCACACTAGCTCGCCTTGAGGCCGATGCCTCTACAACTTCACTCAATTACAATGGAAGTGATCACACTTGATCACTTTTACAAATAGCTCACTAAGCACAATCCTAGAACCAAATAGTAGACTTAGAGTATGGGATTGTGTAGTGCAAAACTAGAGAGAAGTAGAGGAATAGGCTCCAAGAAAGGTGATGGAAATTTAGGCTTTGGAGAAAAATCTTTTCTTTTGAAAACTTTGGAATCTTTGAAACTCTTTGTCAAAATTCACTTGATAGCTCTAAAATCATTAGTCATTTCATATGAAGTGACCACCTATTTATAGGGGTCAAAAACTGCTCAAGAGATTCGTTGGAGACAAATCCCAAAAGTCAAAGAGTCAGAAAATATAGCTGTTGGGTCTGTCAGAACTTTTGACAGACAGCCGGTCGACCGGGTCGGTCGACCGCCAACGGTCAAAAATCCGACCGTTGGGGCTCACCGGTCGACTGGGTCGGTCGACTGGCATTTCCAGAGAGCAGCAGGTTGAGGGCCGGTAGAGTATCGGTCGAGTCCCGGTCGACTGATACTTTCCAGAGAGCAGCAGGTTGGGGGCCGGTAGAGTATCGGTCGAGTCCCGGTCGACTGATACGCACATGCACAAAATTGTGCATGCCGGTCGAGTGCCGGTCGAGTGCCGGTCGACCGGGCACTGTGAAGTTCTGAAAAATCAGAACTTACAGAACCTGAAATATTGGAATTTTGGTTTTGGGTCTTGGGTTAAATATTTTGGACTTGTAAAAGCATAGAGTATGAGCATGTGTCATACTACTATCATGTAAAAATAGTTTGACAAAAATTCTTTTGATAAAACTTGTTTTTCCACAAAATGTTTTTCCAAACTAATCTTTTTCTAAAAGCTTATTTCCAAAACAAGTTCTCTTTAAAAGCTAAGTTGGAATTGAAAATTATGAAGCCATAAACCACTCTAGAAAATGTGTGTGTGTTGTGATATCCCATATCTCTACTTCTACTATCTAGTTTTGACAAAATATTCTAAAATGAAAATAAACAAAGTACAAATCTTGAATTCTTTAGCAAGTCTTGATCTTCTTCTTGAACTTTTCTTCAACGCAAATTCCGAAGCTTCCTATGTGCTTTAGCTTGGGAATGCAAATGTTGGGCAAACTCCAAAAGTGTGAGTCTTTTAGCGGAGTTGTCAAAATCTGTTTCTTGAACCTGAAATACTTCAAAATCAAGATTATTAAATACATAACTAAATATGTTTTGCTATCATCAAAATAACCGGATAATGGCCTTTGGGCCAACAATCTCCCCCTTTTTGATGATGGCAAAACATATGTAGTTATCACAAGATATTTTGGGTAGAGTCTTCAAATGAAGCTCCCCCTCAACATATGCATATATAAAAATCATGCAAGCATATACCAAAATCATACTCAGGCACAGTGATAAAAAATAAACATCACACATCCATGCCCATAGAAAATATCAACCACACATGTCATATCATAGATAAAGGAAATGAGTCTCAACATGACATAAATACATGTCCACAAACAATACATGTCCACAACACAAAAAATAAATAGAAATAAAAACATCACACATCCATGCCCATAGAAAATATCAACCACACATGTCATATCATAGATAAAGGAAATGAGTCTCAACATGACATAAATACATGTCCACACAAACAATACATGTCCACAACACAAAAAATAAAAGATGTCCAACACAACAAAATAAGTCAAGTACATAACAAAATAACAAAAGAGTCATAACAAAATATCTCTCTCCAAATAACTCTCCCCCTTTTTGACATCATCAACAAAGGGGAGGTCACTCAGCATCATCACTCAGTCGCCTCATCATCCTCCTCCTCGTCCTCGGGCATCGTCTGGTCATCACCATCATCTGAGGAAGAAGGACTCTACCTCCTCTGTATCCACGGCATCAACTCTGGGGCGCGGTGGTGGAACACACGCGAGCTCGGCTTGGAGGGAAAGAGGACCAGCAGCAGGAAGACGACGAGCTCCCGGAGTCCCATCAGAACGATTATGTCCAATTTAGAGAAGAGATTGGAACTGAACGTCCACATATCTCATGGACTCAGCCATATATGACAAGTCGTTCCGGACCTCCGCCCGAAAAGTAGCATCCATCGCAGCACGAGCCTCCATGTCTGCCCGAAGAGAAGCATCACGAGCAGCCATATCTGCACGAAGTGCAGAGATTTGCTCACCGACCCAGGCCTGATGTGCCTCGATCTGCGAGCGGACCTCAGAAGCAGAAGCACCCTGAAACTCAGGAGCAGGAAAAACAGGAGGTGGAGCTGGATCAGCTGCAGGAACAGGTGGTGGTTGCACAGCTGCGTGTCGACGCAACTGAGCTTCCATCATCTTCAGGGCAGCAGCATTGAAATCTGAAGAGGGTTTTGAAGGGCTTGACCAGAGAAATCAAAATCTAGAGCCCTAAGCAATGGGTAATGAGCATGCCGTAAGGCAGGCAGACTCCTACCAGCAGTACGAATCTGATCACCACTCATGTGAGAAGCGATCACTCGAGGGAAATTATCTTAATGCCTTTAAGGAGGCAATAGATAATCAAGGGAACAGGACCTCGAGCATGGCTAAATTCACC
The DNA here is from genome assembly GCA_038442645.1 of Agave tequilana. Classification (NCBI taxonomy): domain Eukaryota; kingdom Viridiplantae; phylum Streptophyta; class Magnoliopsida; order Asparagales; family Asparagaceae; genus Agave; species Agave tequilana. The sequence continues at coordinate 13,631 of JAVJIF010031937.1, read as the reverse complement.
GGATTTTGGCACGATGTTATGAAAGACAATCTTAGCAAGGACCTGAGATTGGAGAGTATACTGACTCACAATCTCATTCCTCACTAGATCGGGATTGTCATCCTGGTGAAGAAGAGTGGATGCGGTGAGTGAAGACTCACCCTCCGATATCCAGGAAAATCATGTAGGTCATAGGAGTAAACATCTATTCCATCAGTGGAAAGATGAAGAATTCTAGCAAATTGACCTAGGGAGATGTTGATGTCCCTACCCATCACCCGGGAAATGATCCGGTTCCCACTAAACTCAAAATTTGCATAAAAGTAGGGAACCAAAGAAGTGTAAACTTTCTCCCTAATGGAGAGAAAATCTACAAGATTGTTAGCACGAAGTATTTGGGGATATCTAAATGTTCGAAATCATGCATAGCCACAAATCTACCTGAATGGTATTCCTAGGGCTAAGTGAGTATAACGATCAGAGGCAAGATCGTTACGGAACATAGGTTCAGACCTAGGGGCTTGAGTTGAGGATTGGGCAATGCCCTTTCCCTTCTCAGAACGATGTCTCTTTGGAGCCATGATAAAAAATCTAATTTTTAGGTTTTTGAACGTAAAAGCACGATCTAGATAGATAATCACCCTAATATGAAGACAAATGAATGATAGATCTAATCTAGAAAGAAGGAACAAGTGAAAATTCGAATTTTTTACCTTTGAGAAAAACTGAAACCCTAGCCTGAAATCCAGAAATTTTGAGAATCCGACGGATGGATCGGCTTGAAATTGAAGATCCGAGTTAGAATTGAGAGGATTGAAATGGGTTTTGAAGGATTTTAGGATCAGTTGAACGGATTGGAAGAAGGAAATTTTGGGGAAAATGGGTCTGCGGTCGCTGGTGAGAGAACTGAGAGAGAGAGAATGCGAAACAGTGGGAAAAGGTCAAATATATGCCAGAATGCGACTATCGGTCGACTGGTGTTGAGGGACCGGTCGACCGAAAACAAACAGAGAGTTCTGCATCTAAATCGGTCGACTGCCCTATACCAGCAGTCGACCGGTAGCACAAAAAAAATCAAAAATATTTTCTCAGACAGAGCCGGTCGACTGGGGTTAGGGGCCAGTCGACCGGTAAGTCTGAAAAACCAGCTACCAGGTTCTGACCAAAAAAAAAATTTTATATAAACATTATAAAAATATGTTATATTAATAATATCAGGAATAACACAATTATTTTTAAATCTTCATTTAGTGATCATATCAACAAAACTTCACACAAAATTATTTAATTTTATTTTACATATTTAAGCAAAGGTATAAAGATGTTGAAGCCGAATACCCAGTGACGGGTTCTGAACTTCATCCTCTTGATTCCTCTTGAATGAGTTGAGGTGCGCAATTGCCATCTTTAAGGTATTTGCTCACTATGAAAATTTTCAATGTTTAATTTTTATTTATGAAAATAAAGTGTATATGCATACAAGTGTATAATCACAAAAACTAAACTAAACATATAGATACACAAAGATTGGACATGTGGACAAGTATGACAAAAGCATAACAATACAAAATATGAAAATTAATACAAGGCATGTACACAATATGATAGAAGGGTAGTTCTATATAAGCATGTATCAATTATGAACAAAAGCAAACTAACAATTCCATACATTGTATACATGTCAAAAAGAGATCAAAATTGACATGGTATATACAATCATGTTAGAGTTGCAAGTTTATACTAATCATGTATCAATGAAGCATAAAACTAAACTAGCAATCCTAAAGCAATTGTATATACAAAATTAAAAAAAATAAATTCTTAAATGGAGATGTTACCAATTTACGGGTAGTCTCCAAAATAGGTGCCTCCACGATAGTGATGCACTAGATTTGAACTTTGAGCTTAGTTGCATCTACCACCCGGGCACCGTCTCCCCCTAAGTCTTGGAGGAAGTAGATCCACCTGTGTCACCTACATTAGGAGGATCTTTTGGTACCCAAATCTTTGAGGGTCCTTTAGGGTTAGTACCGGGGGAACCCAAACATATTTATTTTTAACATTATTCTTAGCATAACAAATTTTTCTAGATGGCCTTTGCGGCCACAATGAGTGCAAACATAAATCCTACCACTACCATATATGTATGCATGCTTGTGAGTGTGATGTTTCCGTGCATGTGTATGTGCATGTTGTGCATGTTTCCCTTGGGGTGTTCCCTTAGGAAATTTAGAAGCTATCTTTTTCAAATCAAATGCACAATTTTTAAGTGTGGAGTCCAAAGCATCAACACGCTTTTGGATCTCAACAAAATCATTTTTATCTATTGAAACCAAGGGGGTTTACCCTTATTTGCAAGTTTATATTTTTCAAAATCATTTTTCAATTTTTCAAATGCACTAGATAAAACATCTTTTTCTTTAAAACTATTTCTACTTTATGTTTTAAAGCCTCATTTTCTCTTTTTAATTTCTTATTTTGAGATTGTGAAATTTCATACCTATTTTGCAATTCTTCAAAGAAATGTGCAAGTTCATCCATAGTCAAATCATCATCTTCTAAGGTGTTTTCTAGAGTTACCTTTGGTACATCCTCCCCATGTGCCATGAAACACATGTGCGCGCGTCGACTTCCTCTCGGATTCCGACTCCGTGTCATCCCAAGTAGCCACCATGGCCTTCTTCTTTCTTTGCCCGTTCTTGGATGTGGTCGCTTGTAGAGCGGGGCACTCGGCAATGAGGTGACCAATCTTCTTGCAATGGAAGCAAGGACCGGCTCCTCTCTTTTTCTTTCAAATCTCCCTTGAGGTTTCCCTCGCCGGAAATTGCTTTGTCTTCCCTTTTTGTAGAACATCTTGCCCACCTTCCGGATGAGCATGGCGAAGTCTTCATCGCACTCGTCCGATGAATCATCCTCGTCTTGAATTGTTGGAGCGGCTTTGAAGGCTATTGATTTCTTCTTGGGTGCCTCCCTTTCTTCTCGTACCTTCATCTCCATCTCATGTGTTTTGAGATTGCCGATGAAGCCGGAGAAGTCCATCTCCTCTTTGTCATTTAGCTCTTTGAGGGTTGTCGCCTTGACTTCCCAAGCTTTAGGAAGAGCTCTAATCACCTTTCTTATCTTTTGATCGTTGTCAATCTTGTCACCTAAGGAAGAAAGAGCATTAGTTATTTTTGTAAAGCGAGTGAGCATGTCATCAATGCTCTCATTATCAATCATGTAAAAATTCTCATATTGAGAACGTAGCAAGTCAACTTTTGCTCTCTTGACTTGTGACGTTCCCTCATGAGTCACAATAAGCATGTTCCAAACTTCATATGCCGATTTACAATTAATGATGCGTGCAAGGTCATCTTCATTAAGTGCTTGTGTTAATGCATATTGTGCCCTAGCATTAGCTTCATAGTCCTTGGTGGTATCCTCGGACCATGTGCTCTCATCACTAGTGGGTTCAATGAATTCTTTGGTGACGGCCCTAGCTACCTTGACTCCTAGGGATTTTAGAAAAAGGTTCATCTTGACCTTCCAAATAGGAAGTTCAAGCCATCAAATTTGGGTGGGGACTTAATGCTTGAAAAATCTAGAGATGCCATGTATGATGAATAAAATGCACAATATATATAAATGCAACAAATGTATATAGCCAACTAAAGGATCTCCCTAAGGTTGTTAGACCTAAGTTGTAGGGTTAGGCTCTGATACCATTTGAAATCACCTAGAGGGGGGGTGAATAGGTGATGGCTATATGATAATGGCAATTATGCGGAATTTAAAATTTAACTCTAAACAATTAGCACAATACAATATTTCTTGCAAGTAAAGGACAATGTAAAATTGCAAGTAATAAAGAGATAGAGTTAGAGAAATTTGAGCAAACGCAAACACGCCGATATGTTTCCGAGGTTCGAGCCACGCTCTACGTCCCCGCCTTCACACTTGAAGGATTTCCACTATTGAGGATCCCACCGGATCAACAATACAAGGACAACACTTGTCCGTCTCCCGTGATGACACTTCACCACCTGAGCACACTAGCTCGCCTTGAGGCCGATGCCTCTACAACTTCACTCAATTACAATGGAAGTGATCACACTTGATCACTTTTACAAATAGCTCACTAAGCACAATCCTAGAACCAAATAGTAGACTTAGAGTATGGGATTGTGTAGTGCAAAACTAGAGAGAAGTAGAGGAATAGGCTCCAAGAAAGGTGATGGAAATTTAGGCTTTGGAGAAAAATCTTTTCTTTTGAAAACTTTGGAAATCTTTGAAACTCTTTGTCAAAATTCACTTGATAGCTCTAAAATCATTAGTCATTTCATATGAAGTGACCACCTATTTATAGGGGTCAAAAACTGCTCAAGAGATTCGTTGGAGACAAATCCCAAAAGTCAAAGAGTCAGAAAATATAGCTGTTGGTCTGTCAGAACTTTTGACAGACAGCCGGTCGACCGGGTCGGTCGACCGCCAACGGTCAAAAATCCGACCGTTGGGGCTCACCGGTCGACTGGGTCGGTCGACTGGCATTTCCAGAGAGCAGCAGGTTGAGGGCCGGTAGAGTAATCGTCGGTCCCCGGGTCGACTGATACTTTCCAGAGAGCAGCAGGTTGGGGGCCTAGAGTATCGGTCGCCCGGTCGACTGATACGCACATGCACAAAATTGTGCATGCCGGTCGAGTGCCGGTCGGTGTGCCGGTCGACCGGGCACTGTGAAGTTCTGAAAAATCAGAACTTACAGAACCTGAAATATTGGAATTTTGGTTTTGGGTCTTGGGTTAAATATTTGGACTTGTAAAAGCAAGAGTATGAGCATGTGTCATACTACTATCATGTAAAAATAGTTTGACAAAAATTCTTTTGATAAAATTTTTTTTCCACAAATGTTTTTCCAAAACTAATCTTTTTCTAAAAGCTTATTTCCAAAACAAGTTCTCTTTAAAAGCTAAGTTGGAATTGAAAATTATGAAGCCATAAACCACTCTAGAAAAGTGTGTGTGTGTGTGATATCCCATATCTCTACTTCTACTATCTAGTTTTGACAAAATATTCTAAAATGAAAATAAACAAAGTACAAATCTTGAATTCTTTAGCAAGTCTTGATCTTCTTCTTGAACTTTTCTTCAACGCAAATTCCGAAGCTTCCTATGTGCTTTAGCTTGGGAATGCAAATGTTGGGCCAACTCCAAAAGTGTGAGTCTTTTAGCGGAGTTGTCAAAATCTGTTTCTTGAACCTGAAATACTTCAAAATCAAGATTATTAAATACATAACTAATATGTTTTGCTATCATCAAAATAACCGGGATATGGCCTTTGGGCCAACAATAAAATCTTTCTTTGATGCAACATCTTTCTCGATATTCATCTCAAGATTCATTATGTCTCGATCAATTCTATACTATATCCTTACGATCCAAATTAATTTGACTCACTTGATATTTTAATCATTCTCTTATTCCAGTGTCCCATACCACCGGCAGCTCATACTGAGGGCCACACCCCTAGCATAGCACATCCGAAATGGGGCATGGGGGTACCATAATCTGAACATAAGACAGTGACCAAATATCTCACACTTCGGGATTAATCATACACGTAAGACTCCTACCCCTTAAACCAATCATATCAAACAATATTTTCACATACATACAAAACATAACCATGCTATCAACCATAACAATAAGCCCTAGCAATCTAATACTCTTTCTATTATTTATTCTAAGTCTATCCTCATTCTATATCCTGCGCTCTGATACCAACTGTAACGGTCCCAGATTCATATAATCTCAATTAACATAAACATCTATATTGATTAACAGATTATCATACTCATCTCCAATATTCTTGAAAATTTCGACAGCACCTCATTTGTAAATACTGATTGTTCAATATATATATTTCACATCACAATAATTTCGGTCAACACCAGCCTACTAATTCTCAATTCAAGCATATAAATCAAACTCAACAATCACCCACGCAATCATAATAATATTTCGGCTCCCAATAGCCTACTTATATGAAAACACAATAATTAAATATTAGAGAGCACCCCTCTCGCATCCACAGAATAATGCCAAACTATTTTTAACTCCAACTCATCATAATCATAATTAACTCATATCTCCATACAATACATGGATTCAGACTATCCATCTCACAATACTAACACTTGCTACAAGTACACGTCAAATAGGATAATGAATATATATAACAAGAACTAAATTACATCCTCAATACATTTTATTAGCAAAATTTTCTACAAAATACATAAACCTAAAGTTGGTCTTCCGCCATGACGCGACCTGAAAACATGGAACTGGGAGGGGTGAGCTTAATAGCTCAGTGAGTAGAGATAGAAGAAAATCAGAGAATGGTGAATATAATCAATAATAAGTATGATTTTCGAGTAATAGAGCAGATCTGGATGAATAAGAGAAACAGAAAATCAATAACATATGATGAAATAATTGGGCTCATAATCTTGGGGACGGCCCGACTCTTTTGGTCACTGATTTCTTGTTACATTTCTCGTATTCTATGCACATGTTTACAGGGTCTATAAGTTCAGTAAAATATTAGCTCGATAATTATAGTTTATTATCAAATTTTTCTTATGTATTCACAGTATGTATCACATATGTATTTCATATATCATGACCGGGCGCGCCATCATACTCCCACTATCTTATATATTGTTTATGCATTCAAATAACACATGCATCACAAAACATACTTTTATATCATGTAATCTTATCACGCTTCACATATCACAATATCACATTATACTTCACAACATTCACCTGTCATATTTAATGAGAAACGTATTATATATTATTCATATGCATATGTAATTCACACGTGAAGTGTGAAAATTCTCCATCTTTCCCTCCTGCTGTCTCCCGCCCGGCCCCTTCCTCCTTATATAAAGATATATTAATACAATAATACCGTCTTCCCCCTCCTACTGCTCCCGCCCGACCCCTTCCTACTATATATATATATACGAATGCGTGTATGTATAAATATCATATAACAAATAACACCGCCTTCCCCCTCCCACCGGCTCCCGTCCGACCCCTTCCTCATATATATATTTACGTATATGATGTAATAACACCATTTTTCCTCCTACCGGCTCTCCCGCTTGACCCTTTCCTCCATGAGTATGAATGCAAAAGATATGTTTATATTTACAGGCAAATAACAACCAATGTAGTAATGATATGATATCAATTAAAGTCTATGGTTTGCTTTCCAGCTCATCAACTCCATACTAAATAATTTCATGTGATTCACTGTATGTGTATACATACACCCAGATAACAATCAATTCATTATATTACAGCAATTTGACCATTTATTATAGTTTGATTCTCAGCTTATCACTCCTATTATTGGAGAATGTATATAATTCACTGTATATGTGTATGCAAATGTAAGTTACAATTTACCTTCCTGTTTAGTAATTTTATTATCAATAAGATGTATATGATTCACTGGTTATACATTCACACATGAGTTGTACATCAACAATAAAGTGATCTACATATCTCATTCATATAGATTGAGTTCTCATCATATATCACACAACAACTCATATTCATAGAGGTGTATGCATATGAGTATTTATAGCTGTATACATCATGTCACACTTAATCACATTCATACTTCAGTATCATTCATATGCAACAATCATTTTACATACAAAATATTATCAATGTCAACCGTTCAATTTTTCGTCTAATCATTGATTACACTTTTAATACATATATTTTCTAATTTGTACTAGTAAGTCTTATAGTTAATTATACTTCACCCTTCACACATCCTATTATTTAACTAGTAGAGTTGATTAATCCACTTGACCAAAGTCACTTTCAGTTAGCACATTTGTGGTTTTAAATTTTACATGTAACTATATAGTTTTTACTAACTATGCCATCATATCTTCTTCTTATTCTATATTATTAATTAATCCCTCTTCACAATAAATTGGGAAGAGGCTTAGATGTCCGAAGTCAGAGTAGAGGGTACTTAATTAAGTTAGCATATACAAGATTAACTCATATAGGCTTGCTGTCGAATGTAGTCTTGCCTTATCTTTCTTAATTCCTAATGGTTGATTCATAATCATAGATGAATACTTGACTTCTAAACTCAAATTTGTATCTTACGACCTTCAATCGTTCATCGAGCTAACTTGATTATTCATTAAATAAACCATCACAAAATCTTTCCATCCTGCCTGTGAAAATCATATCATTGCTTTGCGACATGGATAACTCAGTCTAATGCAATATGCGAAATCAAAGTGAAAGATACTAGAAATGTTGGCCCAAGGTTACAATCACCCATGATTAGTGTATTTTGATGATTACAAAACATATTAGTTATTTGTACTAATAACATTTGTTGTTTAGTGTGTTTCAGATTTCTATTCATTCTAGAAGTCTCTCTCACAAATACAAGGATTTTGGACTCAAGTCAACTCCATTGGGCTCAAGGAACAAGTGTTGAAGATTATATGAAGAAGCCTATTGAAGATCTTGAAGTCCTTAGAAACTTTGTAAGAAATAGAATGTAAAGTTTGAGTATATGAAATTTGGCTCTAGGATTTGCACACACACTTGTTTCATATATTTTCTATGTTTTGAAAATGGTTATTTCTAAGTTTTATGCCTTAGTTTATATATACATGTACCAAAAGCTTTATATCTTGAAATCTTGTATAAAACATGTATTAAACTATTTTCTGCATAATACTTAGCTATATGTATTTTTTAAATATTTCTCAAATTTTTCTAACTCAAAACAGCCCAGTTTTTCAGTTTCAGGCAACTCCGGCCGACCGGCCGGGTCGACCGGCGATGTGTCTGGACATGCACTGTTTGTGCATGTCTGTCGGTCGACCGGACCGGTCGACCGACGGAAAGCAAATTGCTCTCAGGTTTTTTCGGTCGACCGGACCGGTCAACCGGAAGAAGGAAACTGTGTTTCCTCTTTTAGGACGGTCGACCGGACCGGTCGACCGAGAGCCAACGGCTCTTTGCAGCTGGCCTTGCGGTCGACCGACCGGTCGACCGCCAAGCCTGCTATAGCCTAACGGCTCTTTCCTCTTTGGGCTATTCTGAAAAACTGTTTTTGTTTTCAGCTTTAACAGATTTTTGAGAGTGTTTTGGGAGCTTTTTCAGAGAAATAAGACCAAAGAAATTATTGTTAACCTATTTTTAACCCTATAAATAGAGGAGAAGTCTCTCTTGCACATTACTAGAAAAATCCTCAAGTTTGTATTGTTTTCAAAAGAGAAAAGAAAAGAGTTTAAAGCTTTCATTCCAATTCTTTTGAGCTTGTTTTTCAGTTGTGTTTGATTACTATATCACTCTACAACTGAAGTTTTCTCACCACACTTCATAGAGCCAAAAATCCTATACTCATTCTATAGTGAAGTTGTAATTGAAGTGAGAGTGTTTGTAAAAGAGTTTGAAAAATAGTGTAGTGATCTTGTTGTGATCACTTTGATCTTGTAATCCTTTCCTTGTGGAGCAACCTCTTCGGTAGAGGTCCTTTGTACTCGGTGGAGCTCGGTGCTCGGTCTTCGGTAGACCAAATTGTAAAGGCGTCCTCGTGGATAGTGGAAACCCTTCACGGAGGTGAAGGCGGGGAGTAGAGCGGTGGCTCGAACCTCGAAACAAATCACTTTGTTTGCGATTGCCTTTGCGTCCAATTCTTGCTTTACTTTTCAATAGCTCCTTATTGCTTTCTATTGCATACTTGTGATATTGTTTAAATTTCTTGTGCTACTATTTGCTTGCTTGTAATTCTTGTCATATATCATTGTGTTTGCATCATTCTTCATATCATTCATTTCATACTTGTGTGTGCCAATCCCGTACTCATCCAACAAGAGCTTCACATAGCGCCTCAACCCATATCAAGGGAATCAAGAGGAGTTTAGTCCAGAGCCTCGCAAGAGGAATTCGGCTACACTTGTTGAATTGTACTAAGTTGAGCCTCACTTGTTTTAGGTTCCGCATTTAGGAGTTAAAATTTTTAAGATTAGCAATCACACCTATTCACCCCCCCTCTAGGTGTTTTTCAATTGGTATCAGAGCTTGGACTCTAGGATTTGGTTTAACAACCTTAGAGAAGATCCTAATTTGCTAATCATTTCATTCACATTCATATAGTAAAAATGGCCGATGGAATTAAGACCCCTCCTAAGTTGATGGACTTAACTTTCCCATATGGAAAGTTAAGATGACCGTGTTTTTGCAATCTCTAGGTAGCCGAGTTGCAAAAAGCCGTGACTAAGTCCTTTAGTGTACCCCTCGGTGACGAATCCACTTGTCCGAAATAGAGACTAAGGAATTCGATGCCAATGCCAAAGCTCACTATGCACTTCTACAAGCCCTAAATGATGATGACATTTCTAGGGTTATTCATTGCAAATTTCGCATATGAGATTTGGTCACATTTGATAGTCACACATGAGGGGACCTCACAAGTAAAGAAGGCTAAGATTGACCTTCTTCGTCCCAATATGAAACATTTAGCATGCAAGAAAATGAAACCATAGATGATATGGTTACAAGATTTACCAAGATTACTAATGGACTCTCTTCTTTAGGTGAAGATATCAACAATGATCAAAGAGTAAGGAAGATCATCCGTGCACTTCCTCTTCATGGGAAGTTAAGCAACAACCTTGAAGGAACTCAACGACAATGAAGAGATGGAGCTTATAGGTCTCATTGGGAACCTCAAACCCATGAGATGGAAAGGAAAGTAAGGGAGGATATGGCTCCTTCCAAAAAGAAGACTATCGCCTTCAAGAGTCAAGCTACACACTCCGATGAAGACGATGAAGAAGAAGATGATGAGGAGCTCTCACTCCTTGTTAAGAATGTCCGGAGGATGTACAACAAGGCGAAGTACCAAGGTAGAAGAAGATGGCAAGGAGGCAAAGAAGAAAGAAGGATCACTTGTTTCAATTGCCAAAGCCCGGACACATTGTGGCGGAGTGTCCGGACAAAGCTAAGCCCTCCACTTCAAAGAAGCCTTACAAGAAGAAGGCTATGAAGGCAACTTGGGATTCGGAGACCGAATTCGAGAAGAAATAGACACCGCCACATGTGCTTCATGGCTAATGAAGGCACAAGCAAGGTAACCTCTTCCCCTTCTCATGTTAATGAACTTTCTATGGATGTGTTAGAAGAGGCTTTTGTTGAGTTGTCACAAACTATGATTTCTTAAAGAAAAAGTATCTTAAAAAAAAGGATAATGAATCTTTAAGTCTTCAAGTTTTTACTCTTACAAAGGAAAAAGATGATTTGGTTTCCACTTTGGCCACTACCAAAAAAGATTTTAAAAAATATAAGATTTCTTGCAAAGGTAAGGCCCCACTAATTGATTCAAATGAAGTTTCTATGATTAAGGAAGATTAGACTCATTAAGTGTTGTTTTGAAGAGATTGTGAGTTTACAAGAAGAAAATTGAGGCTATGTTTCCTAAGAAACAAGCCCCAAAGAAAAATGCTCATGCTCATGTTCATGTTCATGCTACACAACCTAAACAACATGGCAAAACCCCAAAACATGCTCACACTACACATACACATCATCATTCATGTATGGTAGAGTGTTCTCATGTTCACATTGTGGACGGAAAGGGCACTTAGCCAATTTTTGCTATGATAGATTAAACATTTCACGTCATAATGTTTGGTTTCGAGGCACTAACTTTAAAGGACCCAAGAAAGTTTGGGTACAAAATCAACAATTGTGTTAAATGATGTAGGTACTTTCCAAATCCCAGACGTAGAGGATTGTGGTATCTTGATAGCGGTGCTCAAGGCACATGACTTGGGACATCAACAACGTTGCAACCCTATCAAGATATCATGAAGGTGGCACCGTCACCTTCGGAGATGACGCCAAGGGTAAAATCATCGTATTGGTAATGTAAAACTTGGCACCTCTCCTTTAATTGAAAATGTAGTTTTAGTTTATGGCCTCAAGCATAATCTCTGAGTGTTAGTCAACTTTGTGATAAAGGTTTTGATATTGTTTTTGATAATGTTGCTTGTAAAGTAATTGATAGAAATTCTAATGTTTGTGTATTTTCCAGTTTTCGTGAAAGTAATGTTTATATGATTGATATGTTAAATATGTCTTGTAATATTACTTGTTTGAAAGCCCTCGATGATGACTCTTGGTTGTGGCATAGGAGATTAGCATATTTCTTTTGATCACATTTCTAGGTTAAACACAAAGGAATGGGTGAAAGGTATTCCTTGCTTGAATTTTGAAAAAAGACCGAGTTTGTGACGCATGTCAATTTGGGAAACAAACTAAGTCTTCTTTCAAGTCATTAAGGATATCATGACATCACGTCCTTTGGAGTTAATCCATATGGATCTTTTGGGCCCTACACAAACCAAAGTCTAAGTGGGAATAGATTTGCTTATGTTTTGGTTGATGATTTTTCAAGGTTTACTTGGGTTTTCTTTCTTGAACACAAAAACCAAGCATTTTCATATTTCCAAACTTTTAAGAAAAGAGTTGAAAAGGAAAAAGGTTTCGATTTTGAGAATAAGAAGTGATAGAGGAGGTGAATTCATTAACCAACCCTTTACCACTTTTTGTGATGAACATGGAATAAAGCATGAACTTTCTTGTCCTAGAATTCCACAACAAAATGGAGTAGTTGAACGGAAAAATAGAACATTACAAGAGATGGCTAGGACAATGCTAAGTGAATATTGTTGGCCCCAAGGCCTTCCACTCTAGTTTTGATGATGATTAACTCATGTAGTTATGTGTACTAATAATCTTGCAATGTTTAAGTTCAGATATTTAACAAGATATTAGTTGGTGAAAGCTTCCACATATCTTTCACTTGTTGATTCAAGAGCCCGCGCATCAAGATCATACTTGCACTTGCTCGTCAATCAAGAGTTTTTGATCGAGCCGACTTGGAGATTGCGCTCTACAAGAAGACTTAGGTATCCATAGTTTTAGTTTTAAGTTTAGATCCTAATTGTAAAGATTAGAATAGTATGATGAGTCTCAAGTTCACAACACACACCTTTCATGTTTTGATTTCGGTTTTAGGTTTAACCGATCTTGGTTTTCATGATAGATTTTTATCAAAACAAGTTTACATGGTTTATGTATATTAGATTTGTTCTATATACATGCATGCTTCAATTGTTTAGACAAACTTTGTTTGATAATCTATTCATGTGTTTTATGTTTTGGTATTTAACACAACATATTTTGGACTTAATGAAAAATCATGATATATATATGTTTCTTGTATATTGAATTTCTATTCATATACATATGCTTCAAAGTGTTTAAATATCATATTTTTGTATCATGGATGAGTTTTAGACAATGTGTATTTTCTATTCAAAATACAAGGTTTTAGAATACGTTTTTTGGTTTTGGCAAAATTTCTATGACACAAAATTGTCTAATATGTTTGAAATTTGTGTTAGGATTTTTAACACAAGTTTGTATTTCAATATAAAATAATAAAACTATTTGTGGGAATTTTAGAGATTTTGTGGATTTATTGGAATATTTTTTACCTCAGTTTTCTGACCCATTTGCTGCCTGCCAGGCTAGTTCGGTCGACCGTAACGGTCG